>JBCNYG010000002.1:23814146-23838340 GCA_039654305.1 Porochilus rendahli | reverse complement strand
GAGGCTGGCGCCCATCTCAGCCGACTCTGGGCGAGGGCGGGGTACACCCTGGACAGCTCGCCAGGCCATCGCAGTATTTATTTATTAGCAAACTAACAGTTAAAACTGTGTAAATATTGAAAGACCCTCTGGTGAGATTAACTTCATTTGTCAAGATTTTAATTATGAAATTAACCTTAATACAGAGCCAATGCTTTTTGTGTTTTCGGTTTAAGCCAACTTTTAAGCGCTCAAGCAACTTAGTCTGGCAAGGATACAACCTTTACACTGTTGTGTATCATATTTTGGCAGAACAACCTTATGGCACCCACCCTCAATACTGTACTGAGTGCCAAACCACTTCTCCTTCAGTGGGCATCGTCCCTCATGTTCTGGGGATAGCAGTAGCAGGTTTGCTCTCTCAGGAGTGAGCAACGCCAGGGCACTGGAAATCACCTTCTCACACACACACACACACACACACACACACACACACACACACACAATTCTCTAAACCTTAAAAATTATTTCTCTAATAATAACTGACATTATCTTATAATAAACAGTTTACTTTAGCATGAACAGCAATACTGGAGGAAGTGCATGGCACCCATACCTCCAGGTTGTATTCAAACATGAGCTGGTCTCCACAAAGAAAGTCCTCTTTAGGAAAAAGCTGCATGTTCTCACAAATCTTCTCCACAAACTCAATCGGATCTGTCTGTCAAAAAGGCAATAATACGATTGGCAATATTAAAAGATACACCTCATGTGTATTCATTTTGTATTTTTTTATTTTTCTGTTCAAAAAGAAAAAAGCAATAAAAGCAAAGAAGCAAATCATACCTGCTCTTGATAGTGGAACTCACTGGCATCAATCTTCTGAATTTCTTCATAAATCCTGGGGCAGATCAAAAGATAAATCATTTAGTCATCTAGGGAAGACTTGTACAAGCTTACATTCACAAGCAATTCAAGCAATCAAAACAACACCTTGCAGAGGTGCACAGTGGCATTACGTTATAGAGATTCAATTGAAGTATCTTAAAAATTAATTTAGAAATGTAGGAGATGTGGATTAATGATGGCAACCCCCCTCAAAATAAATAAAAAAAAAAAAATAAAATAAAAATAAACAAACAAATAAACAAAAATTATAATAACATGAGAAAAGCAAACACTGAATAAATGTAAAAAAAAAGGGGCAAAGCACTGCTCAAAAAACCTGTAGGAAAAACAAAACACACTTAAACATAGATCAGAGTGCAAGCAAACGGACTGGGGACTCGGGGTCTTGTTCACGAGTGAGGGAAGAATGGACTGGAAGATTGACAGGCGGATCGGTGCAAACTCTACTGTTAAGCAAAGCTCGTACCGGTTCGTCATGGTGAAGAGGAAGCTGAGCCGGAAGGTCACGAGCTTTGGGTAGGGACCAAAAGAACAAGATCGTGAATACAAGCGGCTGAAATGAGCTTCCTTCACAAGGTGTCAGGGCTCTCCCTTAGAGATAGGGTGAGAAGTTCTGTCATCTGGGAGGAGCTCGGAGTAGAACCGCTGCTCCTCCGCGTTGAGACGAGCCAGTTGGTGTGGCTCGGGCATCATATTAGAATGCCTACCGAATGCCTCCCTGGTGTGGTGTTTCAGGCATGTCCAACCTGGAAGAGACCCCAGGGTCAACCAAGAACAAGCTGAGGGGACTACGCCTCTCTGCTGGTCTGGGAATGCCTTGGTGTCCCCGGGGAGGAGTTGGAGAAAGTCACTGCTTAGGCTGCTGCCCCGTGACCCGACCCCGGATTAAGCGGATGATGATGATGAAATATTTCAACAGAAAACAAAATTCAATATTCACAAATGTCTAAAATATATTCCCTGCACTATACGGGTTGACTACAAGAAGATCGGCTGATTCTGTAGGGTCCTTATCATACAGCATGTCCAGGGCTACAGCAGCTACACAATGGCTGCTGGCTGAGCCAAGCACTTCTAAGTAGATAAGCTCATAACCCCCCCAAATATTTTAAAACAGAGACTACAAAGCCCTTCTGTATGGATTTTTAATGCTATGACTGTAACCAAAGCTCTGAATCTTACCTCTGCTGGGGTTTAAGTTTCTGAAGCATCATCATGTACTGGAACACCAAATGCACCACCTACAACAATGATAACTATTATAGCACGTGTTCATTTTCTATTTTTCCCCAAATATATAAACAGCAGCTCTTTTTTTCTGACCTGAAAGAAATTCTGATAGCCTTCATCTGTCAGGGTGATGGATATGTTAAAGATGGAGTAAGTAGAGTTCTGATCAAAGCCTGTCTCACTGTTGCCTCCAAACAGAGCCAATGCCCAGCACCTACACAAACGTAGTAGATTATTTCCCATAAAAGGGACATCTCATTCACAGTCGGAAAATGCTAGGGGATGATGGTTCAGAACTCACTTCTTCCTGAGAACAGAGAGGATACTGCCAGCACCCTCATGTCCAACCAGCCATGATATGTAGTGCAAAGGCTTCACTCTGTAATGGCATGCAGACATATTCTTTTAACTTTTTATTATTGTTGTTGCTGTCATTATTATTAGATTTGTGTACAAATTTCCTAATTAATGTAAAACTGAGGTGCATAAAAAACTCAGCATATTGTAACTTATTCTGACAGTGGCAGGTTATAAAGGCCAAAGTACACCAAGGTCACGCTTCACCTCTAACCTGTAATGTTTGCCTTGAGGAGGTAACGCCCAGCTGATAGTGAGAGCATGGATTTTTCTCACAGGAACCACTGAAACAAAAAACAAACAAAAAAACTAAATAACAAAAACAGAATTAGCGATAGAGGTATAGAGCAGCACTATAGCTAGATTCATTCCATTAAAACACAAGGACAAAAAATGTTAAATATAGAGTAACTTTAGAGGAATGCAAGGCTTTTTTGCTGAAAAAAAAACGAAGCAAAGAGTCTCTATTAAAAAGAAATGATTCCAGAAAAGGGCATGCATGATGAAACAGCAGGCATTACCTCTATAAAGCTTGCTGAAATCTGGTGTAGCGAAGGGGTCCTGAAGGTTGGAAAAATCAGGCTGTGTCTGACCACTGAAAGCAACAAACCAAAACAAAAGCAATAAAAACACGGCACAATCATCAACATCATTGTTCCGGGGTCGGGTTGTGGGGGCAGCAGCCTAAGCAGTAAGGTCCAGAAGTCCCTCTCCCCAGCCACTTCCTCCAGCTTTTCCAGGGGACATCGAGGTTTTCCCAGACCAGTCGAGAGACATAGTCCCTCCAGCATGTTCTGGGTTGACCCCGGGGGCTCTCCCCAGCTGTTCATGCCCGAAACACTACACCAAGTAGGTGTTCGAGAGGCATTCTAATCAGGTGCTCGAGTCACTTCAACTGGCTCCTCTCAAAGCGGAGGAGCAACGGTTCTACTCCGACCACCACCCGGATGGCTGAGCTTCTCACCCTATCTCTGAGGGAGAGCCCCCCTCAACCTGTAAAGTAGGCTAATTTCAGCCACCTATATCCACGATCTTGTTCTTTCGATCACATTCCGGGCTGACAGAACCCATGCCTTCGGCTGCCACCCAACTCACAACGCACCCGACCCCTATAGCCCCTCCCACAGGTGGTGGGTCCATTGGAGGGACGATATAATCGCATACAAAATATGACGAATAACAGTTGGCATGTTAAACACTTACTTATTTGGGACCTTGATGAAAATTTCCCTCACCCATTCCTCTAAAGTGTCTAGTGTTTCTGCAGAGGAAGCAAATATCAGATCATATATTATTAGTGTGACAAAAATCAGGTCGGACTTTCTTGTGGATGCATGTCTGTGACAACCGTTACCTCTGGACTGCACAGTGAGGGTCATGTAATGAGCAGAGTAATATCTCCGCCAGAACTCCCGCAGGCGCTCATAAACATTTATCATCTTCTCTTTTGGTTCATGCTTCAGTGTTTGAGCATTTCCTAACACATTTCAAACAAACAAGGATTTGCATACTGTATGCAAATATGATGTGTTCAATACACTGTTTGAGATCACATGCATATTACGCTATGATATCTATAATAGTAAGGAAACACGATCTCACCCCAGCAGAACTTGCTCATTGGATGGTTGGGCTTCGATAAACTTCCAAAGAGCATTTCTTTGCGATGAGAGTCTGATGGTCTGGCCAACTGGTACTCTGCACAGCCAAAGAAAAACACACTCTCTTACACACACATATCTGATACTACAGACTCCCAGAGCAACCTCTGTCATATATACTGTAAATATAGCTAATATAAAGATTTAGGCACTGCCTTAAGGTGGAACTCCCAATAAATATCCCCACTGAGAGGTGGCCGAGGCTGGTGTTTTAAGCCTACCCTAATTCCTTTTAGGTCTTGAATCAACTTCAGCCCTAAAGGAAGTAAACGATTAAATAAGTATCCCCTGCGTTTCCCAACTATGGTCCAGAGCAAAAGCAAAAAAGGTTAACACTGGGTTTTTTCATTGCCTTTCACTAACTGATTTCCATGTCTCCTAAGTTTACTTAACTGTTTACATTCCATGCTCCTGGTAATGTTCAATATTGTTTTGCTTGGCAAAATATTTGTCTGCCTAGTTAGACTATGTGTTTTTTTATTCTGTGCAAGTCTGAGTGGTGGTCTATGAGCCTCTATTATAGTTTTTTTTTTAATTGGTGATGCGGCAGCCTTACTGGGTTTCCTGTGGTGGCAGACACAGAACAACCATCAACCATGTACTATGTCTATGGGGCATTGCTAAAAACATATATACATAAATACTCTCAGTTGCAGTCAGAAGTATATAAATGAAAGTCAAAGCAATATTAGCAATATTAGGGTATCAGTGATTTCTTTGAACCAAAACGTTGACTGAAACATGGCAACAAAAGGAATCTGGTAAAGGTGGAAAAAGGTGAAAACTTGTACTTCAGTAAAAATAGTACAAATTTGTTCTGATATTTCTTTGTGTTTTTTTTTTTTCTTTCTGAGGCTTTCACTACGCAGCCCCCAGGATAGGTATATTTAGTGAGACAATTAATATGCAGATAAGATACTGACCACTGTCCACAGCCTCCACCTCCCTTTCAATAGCATCCTTTATCATCAAAGGACAGATGAAGAATTGTGCCCACCTGCACATAGATTCAGTTAAGTCGAATTAATATAAAAAAAAAATACAGTCTTATATTTAATGAACACTCATATTTTAACAAAATCAGGACCTAGTCATGTCAAGGCGAGTGTTAGATAAGTTTCAAAGAATAGTCCAAGTATCTGGATTTAAACATCAGGACCTTGAAAGTTTATAATCTAATCTGTTACTCCAACTTGGGTGTGAAGGAGAAAACAAAATTCTGAAATTAGTAACATACTGTGCTTTTCAGAGCAGAGCAACAGATGGAAATGATGCTTAGTTCAGTCTCATAAAGGCAGTTAAAGCTCATTTTAATTTACCATTTAGGATACGTTATGTTCTTATTCACATTTAAACAATTCAAACACAATTTAACAATGCTTTAGAAAATATGCCCCTTTTATGCATTATATTACTGAAAGGTCTATTATATAGTCTATTCAGACAAAACAGAGAGGACAATTTTATGTACATCACTTTAAGACTTCCTCATTCTGCATATATGATTGCATAAAACGTGCCTATCCAGCGCCTCTTTGAAGTACTTCCTCTGAACATCAAACTGAAAGATAGTCCTCTCCAAGTCTGTTGAGGCATTGTCACTGCCGCCGTGTTTCTTTAGAAATGCATCAAAGCCGTTCTCAGCTGGGTACTTTTCACTGCCCATAAACACCACTGAGAGAGAAATAGAAAGACACACACATGTGCAGTAGTGAATGCTTTTTGTTAAAGATGACATGTTAATAGCAGATTTCTATTTGACACGTCTATCAGACGAAGCTCTGATAAATATAACCTTGCCACCGTGAGCAAACGTGGGTATTTCCATAAAAAATTGGCCACAAAAAATTGGCCAATATTATTAAAATGACTATTACATAAACAGAAACAGGATCAGGAGGTTTTTCTTGTAACTACACTACAAGACAGAAAAATAGAAAAGCGGAGGGGCACACAGCATCACAAGACATTCCTCCTTTCTCTCGAACCAGACATCATGGTGTTTTTCTGGTAACTCCATAATCTTTATTTTTGCTCAGTGCAAAAAGAAAAGGGACAGAAAAATTTCAAGCGCTCTTGAAAGGGCATCCTTCTACTTATTGGAAAAAGTCCAGTCCAGGAAGCTAAGCATCTAATTTAGAGCACTACAGGGTTTTCATCTCAGGGACCTGACAGTACCTTCCAGGAAAACTGAAAAAAAAAAAGAAAATGGGCCAGAAGGCAAAAAAAAAAAAGCCAAGAAGAAAATATCTATATCAGGATAAAAGAAAAATGAAAACAGGATTTATGAGATGTAAGGTAATAGCTTGTATGACATAATAACGGGAATAAAATACATCTTACTGTGTTCAAGAAAATGAGCAAGACCAGGCAGATCCTCTGGATCACTGAAGCTTCCCACACAGATACAAAGAGCAGCTGCTGACTGAGAAACAGAAAGCAAATGGTATTATTAATACTTGCTTTAACTATTTATTCTCTATCATTATTCATTTTACAGTTTAAACTAAGGTGGTGTTATAATATCCCACCATGTAACATATCTGTAATTAGCTGGGTGATAAAAATTTTATAGTTCCGATTTGAACTATACAGAAAATCTATACTCCAGATGATTAGTGAAATGTAGATTCACCTGTTTCTCTGACGTGGCTTTGTTCATCTTTTTCCTCACACCACTATTTTTATCTGAGTCATTACTCTCTCTGTCATCATAGGTGTCTTCCTCCTCGTCACTGACTTCCTCACTCGCGTTGTCATCTCCATCCTCATCATCCGACTGTTCAGACTTACAGACGCAGGTTTTCTGACCCAGATCTGACACGAGCAGTGCTCTCAGACCATTGCTCAACTCAATGTACCTGAAAGTTTTGACCAAAAGTGAGTTGAAAGTAGCATCTTAGCCTTTATTAAGCAAATCAACGGCTCAGGGAGCATGTCTTACCTGTATTTCTTTGGGTCACTTGGTGATTTGATTATCTGTACATCCTCAAGGTTGTTCTCGGGTTGCTCAGCTAGATCTCCATGAAATGCCATAACATCTCTCGGTTCAGTCTGAGGCTGTGGTGGCGGCTCCCCGGTTTCAGGTCCAAGCTCTTGGATGGTTCCACAGGAGGTTTTGGACTTGTTTTTCTGAGGCATTTCTAAAAGGAAATCAACACTGCAATCACACCACATCAGACCTTTTAACATATATAGGCCACATATCAAAGAATAAAAATAAATCTGACAGGTTTTATCATTTTCTAACCCTACAATAAGACTGGATTTTATCTCTTAGATTGTGCCATGATGTGCATCTGGAATGACAATTAATTTAGGATTTATGTGCTGTGTTTTGTCTGGTGTTTAAATGCAAAATAATAAAAAAAAAAATTACAACGCAAAGCGATAGTCAGTGTCCAAATAATACACATGATATTGCAAAATTTCACACACAAAACATTCACACGCTGTTCAATATAAGATTACAAAGCTACTAATATCAGTAAATTATAATTAATTTATTCAGGTAAACAGACACAGGCAGGTAACCAGACACTGTATAAACGCAGTCATACACAGCTGACTGTTAGCGAGCTAGGCTAACTTAGCTGACACTTAGTGTCACACAGTATAATGTTCTTTCTTATGACTCAGAAAACACATCTCTAAAATAAGATATGTTTATCCAAATTATACAGCATGACAAATAAAAATTTAGCATATAAATACTACAACTTGTAGTACAATTATTTGTCAAAAGTTCAAGACACGTCTCATTTACCGGTATGGAGCTGCTAAGAAGCTAGGCTCTCTCTTATTCTCGACTTGACGTTGACCGAGTCCCAAATAGCAGCGAATCCCTACATAGGTACACTACATAGGGCAGTAATGTATCGACGACTTCTTCTTCTTCTCCTCCTTCTTGGCGTTAAATGGCGGTTGGCAAACAACGAATTAGTGCATTACCGCCACCAACTGGTATGGAGTATGGACCAGAACGTCAGAAAGACAATATTAATAAAATAAAATTAAAATTAAAATTATATTTAAGTATCGACTTTTGTTACCAGGCGTTTGTCCCAGTGTGGGACCATCTGATTGGTGAACAAATGTGAACACGGCAGCAAGCGCTATTCTGATTGGTTTAGCTGGCACCACGCTGCAAGAGCGCAAGGAGGGACAGTTTTTGACAAGCATTTTTATTCATTCCTTCATTTTCTGACCCGCTTGATCCTAATTAGGGTCGGTAACCCGCTGACAGTGGGGCTTGAACCCACTGACTCGACAAGCATTGTGTGAAATGATAATTATATGTTTATGCGACACCCTAACTAGCATTGAAGTAAACTTTAGTACTTTGTGTGATGCATATACTACTTAAATGTACATGTACAATTTTTCTTAAATTCACAAAGAAGTCAACATTTTCATACTTTATCTATAGTCAATACAAGTCAATGCCATAATTATTATGATGATAGTCATTTAATACTGTAGACATCTGATAGACATTGCACACCCATGTGGTGGTGTAGTGGTTTGCACATCTGCATCACAGCAAGAAGGTTCTCGGTTCGAGTCCGTGCTCTGCTAGGGTGTTTCTGCATGTGTGAGTGTGTCATGGAATCTGTCAGCTATTCATGGTGTACCCTGCCTTCGCCCAGAGTTGGCTGAGATAGGCACCAGCCTTCCCACGACCCAACCTAAACGGTTCGGTGAATAAATGAATGAATGAATGGTGAAAATCACTGTAAAAAAGTCTAAAACACATTGGTCTCCACATTTCCTGTAACAGCATGCCCTAATTGAGTGTTTTATAGCAGAGCATACTTTAGGAAATGTGGTCATGCATCAACCTGATTTTTCATTATTACAAACAATCTGTCACTCCATACGTGTACCACCACAGGCATTCGAAACCACTCAAAATGTAAAATCTTTACTGTATTTTTAGGATAAATTCCAATTCTTCAATCAGTACAAACAGACACAACAAAAACAATATGAAAAATGTATCAATAAGAGATACTAAACCTGTGGGCTGGGGTTGGTTTAACATGAAACCTGATAATGAAAGATTAAACACTTAGACTGTTTAGTAGTGAATGGAAAGCTTTAATAACCAGCATTTGAACTTTAAAGAAACACCGTTGTTTCCTGGGTCTGCATGTACCTTTGGAAAAATTCTGACTTTAAACTCATAAATTAGTCTCTTTTTTCTCTTTAATCTCAGAAAAAAGCACCCCACTCACGTTTGTGAGAAAAATAATAACCGCAAGTGTTCCTAGACTGCTTCAAGATTATTGCCATAATGCACAAGATATATTTTATAAGGCTCATCAGGCTTCATCACACTGTACTATATGTAATATGCTTGGCATTTTATCTCCTTCTGGATATTTTAATTGCTTTTATTATGGCCCTTGTGTTTTTCTTTTTTTTGTGTGTGTGAATACTTAGGTATTTTCTACATTTATTGTAAAAATTCAAAGGTCAATATTTACCTGCCTCTTTTGTGTTAAATGCTACTTGTTGTAATGTTCAAAGAAAAAGTGAGTTAACATGTGCGGAACCATGTATTTGTAACTCCAGGAACCAGAGCATGGTCAAAGGTAACAGCCAATTTAATCTTTCCTAGTCACCAATTCTACTGCAGTGTAACCTTATGATTACTGAGACACACTAGGTATCTACATATGATAGAATATGCACATAATATGGTGTAAGTGGAACTTTTATTGTTACAAATTGCATCTAAATTAACTTTTACAATGATCTGTACATTCACTCTACATCCTTGTGCAAATTATTCTACCAGTCAAAAATCACTGACAGCAAAATTACAGTACATCTATATGTTCCCAGCTTCAGTTATAGCATAAAAATAAATATCTACTCAGCAAAGACCAGCTTGATAGCTTACAACATCTTAATTATAAATATCTCATGTAAAATAAATTTTAAATTAGTTACATAAAACATTGTAAATAAATCCTTACATCACGTGATTGAAAACTCAGTGTGATACATGTAGAACTCCACAAGAATTTGCTACGTTTCTGAAATATATATCAGTCGTGGCACAAGTTTGACAACATACATATACTGGCATCTATAAAGATATGTTTAAAATGTTGTCACTGTGAATGAAGCATCATGTGGAGTAACAACCTGAATGTCACCTTACAACTTGAGTATGGTGCAGCCACACACACACACACACACACACACACTCACACACACATACACACACCACCCCCCACACAAGAAAATACTTAATTTTTTTTTTTTTACAAGAGAACATGAAGTGACTTGACTTTTTGTTTTATAAGACTATTTGTAAGCTACTTGGCTTGATTCATGCAAGTACTAAACTACCTTTGATATATCATGATATATTGAACATTTGCAAAGTGCTCTGTATATCCAAAAACACACATTATATTGTGCCCATTATAGGTATTCAAAGGAACCTATGGTGTTATTTTATTGCCAAAAATGGGGAGCGCATTAAATTTTGTAGCCAGTAGCAGAAAGCAAATGATTACAAGGGTTACGTCATCTCTCATACAATAACACATGTACACATGCAACTTAACTTCATCTGCCTCACTTTCACTTTTTGCGTTCACCTGTTTAGATTGCCGTTTTCACATGTTGGTGCAACAACAGTGCCAAAAGTCATCATTCAGTCAGAATGGGTTTAGGATAATGGAATTCCCTACATTTTAATAAAAGGAAATCAGAATTTTCTCCTATCCTGAAAGCATACTTCTAACAGTGGGCAGCTGATGTGGTCAATTATTAATATTAAGAATCATAAACCATTTCAGGCACAAAAAATAATCATGTATAATGAAAAAAAATCTGGGGATGTGAGAGTTATGAGATTGATTCACTTTGCAAATGTGATTACTTTTTTTCCCATTTAAAAATATTTACATAATGAGGGTAAAGACTGGGACATACTTCCTCTGAGAAATGTGTTACCAGGGTACCTTTTTTGAGCTGCTGCCCCTGCTCTGGCAGTTGAACACACTCGAAGGTAAAATATATCTGCCCTTTTCTGTGAGCATGAGCTCTGAGATGCCCACAGCTGATAACAAAAAGGTAATTTATGATCTATTAGACCCCCGTGGCATAACACATACTGTACATCTAAAATCGCAGTCTCCCGATGGTGGGGTAAGCTCTTTTTTGGTGCAGGACAGAATTGAGTTTGGACATCTATTTTGGTAGGACAGCAAAATAAATAGCAAGATTGAAAGGAATCTTGATCACCAATCAAAACTATTGTGCTCTTGACTTTTGGCAGTGAAATAACTTTATAAGAACTTTCCAGTGAATGGTTTAGCCAAGTTGAAAAAACACAACATTAAAAACAGCCTGAAACAACAGACCATTATTGTGCATAATATTTAATTGATATGGCCACCCTGCAGCTGTCTGAGTTTAGGCCTTACTTGTGCTTTTTCAGTGAGCAACAGTTGAAAATCAGAAAGATTGTGTTAGGTGATCTTTAAAGCACCGACTATGCTAGAATAATATACCCCTTGAGGTCTAATTTACTTGTGTGAGATACCTGTGTCTGGCAGTGAGCACGAGCGTTTTGTGCTTTGCTGAAATTCCTGCTTTGACCACACTATGACCTTTGATTGGAGTTGTGCTTAAAGTGACATTATAGCATTAACAGTTAACTATATACGTAACACTTCAACAAGTAAAGGATAAAAAAAGGTCGGATGGAAATGAAAAGCAGATGAAAAGACAGGATCAGCACAATAGTCTAGCAGAGGAAAACAAGCTAAATCAGCAGCAATTCTGAGGTAACTGCGTCGGCTTGTCACTAAGGCGAGTGGTCTTGGCTCCACTGACCATGGATGGGTCTGTGTCCACACGCTCAGACATCTTCACGCAGATGATGTCCACCAGGCGCTCGAAAACCTGCCGGACATTGATGTTTTCCTTGGCGCTTGCCTCGTAGTACTCAAAACCTGAAGTAAATCATATTATTTGATATAATTACCAGATCGTGTTAAAAGTGTAATTTGGGCTACGCTTATGTTTAAACATTGTTTAGTGTTAAAATGCCTTCTTTGTCCTACTCACCTAGCTGATCAGCCAAGTGCTTGCCTTTCTCCACAGGTATCACTCTTTCATCAGCCATGTCACATTTATTTCCCACTAAAATAACCTGAGCATTATCCCACGAGTAGGTCTTAATCTGGGTTGCCCTGAAACAAGAAATATTTAAAGTGAGTGCTTTAAGTTGAATTAGCATGGTACTGAATCATATGATGACATATTATTGATATTGTTAGTCAATTAGGCCCCAGTAATGTTTTGAGATATTGTGGGTATTAGAATAGCTATTATACACCCCAGCTCTCCCTTTTTCATTATAATAACTGTTAAAAGCTCTGTAAACAATTGATTTTGTGGTTAAGGTTTCCAGGTTTTTTTTAGATATCTGACTTATTTCTTCTTAGTAAAATCATTGGTAAACATTACAAATTTAAAGAAACAGTTGTAATAAAATGCAACCTTGTTAAAAACAACTATATATCATGAAACATATTTGTGTGTCATAAAAATATTTTTCAAATGCTGACATAAATTATTTGGTCATGTCGCCTGCCTCTCATCATCTCATTTGGAAACCAAAGTCACAGTGTCTGGGGAAAGAAGGGTGGCGTGGAGGCTGGCACCCATCCCAGCCGACTCTGGGTGAGGGCGGGGTACACCCTGGACAGCTCGCCAGGCCTTCGCAGAGCCAAATGGAGAAGCACATAATCCAAAATGCTTGAAATCCAGTTTGAAGTTTCCACAGTCTGTGTTGAGTTGGGGAGCCATGTCATCTGCTGATGTTGGTCCACTGTTCTTTATTAAATCAATGCAACAGTCTACTAGGACATTTTAGAGCACTTCATGCTTTCTACAGCAGACAAGCTTTATGGAGATGCTGACTTCATTTTCCAGCAGGACTTGTGGCAAGGAAAAACTACCTCAGTTGACACGAGGAAGAAACCTAGAGAGGAACTAGGCTCAGGAGGGAAACCCATCCTCATTTGGGTGAAACCATAAAATACAATCCACATAAGAAAATTTGGAATCACTGTGCTGGATTGGCCAGCAAACTCGCCCGACCTGAATCCCATAGAGAATCTATGGGGCACTGCCAAGACAAAGATGACACGTGACCGAACAACGCAGAAGAGCTGAAGGCCGCTACTGAAGCATCCTGCTCTTCCATAACACCTCAGCAATGCCACAGGCTGATAGCATCCATGCTAAACCACATTAAAGCAGTGATTCATGCAAAAGGGGCCCAAACCAAGTACTGAGTACATGTGCATGATTATACTTTTCAGATGGCTGACATTTGTACTTTTTAAATCCTTTTTTTATTAATTACATGTAATAAGTCTAATTTTCTGAGATTTTGGATTGTGGGTTTTCATAAGCTGTTAGCCATAATGATCAAAATTATAACAAAGGCTTGAAATATTACTCTTTGCATATAACGAGTCTCTATAATATATTAGTTTCACCTTTTAAGTTGAATGACTGAAATAAATGAACTCTTGCACAATATTTGATTTTTTCAATTTTCACCTGTATATGTAAAACACTATGGTGTGCAAAGCTATCTATCCTTTCCATCATGAACAGTGTTGAACCAGTGAACACATGGTGTCTTCAATCAACCCAGTAGTACTGCTTCAAGACTGTATGACTGACATGTTGACAATTTTAACTCCCTTCAAGAGACTTATTATTACTAAAGCTTCAATCTGCAGCTTTTCATCCATGTAACTCTACCCAAACTTGTAAACAGGGCATCTGCACTCAAACAGGAGTTCTGCATCTCAGTAAGATACCTACCAGCTTCCAGAGCTAGAGTAATAAAGAGCCTTTGCGTCATGTTCCAGAAGGAAGAGGTGTACAACAGCTTTATTGGAAAATAAGTCTCATGACTTGCCTTGTCACTGCTCTACAGATAATGCTTAGCTGTAAACGACCTTCCCTCTAAAAGATGCCTTAGCCGGTTGCATATCTGACCATGGATGAACTGCCCTCACTTCCAAAAAAATATCTTGATGAATGGTAAAAATCTTAATCCAGACTTAAACCATTTTAGCAGAAGACTAGTCCATGTAACCAATGTTGCTAGCAGTCGAGTGCTTTTGAAATAATTTAATTGTAGTGGTTTGTAGTTGCAGGTGTAAGGCAAGAAAAAAAATATTTACCTGTTATAAGTATACCGTGAGGTCCAAAATATATATTTTTCCTTTTTATATTTGGAAATAATCAAAAATGTTAAAATTTGTTATTTAAAACAAGGAAATGGTATATATTTTTATTATTTCATATTCGCAGTTTTACCCTATTTTCTGGACCCTATTTAAATCCAAGTGATTTTTTTGATACTGATTATTAACCTTTCGGTCTCATTCCTTCCAGCATGTGATCTAACAAGGAGCATCAGGTTGTGGAGTCCATGCTTACTTGTGTACACAATTATCATTACAGCAAAAGTTATGTACCTAATACTAAAACAATAAATTCATGTATAAAATTCATGTTCAAGTTGTTGATAATACTTTGATTTGAAATTTAACAATTTGTATTCAATAAAAATAATGCAAAATAAAAGCATTTTACTTGTGATCTCACTTTCTGACCTCATTTTGTGAAACATTGTGGCTGTTGGTGACTATACATGATTCTCTATAAAATTACAGTACAATTACGCTATAGGCCACCAGAAAGTTGGAAATAATTTGTTAACTGACAAAAACCGGTACCAGCTCTGCATAATACTAGTCCATATTTCATGAAAGGATACTTGTCAGAGAGTATGAGTAAAAATATGTCAGAGTCCTACTTTAAGAAAATCTAATGAATACTTAAAAAAAAAATGCATACGGAACTGTGAAGTACAAGGAAGGTATTACTTAGCTCAAGTGTTTCCCCAATCTTATTCTCAGTCTGTTCATTATGCTGAACAAATTTCTACTATTCCAGCTCAGCCTAATGAACAGCTTGTTACTAAGCAGCTAAATTAAGTTAGGTGTTCCCTGAAGCAGAAAAATATCTAAGATATCCATGGGAACTCCATAACCAGGATTGACACTCACTCTTCTAGAAAACATGGTAGTGTTTAAAACTACAGACAAACTAAAATTGTAATTCTGACTCACCAATCCTGGACTGCATTAAATGACTCCTCATTGGTGATGTCATACATGAGAATGAAACCCATTGCTCCTCTGTAGTAAGCTGTGGTGATGGTCCTGTAACGCTCCTGACCTGCTGTATCCTGCAAGGAACAAAAACAGCACAAAACATCCATCCATCCAACCGTTATCCATACTGCCTCTGAATCTGAAGACAATCCAAGCTGATTTCAGAGGAGAAACAGGGTGCATTCTGGACAGGCTGCTCGTCTACTGAAGGTCTAACACAGACACTCACATTTACACCTAGGGACAATTTAGAGAAGCCAGTTGACCTTTCTTTGGATGCATGTCCTTGGACTGTGGGAGGAAACCAGAGCACCTGGAGGAGACCATGCAAACTCCATACACAGAGGCCCCAGTCAGCCACTAGCTTCAAACCTTGAATCAATTTGCATTTAGGTGACGGTGCTAATATCTGAGCAAAACAAGGAAAACACAACTGCAAGGTATTTGAGATCTTTGCATGGAGATAGTGGGTCAGAGTTCATTGTAGAGGTCAGAGAAAAGTTCATGAAGTAAAATGACTAAATGATCTATCATAGATTCCCGATGATGCTGGCCTTTTTTTAAGATACCATATCAATAAATCACTAAAAGAATGTATTTGTATCATAACCACAAGCACTAACTTTTCTCACGATCGCTTCGCATCTTAAATTTAGCTTGTGATGATTATTTTCATGGTTAAGGAACTGAAATGATAACCATCTTGATCATTATCTGTATTTACTTAAATATTACCGATTTAAAAAAATCTTCACATTTCCTTGGTTTAGTCACAGACATACTGATTATTCGCAAAACTAGAGAATGTCTTTGATACCATTCACATCAAAAAGTGATATACCGTTTTTAATTATGTTTTGATTAATTTCCTTTAATCACCCACAGAATGTTTATTTTTGGCTAATACGGAGGTGATTAATTTTCGATAACAGCAGCTGTTACAGCTGCAAGGAAAATCACAGGTTTATATTAATAACACACTGTTTCTATAGTAACAGCTCATTCACAGGGACTCGCCTAGCTGTGCTCCACATCCATTGAAGCCAGATATAAATAACATAGCGACTAGTACATAATCTAAATAGATTTTTTTAATGTTACTGTTTAACAAAAACAAAACACCTGGAAGGGGGCCGCACATGGCGTGGTAGTTAGAACCGTAGTCCGAGTCCAGGGTTTGGCAAGGGTGTGTGTGTGGAGTTTGCATGTTCTCTTTTTAATGTGCTTGGTCGGTTTCCTCTGGGTACTCCCACAGTTTTAAAAAATGCACATTAGGGTTATTGGCTGTTTAAAATTGCCCCTAGGTGTTAATGTGAGAGTGAATGGTTGTGTGTGTGTCGCTCTGTGATGGACTGGTGAGCTTTTCAGGGTGTACCCCGCCTTCAGCCAGTGACAGCCAAAAGTCTCCAGTGTCAGTAAGGATTTGTACACAGAAGAATTACAGAGGAGAACAAAGGAATGTTTTTCTAGTTTCTCAGTGTCATGTCTTAGTACCTAAAAGAAAGCGAAAACAAGGAACTATGCACTTATTCTTACACACTCATTTATTGTATCGCTTAATCCTATTAGGGTCGCGGGGAACCTGGACGGCTCCCAGACCATCACAGGGCAACACACACACACACAAAATCCATTCCCACTCACACCTAGAGGCAATTTGGAATAGCCAGTTAACCTAATGTGCATGGAGCAACAATGCCATGGAGCTTACATGCTGTGATCAAGGCGCTATATATATATTATAGCTATTATATATATATAAACACTTTTTTTTTGCCTGGGCAGTGTATTTATTGATGACCGAGTGTGTTTATTGTGTTTATAGACTGACCATTGCAGTTGAGCCCAAATCACCACTGAGAATGTCACAGATGGTTCAGATTGCTATAGATCAGCAGGATCTCCACATGATCAGGAAAACTACATGTGAAGTCTGCTTCATTAAAATATGCCACAACATGGCTTATTTGAAGCATGGTTAAAAGCTGCAGCATTGTCTGCATCATTCATTGCATCCTTTCCACCGTCAGCAACTTCGCAGCTGTTTTTGAGGAGCTATTTTTACCATCGCTTACTCTCCAATCACCCTTGATTACAACTTGCTTAGCACAAACTGCAATTTACTGACGCTAGTTTCTTCAGTTTTAAGCATGTGTTTACTCTATAATACACCCCCCTACTCTGAGGAGCAGCTTTAATTGGCTCTGAACATCTTTCTGCTGTGTGCTGCTGTACTGCTGCCATGACAACCAGCACCGATGATGCAAGCAGAGAGTCTTTTGCCTTGCTTATCCTCCTGAATAAAAATATCAGTTCCATTCACAGTCTGGTGGAGGGATGTGCACTGAAACTCAGAGGACTCTAAAATGATTCACCTTAAAGGATAGATCTTACACCAAAAGTGCCCGGTATACAAGATCTGTCCTGAGGTTGATATTCTGTCACTTACCACTATACACCATCTGTTCACAGAAAGCGTGTGGATTCAGATTGTATTTTTATTGTAGTGCAGAACAACAGCACATCTTTCTCAATGAAGGATGTAAAAATTGGAATGTGAATAAATTCATGAGCACCAATAAATTAGCATCCATATATAAACACATGAATATATAAGTATAATCCTGATGGACTCACCCAAACTTGGAGTTTGATTCTCTTGTCATTGCGGTAAACCGTTTTTACTTTAAAGTCTATGCCGACGGTGCTGACAAACGAGTTGCTGAACGAATCATCTGCATATCGGAATAGGAAGCTGGTTTTACCCACACTGCTGTTTCCTATAATGAGGAGCTTGAACATGTAGTCAAAGTTCTGGTCGGAGCCATCTCTTTGTCCAAATCGTTGATCTGCTTTTGCCATCTGAAAACACAGAATCAGACAGGTGTGGAGACGTAGCTCTAATCTGATCTGATCTCTGGGGGGCCTACAGGGGCTCTCTAAAGCACATTTAATCAGCAGTCAACATGTCTGTCATCACAGCTGAGCAGTTACAGCTCAGTATATTTTGATGCAGCAGGCCACCTACAAATATGAATGTCTGAGCAGATGTAATAAGGTGACATACTGGAATAGTACAGAAATCAGAAACAATAAGGGGTAAACAACGAGCAGGTGAGAAGAGCTGGAACACACACACACACACACACACACACAGTCTTTAACGACGGCCTGAACGACGACATGCACAGACAGTCGACTGACAGATGTGCACCCTGCAGAAAACACATGCACTTCTTCTCGCACACATCAGGTTAATTAATGGTCATATGATGGAGATGCTCTCCTACCTCGAGTGTGTGAGCGATGCTTCCCTCCGTCCTTCCTTCTAGGTGGGGGCGGATTACACTGATCGGAGACGAACCGTTTTGGGAGAATCGCTTTCGTCTGGAATATTTTGATTGGCTTGAGTGAATCGATTCGTAGCTACGAATGAATCGAAAGTTTTCCTGTCGTCTGAAATACTGGACCAAGGTGGGCGTTTTCCAAATCACAAAAAAAACACAGTCACACCTTCTGTAGGCTTTACTGTTTTTTTCCTTCCTATACAAGGCTAGTCTATACACCCTTACTAAAAATAATAATAATAATAATAATAATAATAATAATAATAATAATAATAATAAAATTATAATAATGATAATAATAATAGTAAAATAAAATAAATAAATAAATAAATAATAATAACTATCCCTTGTTGCTCAAGGTGTGTTATTATGTCTCTTCACCTGGAAGAATCTCTTCACCTTTAAGTCTATACTCCAAACACTGATGCTACCTCTGTTATAATTATACTCTCAGTGAAAGCACGTACAGCTCGCAGCCACGCCAACACTTCACATTTCACCATGAACACAAAAATCACCCCCTCCGTCTCCCAACATGAATCAAGTGAATCAAAACTCGACTCCGCAAACAGCTTCTTCAAAAGAATCGAGTCTGTGAAATGAATCATAACGTCCATCACTAGTTTATAGAGCTGAACCCGAGCCAAGAGAAAGAATTACAGTTGTTCTCACACCTGGTGTCATTAACTTGTTAACCTGGGGACCAGCTCATTAATGTAACCTACTGTACCTTATAAACTCTAAACATCACCACTGAACCTTAAAAACAATGTACATCTTCCACTGTACCTTAAAAACACTGTACATTACATCTGTACCTTGAAAATACTGTACATCATCCAGTGTATGTTAAAAACACTGTACATCACAACTGTACCTTAAAAACACTGTACCTTACCACTGTAACTTATAAACTCTAAACATCACTACTGTACCTTACAAACACTGTACATCTTCCACTATACTTTAAAAAACACTGTATATCATCCAATGTACCTTATAAACACTGCACTGTACACCACCACTGTCACTGTCTAACCACAGAGACAATCAATACATAATAACACTATACATTACTAACTCGTTTACTAGAGGTACCCTGTACTATACCATGGTGTGCACTAAATTTAGCATACAATAAGGTTAACCTATTAACCAGAAAGGCTGCTGGAAAGACTCTGATCAAGATAATGTGACCCTGACCAGAATAATGATGATTAAATTAAAAACGTTGAAAGCAAGCACACGGAGGCTGTATTTGTGCATTAAAGGCATTGAATATCTTCCCCTTAATTTTGTAACTCATTAAATTATCCTTCAGGTTGAAGGGTAAATGCTGATGAATGAAATACTTAAAAACAAAATGACATGACGATATCATTAAGACAATGAAAAAGAGGGCCCAGGTAGTAATTGCACTTCAAGATGATTATGATGACGGGTTGATTTTATTAGTGAACTCGTTTATAATGGCTGACTAATGACAGCTCATTCATTCATAAACATCTCTCTTGACTGAAAAGCAATGGCACTGACGTCCTGCAGGATGGACAGAGAATATCTGTAATGTAGATGATCATGGTCCTGAACTCAGTCCTTCTTAACTTGAATGGAATTTGTTGAAGTGCAGGGGTTCAAATGGGTTTAGGATATTGTGGAACAATGCTTTCATAGGTTCAAATGTTGTGGTAAGAACACCATGTCTTGAAGGTTTCTACAGTTCTTGCGGGAAAAAAATAATTCTTAATTGCGTGAAAGCTTCTTAAATTATTTTATGCATATTTAGTTAATTAAACACTTTTCATTATTATCTTTACTAATTACTTTGATCCAGAATTTGATGTTACATGATTGCGACAAGTCTTTTGTCCAGAATAGAATGGATATGTTCGTCTTTTTTTAGTAAAAAGTATAAATAAACAATTACAATTTCCTGTTGTTTCACAAAACAATCTAAAAACTTGTAGGATTAATGTAAGGAATAGTCGATGAAAATCACTTAATCAGAAGTGAAACTTTTGTCGATAACCATATACACACAATAAAATTTGTCTTGATTGAAGGAACCATTTACAATTTTGAATCGAAAACATTTTTCAATAATGAGTGCAAGCTATTATAAAATTATTATAACCGTTATACCGAGCCATAGGTTAAATGTCCATTAAATGTAATATTTATAGCAGTGGTCTTTCAACACTGGAGTGTTCTTTGACACTGGAGTGTTTAAGGTTTATCAAACAACTTCACCCTTGCACTGTATATTACTAGTAAGACACTAAAGTGGCAACATATGATTTTCACATTTGCACTTGGGTGAGAAATTTAATTCTAATGAATATTTTTTAGGCAGCCTAAACAATCGGCACCTTTGTATACAGTATTTTGTACTTCTGGAATAAAATAAAGTATAAAGGGGTATGTGGAAGCATGCAAAAGGACAAAGATTGTTTCATGTTGACTCTCTCTGACAGGGCACCATGCACTAGTGAAAACCATCACGAAAGAAAGCTAAGATGAAACTAATGAAATGTATTCCATTCCTGACACCTGTGAATAGCTCATATTATATTTACATTTATGGCATTTGGCGGACACCTTTATCCAGAGCGACTTACATTTATCATTTTTATACAGCTGAGCAATTGAGGGTTAGGAGTCTTGCTGAAGGGCACAATAGTGGCCCCTTGATAGTACTTGAAACCCCTGAGCAATAGTCCAGTAATCCAGAGCTTTAACCACGGAGCCATCACTGCCACTGATATTATTTGCACACAAGAATGCAAGAAAGGCCATAATACAACGAACATAAGGCTTTATTTGTTATACTCCAGATGGTCCAGGGCAACAAAAATCTGATTCACTTCACAATGACTGTGTGAACATGATAAACATCACAATCGTCTTTAATTGAAAGATTTTTTTTTTAAACAAATGTATTAATTCACTATGTTCAATAATGTATACAAAAGGAATACAATTTTTATGGATGAAACTGTTCAAGCTCTACTTCCAAATGTGCAATCTAGCTAGCTAGATTGCAAATCAAATGCAGATTTGATTAGCTAGATTGCAAATCAAATGAAATTTATGCTCTTGGAGTCAACTGCCTTCACACACACACAAAAAAACATCTTAAACAAAACTTCCCAAACTAATTGTTGCATAAATGAGTGTCCTTTCAGGGCATAATAATAAATAATTAAAATAACCAAGCCTCTGAGCTGTAACTCTCCTTTACACTTCTATTCTGGTGGAGGAAAGGTCACGTCTGCTGACCTACGGTGGTGATAATTCATTGCTTGAAATGCTGCTAGTCGTCAAAAATTAAGTCATAGACACTAAATCACATTTTGCACCACTGGTGCATATATACATTTTTTACAGAATGAGAACAAAACAGTTCAAAGTATATAATAATGTCATCCCAAATGGGAACTGGGTTCACAAAGACAACACAAGAACGTATGTACCCCAAATGTGGCCAAATATTGATGTAGAACTTCGGTGAAACTGAAAGATGATAGCACTCAGGGCTAAAACTATCAGTACAATGCAGGAATCAACACTGTGCTGTTTTTCCTGCCAGGACTCCAAGTGTCATTCCTCTCCTTTATGGATGATTCCTCCAGCCTCTCTCCCACAGGACTGGGTGTTACTCTGCAGTGACAGCTTGTCCTATCCCACTCTGCTCGAGCTCGGCGATCACAAGCATGTGTTTAAACTCTGCCGGTCTTTGGTTGAACGTTTCAACTAATTGATAAGTCTCATGTCTCTGTGCTGCGTAAAATAACTGCACCTGATTGGCCAAGCATTGCGCTTCATGAACAGTCTGGAAAACAAGAGCACAAGAAAGAACATACAATATGCACAGAGAACAAATTAATAAAGTACTCTAAAAGAAACACTTTGAACAAATAATAAGATTAAAAGCACCAAATTAGCCTTCAAGTCTGTCTGGCTATCTGAGTTAGACTGTGTGATGTTTTTTTATTCTGTGCAAGTCTGAGAGGTGCATGAGCCTCTGTTTTTGGCTACTCACCATAAACTTGCTATCCAATTCAGCAGTCATGAGCACAATGTCCTTGTCCTGCTTCAGGTCAGTGTAGTGGTACAGAATCAGCTGGCTGGGAGCATTTTCTGCCAAAGTCTAATAGGAAAATCAAGAGTGCATGGTAAATAAATAAATAAATAAAACATAGCAGATTGCACAGTGGGATGTGACTTATTATATCTGCAGTACTTACCTGAACATTGATGAGAGAGGTGAAGTGAAGCTCCTGACTCGCCCACTGACCCAGAAAGAATTCGTATCCTTCTTTCCGGGGCAGAGCGTACAAAAACTGTTGGAGAAAGATTGTTCATGTACTGATGTCATTTACAAATTAATATACTGATTTCACCACTGACTAAAAGAGAAGGTCCCCATAAGGTCTTTGTGAATTGTCTTTCTTATATCAAATCATCAGAAACAAAACTCCATATTTCCCAAAAATACTCGATTCTCCTGATCTAAGGATTTCGTGATCAGAGGTTTTAGTTCTGACAGTACATATTCCCAAATATCAGCACATGGCAAGTTTTCCACTGATCAAACAACCAACCAAACTCATGATGCAAACAAACGTACATATGAACCAACAACCATATATAGTCCCACCAGCTATGAAAAATCAACTTGAAGGTTTTCTAATAATTACCATTAAAAATAGTCACTCAAAATCATTTGTAATAACTTGTAAAAATCGACATCAGGACTAAGGACTAGGGCGCACTTAAGATTAGCTGATGTATATTTTACCTCAAAAAAATTTTTTAAGATATTTTTCAATTTACTTATGGTTAAAATTAAATAAATATTTCCTAAACAGTACAAAAATAACTTTAAAAAAATGTTTAGTGTTTTTGTAACCCATCAACAGAACATATAAAAAGAAAGGAATTGTGAAATGTAATCATTCTATGTATTATTTTTTAAACAATGCTGGCATCTTGTGGTGAAATGTTGTTTTATCATTATCTTCGAATAAACCTCAGGTTCTTAGCCTTAGTCCTGGAGAACCACCTGTCTTGAACTACTTTACTCCTATTCAGGTCACAGAAAGGCTGGATCCTATTTCAGCTGAAACTGGGCAACACCTTAGACAACTCACCAGACCATTGCAGGGCCAACATTCACACAATCATTCATACTCATTCACACCAGGAGCAATTTGGAACAACCAGTTAGCCTAACGTTCATGTCTTTGGACTGTGGAAGGAAACTGGAGTGCCCAGAGAAAACCTATGCAAGCACAGGAAGAAAATGCAAACTCCACACAGAAACAAGCCCTGGACTGGGACTCAGGATGTTCTTGCTGGGAGACGTACATGCTAACCACTATGCCACTTGCGGCCAGTCCCTGCACATACAGAATTATTGTCTCTCCAAATCCAAACAAAACTGCAAGAACAGCCCTGCACTTAAAGGGGTCTCT
>JBCNYG010000002.1:23772507-23784894 GCA_039654305.1 Porochilus rendahli | reverse complement strand
CAGTCCAAAAACATGCACAGTAGGCTAATTGGCTGTTCCAAATCACCCCTAGGTGTGAGTGTGAGTGCGAATGGATGATACCATAATTAGGAATAAGCGGTTCGGAAAATGAATGAATGAAGATGACATCCTCCAAATGGTGGCTGTCTATATATACTTGGAGGCCATTTCTAAATGTTGCCATGGCTCAATAAGCTAAATAAATAGCAATCCTAAGGGTTTCAAAACTTTGGGTTTAATGAGTATACACTCATGATTTAAAGTAGCTGCACAGGAAAAAATCACAAGGGGCAAGGTCAGGGGAACAGGCCGGCCACCCAACATCTCCACGCAACCAGATCACCTGATCTAAAAACATTTTCCTCAGCACTTCCAGTGATCTTCGAATTGTGTATGCCGTAGCTTCATCTTGCTGAAACCACTCATCGGTTTCTTCGAGCTCAATGTATTCAAGTTGGTGTCGGGCTACCAACAGACCTTATCACCGCCTCTCCCGCTTCAATATGTTTCATGTGTGCAAATTATGAGGGATAAAAACTGTATTGAATGAAGTTTCATGTGGAAATAATAATTACATTATCTTTTAAATCTTTTTATTTACCTTTGAAATGTAGAAGATTCAGATTTTGGGCCTATATATAGAGCTTAGTGGGTGGGCCATGTAGGTTTTCTATGATTATGATACAAATTTCGGTGCATGTTATCAAATGACATCAAGCAATTTATCATTTGTTAAAAAAATGAAAAAAAAAAACATTCTTTGAATGACTGAAAAAAATCACTCTATACAGGCTATACAAAAGACCTGTAAATTAATTTAATTTCACTCAATGACATTGATACTGAGCTAAATACAAAATAAAGTTTCACTGAATGTGACTTTGTAGGAGTTGTGTGTCATCTCTCAGTGGCTGAGGGGACAGGTCTAGGAACAAGGACGAGGTTACAGTTGTTGGCACTCCGGTCTGTTAATAACTCACACTCATTGGGAGGTAGAGAGTGGTTCAAAGATCTCACCTCTGATCCACCTGAATCAGCAGCACAGACCTAGAAACTGCTGTTTCACCCAGTTGGCCAGGGCAGGGCCAAGCTTACAGTTTTCATATATAGATTAAACTTGTCAAACAAGTATTTTTTTTCTTTGCCAGAGGAAAACACAGCTGTATTACAGACTGATTCTGTAAATGGTCAACTGGCACTGTTATGATCAACAGCCACTGCTGTTGTGTTACTACAAAAAATAAATACTTAAATTTAAATAATCGTTTGGATTGAACAGCTTTGTTTAATCCAAACAATTTGTAAAGAATTTGTAAAGAATTGAAATTGCTAAAGTCAGAAGCACAGTGATGTAGTGGTTAGCAGATCAGCTCACAGCAGGGGTCCCGGGTTCGCGTCCGGCTCGGGCGTTTCTGAGTGGAGTTTGCATGTTCTCCCTGTGCTTGTGTGGGTTTCCTCTGGGTATTCTGGTTTCCTCCCACAGTCCAAAGACAAACACGTTAGGCAAAATGGCTGTTAAAAAAATAAACTCTAGGTGTGAGTGTGAGTGTGAATGGTTGTGTTTTGCGATATTCTGACAAGCTGTTCATGGCTACCCTGTCTTTGCCCAGTGTTGGCTGTGACAGGCGCCAGTTTTCCCACAACCCTAGTAGGATTGATCGGTTTGGCAAATTAGTGACTGAGTGAGTGAGTGAGTAATTTCTTAAGTCCAATTAAAACAGTGATACTTCCTGTGCACACAAAATGGTTTTAGCACCTCTATTGAAACTATGTACACCTCAGACTTTGGCCAGTTTCTGGGCCAGAAAAAAGCACAACAACAGCTTGAACCCTGTTGAAATTATATGATTAATACTGGTCTCAAATCTCTTTTAAGAATTAGTAAAGTTTTTGAAGTTTGTGGCGAAACGTGAGGCACATACCTTTTTGAACAGTTTGGACAGTAATGAAGAAATGATGTGGAGGTGTCTCATTGTCTCCGTCACTAAGGAAAAAGTCGAAGTGGTCATGACCTTTGAACCCACTGAACGTAGTGTGCTTGTACAACAGGCGATTCATCTCCACATCGTCCTGTGTAAAGTTGTGACCTGCATTCAGGTCGGTGAATCCAGCTTCCGTCTGCATAAAATCACATTTAACACATGAATGTGCTGATAAAGCTTTGTAGGAAAAGAAACAAAAAGCCTCAGCATTTATTATCTCTAATGTTACATGAAGCTAACCTTGAGTTGCAGAAGGCCAAATCTGGGGCTTGCATTAAGAATGTAGTAAACCTGGTTACTGAGGGTGTCATGGTCTTCTGCCTCCAGCACCAGGCTGGAGATAACCCTCCTCTCCAACGCTACCATCTCTAAACCTGCATTCCTGCACACACATGACAGCACCAGAGCAAGAGTTGCTGAAGTCACAATGTGTGCTTTTGCCCAGCCTGGAAGCTTAAATGAGCCTTGAATCAATAAATACATAAATGCGTCAGAGCCAGATGCTGCTGTCAGGAACAAACGCAAGCAAGACTGGCCTGTATGGCCTGTCACTACAAATAGTAATGACTCAAAAAACAAGTAACATGAGGGAGCGCCAAAAAATAGTATTTCGTCTGGGATAGATTATATGAGAATCCTTTTCCAAAACATATTCAAAAAAACAAAACAAAACTAAAATATACAGATCGTAGGGTGTAATAAAATGCCACGATTCCCTCTACAATCAACCCCAGTCAATCAGTAAAATGGATACAGCTTCTCCAACCACATGTGCAGAACAGACCCCACTCCGCCCTCTTACTCTATTGTGTCTCTGTACAGGCTACTTTGCTGAATCCTGTCTTTCTGTCTGGCTCTCTGACTTGCTATTTGTCCCAGGGCATTCTTACTTTATCAGCTGTGGTTTTTCATCGTTGACTGGTAGGATGTGTATCCATGCTGTCCTCTGGACATCATGCCTGCCATCTGTCAGCTGAATGGTGAAAGTGTCCTCATGGGTTTCTGTGTTATCGTGCATGTACATGATCTTCATTCCTACAAAGCACAACAAGAGACACAGTCATTAGATGTTCAGTAACAGTCAAAGTAATGGCGTAACACATACAAAGAAGGCTTAAAAATAATGTTTGGCCCCAAAATATTTATTACATTAATAAATGTGATTTGTCGAAAGACGTTTAGTGAGCAAAAGGCTCACTAAACGTTTAAAAAAGTTCATATCCACCACAGAAACATTGGAAAAACATGTTGTTCCTAATCTGTGTTGACATTTTAAATGATTTTAAATTGCTGATTATGTGTGGAGGGCAGCACAGTACATCCCCCCTCCCCCCCATTTTTTTCTTTTAACTACTTTCTTTTAAAACTAGAACACCACTTACACACAGTCATGACTTACAGTTTACCAAGTATTATAAGCCTCTAGTGAACACAAATTGATTTGCTACACTGCATGTATAAAAACCAGGAGCAAGATGTCTATTTTACTTGTAAGCAGCATTAGTATACATTTTACTTTTGGATAAACTATTACTTTAATGCAGCCTTTTTTATTGTGACCAATGAGGACCTGGTTAAATGAAATTTCTACTGCCAAACATGCTGTACCTATGATATCAGACCTTTTGCATGAGCTTTTGTTTTTGCTAATTTCCTTACAATCAACATTTCAGTTGGTATACATCATTTTACAACAGGAAAAGCTGTGCAATCACTGTATACACAGTGGCTCTGAGGTAATTGGGCAGGAAAGGCCTTCGCAGATGTGGCAGAAGCACCACAGGCACTCCATGACCTCTGTCTCCCACAACATCTGTTCAGCAAGTCTGGACCCCAGAGAGAACAAACCAGGGCCTTCTGGGAGACACAAGGGCAGCCAGCCTTGTGGTGAGGCACTGCACTGGTAAACCTCCCACCCCACCCCAATGCTAAACAGAGTTCCAAATTAGGATGTGAAGGAAAGCTGACCTTGTCGCAGAGCTTGTATGGTAAAGGAATGCACTGGTAGACTTCTTTGCAGAATTTCTTGGCCCATTTCCTTATATCGGCTCATGTCAAGACCATAGATCCCACGTAGCAGTGTCCCATGAGCAGGAGGAACAAGGATGGTAAGGCTGAGAAGATCTGGTGGAGCATCAAGGTCAACTGCATCTAAAATAGCAGGGTTGAGCTCTTGCATTCCTCCCTCCATTACCTTATGTAAGAGAAGAGAATAGCAGAATGACAGGGAGGTAAGTTTAATGTTTATTTGGCCTTATCCTAATCAGGGATTTGGTGGATCCACAGCCAATCATTGGGTGAGAGGCAGAAATAGATGGATAAGGGATAGATGTATGAAACACCAATTCATCACAAGTTACTATTCATATAGACGTTTACACGATTAGCAATTTAGCATAGCCAGTTGACCTACTGGTGTATTTTTGGACCTGGGAAGAAACAGAAGCATACAAAGAAACCCTTGCAAATGTCAGGACATCATGTTAATCTCAAGTCAGTCGGTAAGCCAAGCTAAGGTTAAAACTAGGTTCCCTGTATCTGCGACACCACTATGACAGCCATTCATTCATTCATTTATCCATTTGCTTAATCCTACTCGGGTTGTGGGGATCTCAGCCAACTCTGGGGAAATAAAGGCTACACATTGCATGGCTTGCCAGTTCATTGCAGGGCCAATACATGCGCAACCACTCACACACTTACACTCACACCTAGGGGCAATTTCGAACAACCAATTAGCCTAATGTGCATTTCTTTGAACTGTGGAAGGACACAGGAGTACCCTGAGGAAACCTACGCAGGTACAAGGAAAATATGCAAACTCCATACAGAATCGCCCTTGGCGAGCCTGGGAGTGGAACCCTGAACCTTCTTGCTGTGAAATGGAAGTGCTAACCACAACACCAACATGCCATCTCACTATGACAAGCAGAAGACAAATTGCCAATATGGCAAATCTATTTCCTTGAATATCTTTTACCATGTAGTATATTACGCATGTAGAAGAAAAGAAAGTAGGACTAACTGTAAAATTGTGCAGCAGTAGAGATGGAGCCTCGTCATTCGTGGGGTTGATAACAATGTGGAAAGGTACAGGTTCAGACTTATAAACTCCATCACTGACACTAACACTGAAGTGGTCTGTTGTGGGCTCCACACCGTAATGAACTGACTGGACATAGTTGATGAATCCCGAGCTGAGATGGAGCTGGCTGAAAGAAACTTCATTCAGACAATATCACTTAGTGGAAGTGTGAAGACAGAGTCATGTACCTATTAGGTTCAAGTAGGAACCAGGGAATAATACAGACCCACTTGAATTCCAGCATTGCTTTTCTCAAAGCCTGGGGAGGGAAGGGTGTTCTCCACAAAGCCATACTGAGGTAGGATCTCCAGAAAGAACTTTAACTGGTCTGGGTGAGTGTCAGGGTCTGTAGCCATCAGCAGATCACCACAGAGACACACGCTAGTTCCCTCATCCACCACCATCATGTTTCCTAACAGAGATATGAATAGCAGATACTTTTTTGAAACTCAGTTGCTTGTTATTAGTTTGGTCAGAAAATACTGGTAATGTAATTTATGTATGGTACACACAGGGAAAGCATGGACTGCACACTAAATCAATACTCCAGGGTTGTGTATTTTCTGTATCTGTAGCTAGTGAGCAATAAATACAGATAAAATCCATTTATTTTTTGTAACAAAATTTATTTATGTAATAAAAATCCAAATGTAGTTAAAATCTGTCACTAACTGACTGCGTTTTTTTTGTAAACTATATAACCAGCTAACAATTCAATGGTTTAAAAAGTTACTCAATGTTGCAAAGAAATTAAAGGGCAGTGGTGGCCCTGTGGTAGGGTGCTGGATTAATGATCCCAAGGTCAGGGCTCTGTCCCCCCAGAACAGCTAACTGGGTTATCAAAGGCCAGCCATGTCTCTTACTGTCTGTGGTGAGAGGTATTCAAAAAACATTTTTTCGTAAAGAGTAGGCTGCATTGCCATCAGAGTGTTTCTGCCATGCAATGGCCTGGCGAGCTGCCCAAGGGTGTACTCTGCCATGGCCCCCATGCATGGGTGGCAAATAGATACAGCAAAATCTCTATGGAACCAAAACAATGTGGGTCTGTATTAAATTTCTGAAGTGTTTGAGGCTTTGGCAAAAAAAAATACGAGCTACAGAATTAAATGTACTACCAACACAGGATATTCTACAACATTGCCATAATTTCTTTCGTAGCACAAAATGTTATCCGAATATTGTGACAATGTTAAACCATGTTTATTGAGAGCGAGAACATCTACATGACTTTTATGCGCAGAGTTGTTTCTGATGTTGTCACACATCCAGGCACCCAGTATAGAGCCATCTAGCATGGGCCAGGGACTGTGCACAGCTGTACTGGGATTTCTCTTTCAGTGAATCACACAGGTACTGAAAAGGAAACCACACGCACACAGTCCTTACAAATTAATGTTAATGTCTTAATTTGAAACAGCCAATTTACTTACTGTGCATGTTTTTAGACTGTGGGAGAAAACCGGATTACCCAGAGGAAACACACACAAGCACAGGGAGAGCATGCATTGCTGTTGGGCGGATGTGCTAACCACTACGCCACCTTCCCGCCTGTGTCTATATGCCATCGGATGAAAATAAAATACTTGTGTTACAGGTTGTAATGTTGGACTAACACATAGAGTTCTCCTTCACCAGGTTGTGACTGATATATTTATTAGCTCTTAATTGTTTTACCTAGTGCCAATAAAAGTAACATTCTACATTTACATACATTTATTTCATTCCCTTTCTCTCTCTCTATCTCTCTCTCTCTCTCCCTCCCTCCCTCTGTTCTGCCTGTTATCCTGACCCTTCACGTTTCCTCTCTTGCTCCACTTTTTGGGCTCTTAGCCAGGCTGCTGCCACCTGGATGTTGATAAAGCCATCATTTCCACACTTACTGGCATCTGCTCCCATTTACTCCACTGATAAATGATGAATGGAGAATGGGTGCAGAGGAGGTTGTTTGGATCACGCTCTACAATAAGGACAGAAAAGAATAGCCAACAGTCTGCAATCAAGGTGATAAAACCATTATACCTTAGCGAGCAAAGCAGAAAATCCAGATTTCCTGTTGTTTTTATTTACTTAATGCTTCAAATGCCTATCATTTTAGTTTTCTTTAGAGTAAATTAATTAAACAACTATGTCTTGTTAAAAACTAGTCCAGTGTATGGTGTATAGTAACAATCTTGCAAAATACCTTCCAAGGATTTGGAGATTTAGGGGATCGTCTGAATTTACAGAATGAGCTAAATCTTGGCACAAGGGAATACAAAATTGAGGCTGTGTTTTTGTCTTTTCTAAACATACCGTGCTCCATTGTGCTTTTCTCTCCCTCATTGTTCATTTAGCTGGCGGTACATGTATATGCTATCTGCTCTACTGCTTTCCTGCTGTGCTGTAATCCCAATCAGCTGTGTATGGCTCCTCTGCCCCTCAAAACCCTAACAGTGTACAAACTGTATGTATGCTGAGATTTCATGCGGATTTTAGCCAACATCTACATCCTTTGCTCCCTCCTCTCATTGTTTCCCACTGGTCACTGTTTTTCACTGATAACTACAAAGTGCATGTCAGTCTAGGGATTTAGGGGGAAAAAAATCCATATTCTGAGCTTTTGTGACAGTTTGCCTTGAACGTATGTGTGCATCCCTTATATAGTAGTTGATGATGGGGTGAGAGTAACAGCACCAACTTTGGAGTTGCATACTTTGTAAGGTAAAGAAAAAGGCTAGTAAAAAATTTGTTCTATGTCGAGTTTCCATTTTCCGTCACCCTCAATATTTCTCCCCAGTTTGTTCACCTAAAATTTTCCAGCCCTCATCCAGCACTCCACTATTGTACAGATTCCTAACAGGGAAAATGAAGTAATGCAGAGTTTGCATGCTTTCCCCATGCGTGCGTCGGTTTTCTCTGGATATCTGATAAGTGGCTGTTACAAATTTACCAGGAGTGTGAATGGTTGTGTGCGTTGACCCTGTGATGGTCTAGAGAGCTGTGCAGGGTGTACCCAGTCTTTGCCAAGTGTCGGCTAAGTCTGAGTCTGAATGTTGGCGTATGAGCCTCTACTTTTTGGATTTCAGTTTCATTATTGCATGAGCCTGAGTGGTGATATAGGGGCCTGTATTTTTTGGGTTTCAGATTCAACATTGTGTGAGCTATACATAACAGTCAATCAGCTTCAAGTCAGCAATGGGGTATGGGCATGAGACAACCATTGAAGTCATGTTCTATGTCTATGGCACCCCGCTCAGAAGATCTGCTAAACAGACTGAATTCTACAGTAGTTTATCCAGTATCATATTGTGGGAAAATCTGGAAGGTGGCAGGATATAATTGCTGGTAAAGGGTTTATTTACAAATCGAGGCAAACAAATTCAGAAAGCTGGATTCAAAAATGTTGGATATAAACAGCTACAAAGTCAGATGATCAACAAAATCCAAAATAGAAATAAAGTAGGAACAGAGCAAAGTCAAATCACAAGGACAGCATAAACTAAATAACATGACGTGGCAAAGTAAGACACATTAGCACAATAAGAGTGGCTGATCAGATTGTTCCATTAACTTTAGTGGAAGAGGTGATGGGAATCCATGCCGTGAGGGATACTGTGATACTGCAGGCTCTAGAATCTGGAAGTGTTTCTTAAATGAAGCATGTTCTCACTAACAACAGGAGATTTTGCGGCACATGTACGACATTGAGCTTAATTTATTTTGAGACAGACGCATAAATTATGTGTTGTTCTCTCAAGCCTGTAGTACATTACCTGCCCTGACAGACTGCAATACATTCCATGCACCTTTTAAGTGAGAACTCTCATTAATATAATGTTATCACACATCATTCAGGGACTTAATTTAATACAGTGTTCATTAGTCAGGCAACAAAAATGGTCCTCATCCAAGAACATTTTATATTTAAACGAGCTTACCTCTGCCAAGAATCTAGCACATCATTGTGCAAAAGTGTGATAGGTGCTTAGGAAGTCTTTACCTATAATAATAGATGGTGCCTGGTTGTTGACAGGAATCACAGTGACATTAAGGTCGTAGACTGGAAGTGTCCCATGTAAAGGGACAGGAGGTGGGATTGCATCTTCTTGGCAGCAAGCATCTGTCCCAGCCTCTCCATCAGATACTATAAGAGTAACGGTGTCCGATATGGGGTTTGGACCAATTTCACCTCCTAGAAACAAAACAAGAAGAAAAAAGATTGGCCATACTAGTATGTAATGTGCATTGGTTTCATTTTTCCTTGAATCTTGGGCAAGAGTTACAGAGTACAGCAAACAATCATCCAGATAATGATGTTGATGCACAATGCAAACTTGATTTATTCCTTGGTAAATTTCACTGGAATTCACTGCATTTTTTTCTATCCTCTCACCTGTGTGCACGTAAAAGATGAGGCCATTGAGCACGTCAAGCTGGGAGAATTTGTCCACCATGACTCCATTCCTCTGGAGCGCCCCATGGGCTGGAGTCCTAGCCAGCATGTAGGTGAGCTGGGTATCATCGCTGTCTGCATCTGTAGCAAATAAATACTCAGCAGTAATCTGCACACGATTGCCTTCCTTGCAGGTGAGCTCGTCTCTCAGGCCTAAGACCAGCTGTGGGGGCTCATCATTCACAGAGAGGATCTAAACATTCCAACAACCACTTATTTTAATACACAAAACTTATTTAAAACATATTTTAATAAGTGTTTCTTGTTGCTTTACTTTAAATAATTTGCACTTATTTTAGGTCTATTTGTATATGTTGATTTGTCACTCACTTGCACCAGAAGTTCAGTGGGAGCAGAGTTGGTTCCATCTGTAATTGTAAGGCCTATACTGTCCCTTGTAGTCTCGGAGTCATCATGGATATACCTAGCACAAAAAAGGCAGTAATCATAACAATGGCCTGTATTCAGATTTGGCAACCAAAAGTCCAAATGTGTGGGGCTAAGCTAATTGTATTTAGAGTTGGGTGACTTGCGTGTTAAGTTTATTTTCCTGGGCACACCACTTATATTATCCAAATCACCAGTGTGTAGTAATATTTATTAGCCAAATCTTTCTTGAATGGAGGTGTTAGAGATGGTATTTCTTTTAATAGCCTGAGACTACTACCTTCAATCACAAGCATTCGTCTTTATGCCTGAATACAAATGGGGGTAGAAATTGCAGCTACATGTGCACAACATTATCTAAATACCTAGATAGGTATCATGCAGCTATCTAAATAGATCCGTCGTTACAGTATGGACAGTAGGACTGAATACTTACGTGCCTGGTTACATTAATATTTCATCCATTCATTATGTATGTATAACTCAATAAAGTCCGAATACAGGCTGATATCTCTAAAGAATCTGAGGACCTTAAAGAGAGGCTTGACTTACATACAGTTTTCTGTCTTTACTACAATCCCACCTGACTCTGAGTGCTTTTAGGTCCTGTAGGTTGAAGCTTTCCCCATCTGATAGCAGCACACCCTGTAGCTCAACTCTGCCATGCCGGGGTTGTGTCCGCACCTGCACCCTGAGCTTCTCCACTGGACTGTCGGCATCACGCACCAATAGGTGCTCTTCCATCAGGAAACTACTTCCACCCTCCTCCACCCTCAGTATGTTAGTGAACATCTGCACATTATTAATAATTGCAGACATGTTATACATGTGTGGCTTACAATTTTCTTCTCCTTATATTATGTTTTCCTTGGCTACAGCCATCAGTTTCTGGCAGAAAAGGGGGAAGGTGGATTCAAACAATGCATTTGAACAAGTAGTGTGCATAGTGTAAGAACTGTACTCCTTTTAACACAAATGTTTAAAAAAGTCCACAAAACCAACCCCAAATAATAGTATTTATAATTAAAAAGTATTTATTATATTCTAAAAGTGCAGGTTGGCAGCTTGGTGCCGAGTGGTTAGCACGTGTGCCTCACAGCGATCGTGTGTTTCTGTGCAGTTTGCATGTACTCCCCGTGATTGGTTGTGTTTTCTCTGGGAGCTCCGGTTTCCTCCCACAGTCCAAAGACATGCACAGTAGGCAAACTGGCTGTTCCAAATCACCCTTAGGTGTGAATGTGAGTGTGAATGGTTGTATGTGTGTTGGCCCTGCAATAGTCTGGTGAGCTGTTCAGGGTTTACCCCGCCTTCGCCCAGAGATAGACAGCAGCCTTCCCACGACCCTAATTCGGATTAAGTGGCTAAGAAAATGAATGAATGAATGAATAAATAAAAGTGCATGTATTTAATATTAGGCTACATTATCTACATTACCTCTGGAACCTGATTGTCCACAGGCATGACTGTGATGTTAAAGAGAAGTCCACTGAGCACGCCTCCCTGTTGATCATTTACAGAGAAGACAAACTGGACGAAGAGTGGCTCAGGACCAATATCTTCTACAGGGGGCATGTAGGCTATTTTGTGATGATTGACTGCATGCTAAAGAAAACAGAAATCGATACGACGTAAAATATCTGCCAAGAGACCAACAAACTCTGTGTGACATATTCAGAACATTTTCACAAAATAATCTGAGAATGAGACCTCAAACCTGAGTGAATGATTTAAGAACTGGAATCATGGCATCTTTTTTCATGGATTTAGTAGATTCAGTGAAGAAGAGTCTACCTGCATCTGGAAGCCTTTGAAAGAAAGTCATTTAATGTAATCTATTATTACATCTTTAGAAAACTTCAGGTTGTAGAAACAACTTTTCCCTAGCTATCAGAACAGTAGTAAATGGTCTTCAAACAAAGAGTGAAAAAACTCTTTAATAAGCATATTATCTTCAAACCCCATCTTGTGCTATTTTGTAGCTACTCTGTATCAGTGTTATCAGTGCTCGGCATAGTGGTTAGCACATCTGCCTCACAGCAAGAAGGTCCTGGTTCAAGTTGTGGGCTCGGGGGGTTTTTTTGCGTGGAGTTTTTATATTTCTCCCCGTGCGTTCGTGTTTTTCCTCTGGATAATGTAGTTTCCTCCTACAATCTAAAGACATGCACCTTAGGCTAAATGATTGTTTCAAGGTGCCCCTAGGTGTGAGAGTGAGTGTGAATGGTTGTGTATGTCTTGGCTCTGAGATAGTCTGGTGAGCTGTTGAGAGATGAGATTATTCATTCATCATTCATTCATTAATTTTCTGAACCGCTTATTCCTAATTAGGGTCGCGGGGAGGCTGGCACCCATCTCAGCCGGCTCTGGGCGAGGGCGGGGTACACCCTGGACAGCTCGCCAGGCCATCGCAGGGGCATCATTCACACGACAATTCGCACTCACACTCACACCTAGGGGTGATTTGGAACAGCCAATTAGCCTACTGTGCATGTTTTTGGACTGTG
>JBCNYG010000002.1:23694095-23704807 GCA_039654305.1 Porochilus rendahli | reverse complement strand
TATGCAGCCTACTCTTGATGAAAATCAGCAATGGTTCTTTTACATGCCTCCCACCATAGACAGTGAGAGACATGGCCTGCATTTGATAACTGCACTGGGGGTGCATTCACAATATTAGATATAAATGGCATGAGATAGCTGCTATGAGCTGTTTCTTCAGGATAAGCAGATTTATAATGCTTGACTGATTTTTAGTTACACTGGATTGGTTTGACCAGAGAGCTCTGTATGCCAGCTGAATTCCCCTGACTCAAAGAAATGTTTACTGTATCTGGAATGCAGCTAGAAAGTTGCATAAAAATGGAATTGCCATGGCACTTAGGGAGGCAATGCCTTTGTTCTTTTCATTCAAATAATAATTGAAAAAATTCTTACATTGATGATTTGTCATGGTGTGCTCTGGGTAGACTTTAAAAATGTTTCAGATAGGCTGCAGGGTTTTATCATCTGCTTTCCTCTTGCTTTTGTGTATATATGTAAAATTTCCTTTACTATATATATACATATATATATATAGAACAGTAGAATGCACTGAAGATTATACACCACTTTTGTCAAAAAGGGCTTTGAATAAAAAGAAGTAAAAAATTTCTTCTCTATAATTTTTTGGTGAAAATGTATGGAACAATGTTACTGTACACAATGAGGACCAAAAAAAAAAAAATTCTGATAAATATATTGAGGTAAAATTATGGCTTATAAACAAAAACACTGAAAATAAATTTTTTTTTAGAAAAATTGAAAGGTGTCGCAAATTTAATTTTTTTAACTTTTGTATTTGTCTGCTGGGATTTTACACCCGAGCCTAGTGGCTCATCAGGCCGGTGCTTATCCCCGGTTTCTGTAGCGTGAAGCAACTAGGAGTTAGACTCCACCTGGACGGGACGCTAGTCCATCACAGTTTACCTTACCGGTATTTTTACTGGTACCCATTTATACTGCTGAATGGACAGAGGCACACTTGTGGTTAAGGGGTCTTAGCACGGTGGGGGTCCAACAGGGATTTGAACCCATGACCTCTTGACCATGAGCGCAGTGCCCTAACCACTATGCCAGCAGTTAGCACCATAACCAAGTGTAATTTTTTATTTCTTCACTCGCTAAACCATTCCATATGGTTTGAAGTTCATTCATGCTATGCAAAAGTAAAAAAAATAACATTTGCGACACTTTCTGAAAATTCTAGGTATTTTCAGTGTTTTCAGTGTTTTTGTTTATTAGCCATACTTTTATGTCTTTGAGAGCTTCTTCACTACGACGAACCGGTACAAGTCTGTCAATCTCCTGCTCCATCCTTCCCTCACTCGTGAACAAGACCCCAAGATACTTGGGGCAGGATCTCATTCCTGTCCCGGAGGGTGCATTCTACCCTTTTCCAGCTGAGGACTATGGCCTCAGACTTGAAGGTGCTGATTCTCATCCCGGCTGCTTCACACTCTGCTGCGAATCAGTAAACGGTGTTTGCGGAGTACTGCCTCCCCCTTCCTGAGGTGTCAGATGGTGGTCCAGAACCTTTTGAGGCCAACTGATAACCTTTTCCAGGCCCTCACCGAACTCCTGCCACACCCGAGATTTTGCATTGGCAAAGCCCGCGCTGTGCGGTGCCTTGGGAGTCCTAGGCCTCCTTCATCAGCTTGACTGACCCCTCACCTCAGGTGTTCACCACCTGGTTCGGGGGTTGCCGCGACAAGAGGCACCTATGACCTTCCGGCCACAGCTCCGGGTTGCTGCCTCAATAATGGAGACACGGAACATGGCCCATTCAAAATCCATGTCCCCGGCCTCCATTGGGATGTGGTTGTAGCTCTGCTGGTGGTGGGAGTTGATGGCCCTTCGAACAGGAGACGCTGCCAAAAGTTCCCAGAAGACTGTAACTACACGCTGGGGTCTCCCAGGTAATTGGTTGACAGCTCAGCTCCTTTTTTCACTCGAGTGTCCAGAACATGCTCGTAAGTTCGATGACATGACTACAAAGTCGATCATCACACTCCAGCCTAGGGTGTTCTAGTTAGGGAAGCCTGACCACCATGTACTTGCCTTCGAGCCTCTCCCCCCAAGCCTGGCTTTAGAGGGGGACCCAGTTAACCGCGTCTGGGCAAGCGAAAATGAGTCCTTGAATTTTTTCTCTCATCAATGTCTTCTGAACCGCAGTTAGTCTGGACCTTCACCTTGGACCTGTTTGCCATGTGTGACCCTACCAGGGGCATAATACCACGGACAACATAGCTCCTAGGATCATTATGACACGCAAACCCCTCCACCACTATAAGGTGCCAATTCAAGAAGGGGTGGACAGAGGGGCAGATTTGTTTATTCACTTTGGTTCATGTTGAACATGAACCAAAATCTGCATCTTTCAAATGTTTTATACACTTCCGAGATTCTGACTCTGAGGTTTGGGAAGCACTTAACCATATGCATGAACACATAAACATAGTGAAGATAGACAGTCTTAGATTATGTTACTTTCCTGAACACAATATCCTCTGCTTGCCTAACTCTTATCCTAACCTTAACCTAGGCCTAACCTTACTCTAACCTTAAAACGTGTCTTTAACTTAATGCTTTATGGTTTGTCCCAATAAGTAAGGCAACTCCATATAATGTGACTATGTTAACAGATTTATTCCTGATGTGTCCCATATTGTGATTGATACCTAGACCACACACACGGCACACACAAGCACACGCACCAACATTCACACTGCTTGGTGCTGGAGGAGACACATTTCTGATACCCGATCATACCCCTGCTTGTCACATCTGATCACAGACCACCTAGTAACATTAACTGTAATCTTTTTCCATGTGGGAATAGGAATAATTGGATAAAAATGTTGAGATCAGTCATGACGTTGCTGGTGGTGGTAATGCTTCTGCCAACTCTGAAATATGCACATAATAGTGGCTGGTTGAAATGGTTGATCGTACTTGCATTGACATCTGCTCTGCTTGCATGGATTGGAATCTGCTCCACTTTTTTTACTTTAAAAAGGAAATAAATACAATTTGCTTTTAAATTTTCAGTCTGTGATTTCTGATTGTAATAAAAATAAAAGAGCAATTGATTTTATGCCAGGTATCATGGTGGCATAGTGGATTGCACATCTGCCTTTCAGCAACAAGGTCATGGGTTCTGTTCCTAGATTTGGGCATTTCTGTGATGTGTTTGCAGGTTCACATACACTGCAGTAATGTAAGCTGTGTACAATGCATACACACAGTCAGATCCGGGTGCAACACTCGTACACTGTCTTCTTTGAGAAGAACTCTGAGCACCAATATGTTTAGGTGACACTGAACAACACAGCTCACATGGGTTTTTTTTATTTTTGAGATTTTGCATAACATAGTTGATTATTACAATTAGTACCCTACAATGCCTTGTGGATTCTTTAATTTACTTAAGAGAGAAAGAAAGTGATATTTCTATTTTTTCTTGGTATCCTGGTTTGTACTTTTTTGTATTACTGTACATACTGTACCGTGAACAAATCCATTCATTCATTCATTCATTTTCTGCACCGCTTAATCCTAATTAGGGTAGAGTACACCCTGGACAGCTCGCCAGGCCATCGCAGGGTGTTTCTTTATCGTGTAATTTTTAATTTTACACAGTTATATAAAAAGGTTTATCTTCTTTTGCAATATAGCAATACACTCACTACTGTTTTACTGTAGATTAACCATATTCAACTGTAACATCTATTGTAAGAGACAAACCAACAAATACAAGCTTTCTCCATCTACTAGTCATGAAATATTTGTATACAGACATTAACACATGCAGTAACATCTGCAAGCCTTCTACTCACTCACTCATTTACCAATCCGCTTAATCCTTCATGGGAAGGCTGAAGCCTGTCTCAGTGGACACTAGGCAAAGGTGGGGTACACTCTGAACACATACAGAACCATTCACATTCACACTCACTCCTACCGGTTTGGAAAAGCCAGTTAGCCCAATGCGCATGTCTTTGGACTATGGGAGTAAACTGGAGTTCCCTGAGGCAACCCCTGCAAGCACGGGGGGAGCATGCAAACTTCACACAGAAACGCCCCCACTGACCCAAGGACTCGAACCCAGGACCTTCTTGCAGTGAGGTGGATGTAATGACCACTGTTATATATATTGCAGCATTTTAGATTTGTTTGGTATTACAATATTTACACTCAGAAGATGTTTTTTATTTTTGCAATGCATCATGAAAGAAGTTTGTGCCAAAGTGGAAAATACATGCACACTTTATGTATGGAATTTCAATGGTTAAAGTTGTTTGTGTTTCTTAGCTCACTGAACATTGTTTCAGTAATACTGCTGGGTGACAGTAACTGTCATTGTTATGGCAGCATGAAGTCACTTTGAGGGATTTCTAAAGTGTTTTCATGGCTGTCGAGCATTTTCCACAAAAGTTTAACTGATGTGCTAAGGTGTGTATTTGAAAGACAAAAACAAATGCAACAATTATTTTAACTAGCTAATACTGCTGCTAACTGTGTATCCAAATGCTTGAAGGTTTTCATTGTTTTGTATCACAAGGTTTGATCAGAGAGTTTAGGATATAGAGCGTTCCAGTGGGCCATGGAGTTTGTGGAAAATTGTGGAAATTTTTGTTGCCATTTATGAAAAAAAATTCATGCAGTATTTATGGATTTATTATAATTTTTAATTGGTAAAGGCCTTTCCCTTATTATTTCTTTATCAGTTCAGCACAAAGACGATCTGTTTTTCTGCTCACTATAGGTTATTGAAATTCAGTTTTTTTGTGAGTGGAAGAGATATATAGTATACATTTTCTTTTCATAATGAACCATGGGATTCTTCCTTTCTATTTCTATATTATTATTTCTATTTCTATATTAATATTATATTAAGATATTTTGAGGGGGCAGTGGTGGCCCGGTGGTAGGGTGCTGGATTACTGATCCCAAGGTCGGTGGTTCAAGCCCACTATCAACGGGATGTCACTGCTGTCCCCCCAGTGCAACTAACTGGGTTATCAAAGGCCAGCCATGTCTCTCACTGTCTCTCATCGTCTATGGTGAGAGGCATGTAAAAGAACCATTGCTGATTTTCATGAAGAGTGGACTGCTTCACACTCCTTCCTACCTCCCCCTATAAATGAAAATTATAGGGGGAGGTAGGAAGCAGTGTGAAGTTTTTTGGATTAAGAATCATATCATGGTGCTCCACTGGAGTCTGAAATAAAAAAATAAATGTCTGAAAATGAGTATTATATCTGACCTTTAACTAAATGAGTTTTTTTCTTTAAGGCCAAATCAAAAGTGGCAGAGTTCTTTACCTTATATGGAGAGGTGCTGACCTTGGTGGGTGTTGTTACATGGGGTCCATGCATGTTCAGTGCATGATTTCTGTTGAACCTAGGGAAGTCTGTGTAGGTACTATGTGCATGGTGTATTTAGTTGTGTACAGAGGGCTTAAGGTTAAGGTGATCAAATTTGTTTAATTGCTTAGAGGTTTTGACTAAGATGTACCTTAATTTTTCTATTATTAGCAAAAATGATAAAGTAATACAAATGGGACAACAATATTGAAGAGCTTGGGTTTTATGGTTAGACTAAGATAGCTTGTAAGCTGGCTTACAATAAACAGGTTATGCACTCTTTTTATGTAAAGCATATTTGGGCCCTACTCAAGACTTTGCTAAGACTCCATACACCCACAGGCAAGCTCTGCTAACTGTCTATATCCCTTGAGCATGTGCTTTCGCTTTAAGTGCGACAGGAACTGTCATGTCATGAATAAAAAAAATTCTTTGGGCCACACATCTAAGTCATAAATTCGTAAAGGCGTGGTAGAATATGAACCACATTTGTGGAGTGCACAGCTGGTTAAGCTGGTTAATCTCATCGTGTATACGTATAACAGAGAGAGACAGAGAAAAGAGAAAGTAATGTATTGTTGGAAAAAAGGCTGAGCCTGGCCATATTTGGTGTTTTTTTTTATATGTTGATAAATGATGTAGATATTTCTGTGTTAAATATGGCTGTGCAGACAGACTGACCTTAATTATAGCTGATTTTCCAATTGTCCTAATGAGTGTATGATTCAAGTAAATAAATAAAGACAGTTACCTAATTTGTTTAATGTGGTAATGGTCAGAGAGAGGATTAGGTTAGATTATAGTTTAGTAGATGATTTCTAATGTGTTTATTAGGTGCCAGTGAGGACAGGACATATAGAGGACATTTGTGTATATGTGTGTGTGTGTGTGTGTGTGTGTGTGTGTGTGTGTGTGTGTGTGTGAGAGAGAGAGAGAGAGAGAGAGAGAGAGAGAGAGAAAAAGAGAGAAAGAGAGATCCTCTACAGGGCACCATGAAGTCAATAACTTGCAACACTACCATAACGACACCTACGATTCACGCTAGTTCTTATAATTATTAATAAACAGTTGTTTCTGTTTAAAAAAAAGCTCCTCTAGAAAAGTCCTCAACTAAAATGACTTCTAATTATAAGACCTGTAGTGATTTTTCTGTATCTGTAGTGATTGTAATTGGATCAGTTGTGAATTAAAGTGTATTGGGTCATAACTTTACCTAACTTCCATAAGACCAATGTATTTTTAGGCATTTTAACCATGTTTACTGTTGCGGTGCACCATTTATTAGAAAATAAATTGATGACTTAATAAACTGACATTATTACACTTATAATATTTTATAGAAATTGGATTTATTTATTTAAAATGTTTTAATAACAGCAAAAGCCTATCATGCAGTGTGCCTAAAAAATAGGTGTGTTTAATTTTTTTTTATTTGTTTGTTTGTTTTTGTGTAAAATATTTTTTTCATTTAAAAATCATGAAGCTGTAGTTAATGAAACAAGCCCTGGGTTTTATGTGGCACAAAGATTTAAAGTATAATCGCTCATTTTTGAAAAGTATGTCATCAATACTAATACAGTAAAATACATTGTGGCTTTTAGTGGGTTTCACAGCCTTCAAAATGTAAAAAAATATATTTTTTAGGTTTTTTTTGTAGTTAATCTAAACTATATATATATATTATTACTTTACATCTGTAAGACTTTATTTTTTAAATAAAGTATTGTACTTGTAGTAAGAAACTCCACTTTAGAAAGTGTACATTTTGTCCTGCTTATGTAAAAATATCATTGACAATCGAAAATGTGATCTAAATTCACTGTGGCGCATTTAAGAAGGCACCAACCTGAGACAAGGAATGGCTTGATATATAATGTAGGTATATGAACCAGTGCCATATTTGGTACCCAGCCCTAATAATCACACGACATCTTAGATTATAGTTTGCCCAGATAAGCAGAAAAATGACTGCTGTAGTATTTAAGGCTCCTTAAACGAATTTGAAAATTAAGTTGTGCCGACAGATAGTTTTATCATTATTCGAGATCAAGCAGAGACTAAGTAGATGGAAAAATACTTTTGCAGCCCAGTGTTGAAAACCAGATTTGCCAACGCCATGTTAAGTTAATAGGCGCATAATTTACATTGTCTATGTACTAACTCTAAGCCCCAGTTCGTCCTATCCTCAATACCCCTCTTCACCCATTTCTAATTAGGTTGATTCAGAGCAGTGCCTTCTTCACAGAGAGACCCCATTACTTATTCCTGTCCAGCAAAGGGCACACCATGACCCACAGAAGCCTGTCGCCATGTTGCACTTGCCTGCAACGGGGAGCCGCTGACCCCTGACGCTGCGGGAGCTTAGCAGCTGTTGGGGGTATCTCCAGAGGCCAGCATCTCTGTTGCCACACAAAAAAGTGGCACGGAGGTTCTCACACAGACACATTCTCGGTTTTAGGCTTGCAGAGATTAAAGGGGAGCCACAGTGTTCCCTCGAACCTCGTATAATCGTTCAAGTGACAGACACTGTAAATTCTGGGTCATGTCCACTTCACACGAGAGACACTGTGTTCCTATGGATGCCTCCCTCCCTTGTCTGCTCTCCAGCTCTCCCCTCTGTGGGCAGATTAAATGGAGAGCCAGCTGTATCCAGGGGACAAGCTGCCACAGGCTTTTCCAAGGTGACCCCTGGCAAAGCTGGCAGCACATCTGTAGCCCTGACACATCCAGGATCCTATAGGCCCCCTAGTGGCATGGGTTACTGGCAGGCGGCTTTAGCAATGGGCCTGGCTGATCTCTTTCTGCAATCTTCCATGAGCAGTGCTAGAGGGCAAAAGGGATACAGCTGGAATATGCTGAGGTTACGGAGCACACATGTGCATCATTTGGAACGGGCTTGTTGGTGATGGAAGGTATCTTTTCATGTCAGTGTGAAATGTAATTATGGTGATTAATAGTGAGCTGCATAACATCTGTCTGTCAGCTTTCAGTCCTCTGTCTGTTGTTGTTGGTGTTTTTTTACTTTAATTATTTACTTTAATTGCTGATAGATGTCTAGTAGGCATCTGTTGTAGGCAGGTGTGCATACAGGATTCACATGGCTATCCATAACTGAGTTTTTTAATCCGTTTAGTCCAGCTATGACTGGTGGACATGCTAGTACTCATATAGTGTATCACAGATTTTCCTATTGGGTGGCAGCCAGAGTTTGAAAGCTCCAGGATAGAAGGTGAACCCATTGTCTCTATAAGTGGAGACATCCACTTGCAATCAGTGCTGCCAGTTGGGATCCTCTTCATTGCAGATCTAAGCCATCCACCAGTGAGCACAGGGCCTACGTAGCTCTTAATTGCTTCCATCCTCCAGTGCCTGGGTGGGCTTCCCCTGAAACTCAAAGCTGATCTACTTCCATTTATATCACTTTTTTTCAAATCCAGCATTTCAGATGCTCCTCAGTAGGAAAACTGATAATTACTTTCTTCACACGTTGCTTTTTCCAGATGAAATACTGAAGAAATCTCTTTAGCTCCTTTTTGTGATATGTGTAACACAGAGAAGATGTGGTTTTCCACATTCATCCACAGGTTGGCAGGAGTAACATTGGAGACCATTAGTGTGTATGGCGCAGGTATTGGCACAGGTGCAGCACGGGAATGAGAGACTGAAATATGAGCAGCCTGCAGGAGACCAGCACTGATGGTCGACTGGGAGCATTAATGGAGGAGATTAGATATCCAAGCGTAGAAAGAAGATGGAGGGGGGCGTAAGGGGTAACAGGCATGGAACGGGCCCCTCAGTGCATACATTTTTCTTTGACTTGGCTGGGAGGAAATGGAGGGGGAAACCAGTGGAAATGAATGAAAACGATCCTTAAACAATAAGGAACAATAAAAAGGGAGGCGGTGAGGTTAAGTAGGACTATAAATGACAGTCTGAGTTCGTATCCATTCCAGCTGGAAGACCCTGAGTGACCTATTTGCTGGCTATCTAGTACTAATTTAAAGTAATGTTATTAGTGTACTCTTACCCACCACATGCACATGTTTTTGCCAGTTGATTAGGGTGTTAAGGGGAAATGATTTTGAACTTTGGCATTTGGTACCACCTGCTGGTTCATAAGTGTAATTCAGCATGTCTCTTTCAGCCCAGATGATAATAGGTTTTTATTTGTCTGCTTATACATTGCTTATAAAATGTAAGTGTGCTCATTAGGGATCAGCAAAGTGTGACAGTATTGTGCACAGTGCTTGTTTTTCATAACTATAACAAACTTTGTTTTCTTTTTTTTCTATTTATTTCACCTTTCCGTTTCCCTCATTCATTATTCATGAATTTACACTGAATTGTTCAAATAGGGTGCTGATTGAAATGCATATTGCTGCACACTGGACAGGTTATGTGAGGCTTTAGGAGTGTGACATCATTATTAGCTAACACCTCTGAGGCCCAGCCTTTCTGTAAACTTTGCTGACTTTGCTTCCTTTGAAACCTTGGCCAGATGGCATGTTTGCTCTCATCTCTATTTGCCTGATTTCCTATGCTGCCAGGGTTCCCCCTGCCCAACCTCTCCTTGTGAATGTGGTGTCAGGTAGACACTGTAAAAGAGGTGCAGGGGGGATAGCTTTTCACCTGCTCCTTCTGTAGGACCCCTGCTGAGAGCAAGCTGTTCCCTTAGTGCCCTCCTTCCAGCAACACCAACACATAGACACACCTGTCCTGTTTCTCTTACACACCCCACCTCCCCTACACGCAATGGGCTGTACATTAATAAACAATCTACAGGACTCATCATTAGGGTGAACACTACAGAAATAAAATCATTACAAACCTCCTGAGGTGAAAAAGCAGTTACTTGTAAAGACTTGAATTGAGGGTGGGACTGGTGTAACTTGCCATTTAGTTGTAATTTGGAGAGAAGTATCTTTCCCTGAAAGGTCGTTTATGGCCTTTAGTGGCCTGTGTGGAATAGAGCCATGCAGGTACAGAGAATGTGCAGACAGCTGAAAGGGGAGGAGGGGAACCACTTATTGTTTAGTATCTCTGCAGGACTGTAGCTAATAAAACTAAACTAGACCTGAGGGGAAGCAGCTGAACTTCCTGTAGCGGTTGTATTTATTTATTTGGAGGGTCCATTTCAGGTCTCTTGAGCAGCCCGTAAACAAAAAAGAGCTTTCCTCTGGTCCAGATTGCCTGTTTTACCCTTATTTATTTATAATTCCCTGAAACCACTTTGTGTTGCAACTTGATAGCTCCTTCCTTGTGAAAATGCCGGTTTCATCAGGATTCCAAAAAAGGGTGGGGGGGGGGGGGGGGGGGGGGGGGGGGGGGGGGGGGGGGGGGGGGGGGGGGGGGGGGGGGGGGGGGGGG
>JBCNYG010000002.1:23634626-23652970 GCA_039654305.1 Porochilus rendahli | reverse complement strand
ATATATCTGTATGATCATTATTCCTACATTAATTCATGAATTCAGTTTTTGTCATTCCTGAAAAAGGTCGATGATCAGGAGAGTAATGAAAACAGTTTCAGCACTCTCTGCAACAGTAGCTCTTCTGACTGGCCTTGGACCACCTTTAGTAGGTATTTAGGTTTTTACCACTGCATTCCAGGAACAACTGACAAGATCTGACTCAGATCATTCTATATTCCCATTCCATAACATTGGGTGTACTGGACCCACTTCATGTGTTTTGTATATATGTTTTCACCCCACATTGAAATACAGGACAGACATTCATTCACAGTCACATGGGCAATTCAAAGTAGATTGTTGATCATGTATTTGTATCGTGTGAGGAAACCCAAGCACCCGGAGGAAACCCAGAGGCCGAGGGAGAACATGCAAACTACACTGATCAGGGAGCTTGAACCCAGGACATTTTTACTGTAAGGCCAGAGTACTAATCACTGTCGCACCATGCCACCTTAGTGCCAACTCAGACCTTTACACTTGTTTTTCTAAGTCTAACACACCAGCTGTAAGAACTGACTGTTTACTTTCTGTCTAATATTGGCAGGTGCCACTGTAACGAGATAAGCAGTGTTGTTCACTTCACCTCTTAGTGATAATAATGTTTTTAATGTTATGGCTGATCGGTTTATACTCTTCTGTCGGACTGTTAGTGTTTACCCGTTGCTGTGAGACAAATTATTACAGCTTGCTACAGCTACTTAGTAGCCCACCAGAAAGAATGCCAGCTCGGCGTCTGTCTTGAAGCCTTTTATCTCTTTTAGCTCTCGCCAATGAGTAAAGCCAGTCCAAGATTTACTATTGTCCGGTCTCTTGCTCAGTCACTCTTTCTTTGTCCCTTCCTGGCTTTCTCTGGCAGTGTCCTCTTTGCTTTGCCATGATCTCCATACTGGGAATACTGAGCTAACTTCTTTTTCTAGCTATCTGAAGACCTGTACTTGTTGATGTGTGATGTGCTGCCGTAAAGCATTGCGCAGTTCTTGCAGGAGGTCTAAGGGACACTGAGTTACATAATAGTATACTTGGTATTCTGAGAGGGAATTCAGGATGAAAGCTGTGTCATTTTCCCTGTTACAAGTCAATGTACCATCAAAAAGACACAGTAGCTAATATTTTAAGGTAAAATATCTATATAGCACTACATTAAACATTGCAGATTAGATAAAAAATTGCAGTACTGTTTCAAAATTGGAAAAATAGTGTTATTTACTCACTTTTTTAGGCACACCAGAAGCTTGGTTCAAATGCAAGTTTCATAGTTTTGTTGAAATTTTGGGAGAAACATTCATTAATCCATTAATTCATTCATTGTCAGTTGTCTTAATCCTACTAGGGTTACAGAGAGGCTGGAGCATATCTTAGCCAATTCTGGGCAAAGGCGGTGTACACCCTGAACTGACAACCATATATATCGCAGGCCCAACGTACACAGATCCATTCACACTCTCACCCACACCATACACTATAGGGGAAATTGAGAATATTCACTTAGCCTAATGTGCATATCATTGGACTGTGGGAGGAAACCAGAGTACCCAGAGGAAACCCACACAAGCACGGGAAAAACTCCACAAGGAATCGCCCTTGCCGAGCCTGGGAGTCAAACCCAGGACTTTCTTGCTGTAAGGTGGACATGCTAACCAATACTCCACAGTGTATCTGATAAATTTATGGCATAATGGCCGCCATTTACTGGAGGATAAACAACAGAGTATCACTTTAAATTCAAGAGCATCTTAATTGGGCAGTGATTCTTCTGTGGTTCACCTGATACAATTCACAGAGCCAGAGTATGGAATACTGCGTCACTGTCCAATTACTTACGAAATGCACTGCAACAAAAAGGCCATTCAGCTCCATTAACCTTCCCCTTATGTCCTCAGAATAGATTAATGCTTATTACTCCTTATATGCACGAGACCCTTTATATAATCACATAGACATTCAGTTTTTGCCATGCTGTTATGAATACAAGGAAGATGCAAGTAAGCAAGGGTCAGTTCCTTCGCTGAATTCAGTCTATAGTGTCCACAAACACACACACACACACACACACACACACACACACACACACACACACACACACACATACACGCACACATGCACACACAGCCAAACGTTGCTGCGTCGCGCCTCATGTCCCGGGTAATCTTCAGGCCCCCACTCTGCGGCTTCTTGCTAATTAAATTCCAGCGCTGTCCATTAGACGGATAGAGTGAGCACAGTGCTGACTCAACACAGGTAGGGCAGCCCGCTGTAATGGCGAGAGGAGCTCAAGTGGCCAAGCAATTCATTTGCCCCCCATTTTACACATTCCTGGGTCACCACAAGCTTTCAAGGGTGGAGAGAGAGAGGAGAGGTAGGAGGAGGGTGTATATGTGGTTGGATAAAGGAAATATTGGTAATATTTTCAGATACATTTATTCTGACTCTGCACAGCGCTGTATGTCCTCCAAATGGTTCATGGGTCAGGTAGGTGTGTCAAGTTGTGACCTTGGCATCTGACATCTGTTGCTGTTTCATCTTTGCTGTAAGTGTTGAAGTTTTACATATGATAATACCTCTTGCATTAAAACTGAATGGATTGATTTTTCCCCCCCTGAAAGTCACAGATACGAAGCATCTCCTCTGAGTCCAGTTAAAATACCCATGAGCAGAAGCAGTTATTCATGAAAACCCAACCCAGTCTGTATTACGGTTGGTCAGAGTTTGGATGCAATCCCAGACTGACTTGCTGAATGTTGTACTGAAGGCTGAGTGTTACGCTTAAGATGATTTTACGATTTCTTACGTCATTATTGTTGCTGGTAGCCATTTATGGGTAATTTGAAATGTACTTTTATAACGAACATTTTTCCCTACATGAGTCAATACACTCTTGTCCTGACGGTCAAAATAACGTGTTAAAATAAATATCACTTATGCAACATTTATTTCTTCTTACACATTTTGCATTTCTCTTCAGTTTTAATGAAAGATTTTCTGGTAAGAAAGTGACCAAGCATTCATTGGCCACACACATGAGAAACAATCGAAAAATTAGAAGGGGGGAAAAATCCACCAACAACAAAACTTCCCGTTGCCTCCTCGTCTCTCATTACCATGTGAATCGCCATTCATTCATTCATTTATGTTCCATTATATCCTCATGAGTGGCTGTTACTATGGGTTCTGCTCAGCAAGGGCCGCATAGCGAAAACTTCCGCAAAGATTTAACGTCCGGCAGAGAGAGAGAGAGAGAAAGAGAGAGAGAAAGACACAGGGAGAGGGTGTTCTTTCACGTGTACTCTTATTTCCGTTTAAAAGACGTCCGTTGGACCGAAGTGAAGTGCGGGTAGGTGTGTTAGTGGCCTGCAGGGCACAAGGGAGCTTGGGGAGGCAGGAAGAGTGGAGGAGGAGGGGGGGGAATGATTAAAGAGAGAGAAGTACAGCTGGCTTCCCCAGCCTCCCATTCCCACACTCTCATTCCAATAGGCTAGTCTGTACTGCTAGATACTAATTCACTATTTGCCTAATTAACATCTCATCTACATAACTTGTTGCACTCCCCTTCCTCCTCTTCCCTTTTTAAAAACAATGCAAGCCCAATGAAGAGGCTTAATACTAAGCGTCTCTGTCGTCAAGATAAAAAGCAGTCTGCACTTTTCACAACCCCTTTTCTTTCGCCAGCAAATTAAAGCAGCCCTTCAGGAACAGGTTTGTACTCTCAGTTAGGGTGCACTGTATCCTAACATTTGTATATATCAATGGGATGCATGTATGTATGTAACTGGTAAAATAATGTAAAAATTACAATATTATTTCATCAGTAATTTGGCAGTTTTTTCTTTTTCCACATTGTGCATTATAGTACTTTATTTCTTCAAATATATAAATATTTTTTAAATTTAGAATTTTGTTTAGACACAATTTAACATACATGCTTTGGACTAAACATAACGTGACTCAATGTACCAAATTCGGTAAAGTCCGCTACTTAACATTATCCTTGTATACTTGTAGTATAGTAACTTTGCATTTACAATCCCAGGCAGTGTACCACATTAAAATAATTAAGATAATCTAGATCAATTGTTAATTTACTAAAGATAAAATTTGTGGGGGTTTTTCTTAATCCATTGTGTCTTGAAAATACCTAATTAGGAAATTTTAAAATTGTTATAAGTTTTTATTCTGTCTGTAGCCAAAATGTGTTTCTGAGGTGTCACTGCAGCAAGTAGGTTCTGGGTTCCATTTAGGTGTCTCGTTGTGGAATTTGCATGCTCTCCCTTTGATTTTGTGGGTTTCCTCGGGGTATGTCAGTTTCCTCCTACAGACCAAACACATGCACATTAGGCTAATTGTGTAAAATTAACCCTTGGTTTGGATGTGAGTGTGAATAGTTGTATGTGTGTGATGCCCTGGGATGGTCTGGCGAGCTGTTTAGGGTGTACTCCGCTTTTGCCCATTGTCTGCTGAGGTAGACTCCAGCCTCTCTGTGACACTAAAACGATTAAGCATCTTGGCAAATGAGTGAGTGAGTGATATGTTTGTGTAAGGTAAGCATTACTTTACCACAGTTGGCCAATCGAAAGGAAACACTTCATGTCTCATTAATTGTTGCCATTACCCAGCCGTATCCCTTTCAGGTTAAGTTAGAGAAAATTAGAGAAAACACAATAATTCTTGCTGCTTCAGTCCAGAGACATGTATCTCATTTGATGTTGCATGTTGTTATTTTACATTGAATGTTACCTGCAAGTATGTACTCTGGTTGTGATTGAAGAGGAATTAGAACACAGGAAAATGTGCATGTAAGGGTTAAAATAGAAAGGCAGACCAGGTTGTTAAAGCTAAAAAACACTTTTTCATGATTTTCTCCCCTTAATTTTATAAAGCAGAGATAGAAGCAAGGCCTAGTCAGTCATGTGGCTATTTTACTTCATAGAATTTATTTTCTTTAGGGAAAAGAAAGAGTTTTTTGGTGTTTAAGGTGATAGATTTTTTTTTATACATGAAGCCATAAAAACCATACAGTTACCGCGTCCCTATAACCATGATACATGTTAAACCGTGAGCAAACTGTACGTAAGGAAAAGTGATAACTGAAGTGAAGACCTCAAACTCCTGTTATGCATTTTCTGTAAATCCCGTTCTGTTTTCAGTCCATGTCGGTGTTGCGACACAGAACAATCTTAAATATAGGCCTAAACAAGTTGGCTTTTATTTGCTATGGTGCCACTAAAAGAGAATTCTGGGGGTCCCCAGTTTTCTTTCTTTTTTCTTTCTTTATTTTTGTCATCTGATAGAAAAGGTGGCTTTAGCTGAGGAGGGAATGCAGTATGTGAATGGTGTGTGTGCTTTTCTGAAAATGTAAACCAGATGTGGAGTCTTCTGTCGCTGGCATTGTGTCATATCCTGCTTAGAAATTGACAAGACCACAGTGCTTTCACTTCCCGAGGTCTCACATAGATAAGCCTTCTTCAAGCAGCAGGGAAAATACAAACAGATACATTTAAAAGACCTTAGAATCTCATATAATCATCATTCTTGGATGCAGTGCCATGGAGAAGCTTGGGTGTGCTTGAGATTATATATAATTTGTGTTGTTTGATAGAAACCTGGATTTCTATCAAGTTCACGAGACAAATTAACTGGCACAAATAATTAAATTGAGTTGCGGATTGCATTGAATTACGTCCACCTCCTGCTACTGTGATTGTATAGTATGAATGCTACTGTAATATTTATACCCTGGAAGTAGCGAACGGATATATTTATTCCTTCCCTTTATGAGAGCTGCACAGAGACTTGCACTGCTGGAAGGTTTGTAAATGAAAGAGAGAAGAGAGGGAAGTTCTGGTCAGGTCCGTCACTTATATTTGTGCTGGCTGCGTGCACAAAGCCTCCACCACTAAACACTCACTAAAAACATACAAATGCTTGCTCTTCGTCCCCGTGTCCATCTCTCTCTCCTTTCTCATTTTCCTTTCTTCAGTCCCCGTAAATCAGCACGGGCCAGTTAGCTTAAGGGAGGATAGCAAAAAAAAATGACATTTCTATTTTCTGTGCAGACGTGAAATGACTGGCTTTAGGCTTTATGATTACCAATGCTTGTTCTGACCATAGCAGTTTACAAGAAGGAAGAAAGTTTAAAGCGGAGAATAGAGGAGGAAGGGGATAAAGCAAAGGGCAATGCATAGCATTGCTAGTTCTGTTCTGTGCTTCTCTCTGCTCCCCTGACAGCTATAACTCAGGCAGCTTTTTGTTTGCTTTTCTCCATGGAGAGATAGCTTTAATTTCTGTAGCATACCTTAGTGGCAGTTGTAAGTTATTACCTTGTCTGCATGAAACAACTTCACAGCATCAACTTCCAGGCCCAGTTAGCCACTTACTTACTTTGTTCTTGACTCTCAAAGCTGAGGCTCAAGCACAGAACGCCTCCAGAAGTGTTCTCTACTTTTATCAGAGGTACAAGTCCAGAAATCAGTCGGAAGCCCTTAAACATGTTTACTGGTGATTACTCTATAGTAGGTGACCATGATCCAATTGCAAACCCAGCAAAGCAGCTGTTAAATAGAGCAAGCTGAGTGACTCGTTTTATGCCCTGCGATGGCCTGGCAAGCTGTCCAGGGTGTACCCCGCCCTTGCCCAGAGTCGGCTGAGATTGGCGCCAGCCTCCCCGTGACCCTAATTAGGAATAAGCAGTTCAGAAAATGAATGAATGAAAAATCAGTTTTATAAACATGAACCAGATTGACAATCACATGTAGCATCATGTTGGACCAGAGATTAGCTCAGACATGGAGGGGTAAAAAATTTAAGGAGATAACATACCAGAACAGAATTGTTGAGGATGAAAAAAAAGAGAAAATGATGCATTATTTGGTTAATTTATTCATTCAATAATTTATTCATTTGCTAAACTGCTTAATCCTCCATGGGTTACGGGAAGGATGGAGCCTTTTACAGCCATCTATAAGCAAAGACTCCCTGAACAGTTGGCCAGTGCAAAGCAGGGCCAGTAGACACAATCATTCACACTCACACCTAGGAATCATTTGGAACAGCCAATTAGCCTACTGTGCATGTTTTTGGACTGTGGGACAAAACTGGAATACCCAGAGGAAACCCTCACAAGCACAGAGAGAACATGAAAACTCCACACAGAAGTGCCCTTGCTGAGTCCTTGGACTCGAATGCAGGACCATCTTGCTGTGAGGTTCACGCACTAATCATTACGCCACTGTGCCACCCCTTCCATTAATTCTCCCTTTTCACAACATCTGAGATGGAAGAGAGTTTTGGTTTTTGTCATTGGTCATTGTTAGCTAACTTCATGTCTTCAGGATGGATTCTCTGAAGTTCAAGTGTATTTGTGCGACGTGTCGCTGCATCCGGAGCAATCAATGGGATGACTGAGCCAATGTGTAATGTGGATGCATGTATTCAGTTATCAGAACAGCATGTGGCATTGATCTGTTTATGGCTACTTTATTCTGGGTGGTAGTCTCCACGGGGAGGATTGTACAGTAAATACTGTTCGACTCTCCAGGGAACCGCACATGCAAGTGCTTTTCGCCCTCAGGGAACCAGATCAGCTTGTCTGGTTGCTCGTACGACTGGTGAGAAAACAGAACAGCAATTTTCTCTAAAGGGGTCACAGATGGTATAAAAAAGGCCTTATTGTGGTACAGTGTATTGTTTTACTGTCACACTGATGTATATGTATAGTTTGGTACTTAAAGAATTTATGTATAATTAATTATTCCAGATGCCCAGACCACTTGAAAGAAACATCTTTAGAAGTCAACTGTAGATGTAAATCTTTGAAAGGTCAACCCAAAAAAAAACCAAATGGTATTTTGTTGATTTATTTAAGTGCACTCCATCTCAACAGTAAGACAAGTTAAAGTCAGACAGATATAGTCTGTTGAACCATGGGAAATTATTTGCTGTGGATCATTCACATTCTCAGATGTTTTGATCCTTTGAAAAAAACCTTTAACTTTTACAGACTTAACATTCTGTAATATCTTTGATGCCCTTCTACTGTTATACTGTCTATAAAAGTGACGTAAAGTACATGCACTGTATATCATATTGCAGAATATGACAGTGAATGCCTGAAATAAATTGTATGGATTTCTATATTTAATACTTCAATTTATGTTTTAATAGCGTTGCTATAACATTGCACAAAGGCTGCGCAAATGTTATTTGTAGACTCCCAAAAAAGTTGTACAAATATTGCAGGTAAAACTTTTATAAAATTTCTTAAAAACATAGAATATGTTAAAGTAACATTAATTCATAAGGACTCTGTACATGGAGCTGAATGCTGGACCACATACAGTCGACACATCCAACAGCTTGAGGCCTTCCAACAACGTTGCCTAAGAAAGATCCTTAAAGTGAGCTGGAAGGATAAAGTTCAAAATGTAGGAGTGCTAATCATAAAAAAACTACACCTCTGTTGAAAGCAACATCATTAACCACCAGCTGCGATGGGCTGGTCATGGTGTGCATATGGACGATCAAAGAATTCCCAAGCAGCTTTTCAGTGGTGAGTTGGTAAATGACAGGTACATAGGAAGGTATAAGAAGAGGTTGGAGGACTGCATCAAAGATTCTCTTAAGAACTGTGAGGTAACTGTGCGGCCGTAAAGCCTGGAGAGCTACCATACGCAAGGGAGTAGAGATATTTAAACAACACCGAGAGTACAAGATAATTCAAGCCTGTCTTAGAAGAAAGAACAATGACGCTGCCGACAAGACTCTTTACAGATGCAGACTCTTTCCACGTCTGTTTTGGTATGTGCCTCCTCTGCTGGTCTTGCTGCACACTTTTGTGCACACCATTCAACTGACCACTGACAGTCATCAGCTTAACAGCGTTGGGTAAAAGTTGCAAAAACGTTATTTGTAGACTCCCAAAAAACGTTGTTAAAATATTACAGGTAACATTTTTAAAAAGTGTCCTGAAAACATTCAGAAGATGTTAAAGTAACATTAATTCTTTTTCTTTTCAGTACGTGCGTGCTTCACTAAAAGGGAAATCCCAGTACAGCTTTGTACAGTCCGTATCCCATGCTAGATTGCTCTGTACAGGGGGCCTGGATGTGCGCCTGGATGTGCGCCTGGATGGGTGCCTGGATGGGTGCCTGGATGGGTGCCTGGATGTGTGCCTGGATTTTGGCAACATCACCAAATGTGGCTTGTGCACAAAAATCATGTACATGTTCACAATAAACATTATAACATTGTTACATGACCTTTATGCGACATCGCAATAATGTTGCACAAGGTTGTATTTTAGCTGGTATAGTTGCATGCCTCTGATTGGTGGTAATAAACTTTCTTTTTTTTTTTTTTTTTTTTGATTTTGCTATACTGCATTAATCGCACAAAGAAAATGATTTCCTCTGCATGTAACCTGTCCAAAGTGAGCACACACTTGGAGCAGTGGGCTGCCACACAAATTAGGGGTGCCCGGAGAGCAGTTGTGTGTTAGGCGCCTTGCTCACGAGCACTTCAGCCATGAAGGTGGTGGAAGGGAAGGTGCAGCTAACTCCCTCGCCGCTACACATTTTTCCTTCTGGTTCGTGAATCGATCTAGAACCTTTTCGATCCCAAAGCCGCTTTTCTAACCATTAGGCTATAGTTACCCCCGTGACTTACTCTTATTCATGACTTACTAGCTCAAGCCCTATGTGTAGAAAGTGTCTTAGCTGATTGACGGCATTTGATGTCAGTGGAAAGTTTGTGTGAATTTGATCTTTCCTCAATTCGTTACTTTAACTGCCCTCATTTGCTGTTCTTAATTATGCCTAATGTTGTTTGAATTAGTAGTGGAATAAAAAAATGCAAGCGTTTGTATAGAGCAACCCATAAATAGAGGGCATAATTTGAGTTAGTCATTAGATTACACTCTGTAATTAAGCAGAGTGGATCGGTGGGGTGCACGAGGGATGTCACAAGGGATGTTCAAGAAATGATGGCAGTGCATTTGTGTCTGAGGGTGTGAGTGATAAAGAAAAAAAGGAGACTTAATAACAATGGGGGCAACCTTAATAGTAAGAGCATCTTCGGTCCACTCTTCCATTGTGAACTGTGCGGCTTGAGGAACACAGAATTATCTTCTTTACTCCTCCGTCCCCTCTGCACAGCACATGAAATTTAATCCATCATCTTTGTTTTCAACAAACACAGCGCAAGCTGTTGCTGGCAGGGCATGAGGCTCAGGGCCCATCTGGAAAGCGCGCTGTGTGCTGGGGAATTAAAGGGGAATATAAGTAGGGTTTTGCATGGGAAAGCCTAATAACGACCCAGTGTCCTGTCCTGTTTGCACCACTGACGCTGCTCTTCTAATCTACAATGTGTTATTGATGTTCTGAGCAACACGAATGGGAGGTGGGATGCATGCGTAGCCGTATGTTTTTGTTTACTGTTGACATTGTGGTAGGTTGTCATTTTGCTTCGGGTGGAGAGAGCAGGTTTTATCGAAACCCTGAGCTCTGTGCATATGTCTTCAGTACTCAAATTAGTCCTGGTGTATTTTTATTACTGGGAACTGGATGTAGCAGTCTCTATTGTCCTAGCATATTGTTCAAAAGCTATAAGAAAGCAAAACTAAGAATGAAATCCATGTTGGGGTTGTAGAGCTGTTTGTATGAGTCTCTCCTTATTGTGAGCATAAACAAGGCAGTGTATGATAGAGCCTGCATACGGGATGGGTCAAAGTTAGGTATACCGTATTTAATCATTAATTATTTTTCAGTTATTGAGTAGGGTGGCACGGTGGCACAGTGGTTAGCACACTCTCCTTACAGCAACAAGGTCCTGGGTTTGAGTCCCAGGCTCGGGTGCTTCTGTGTTGTCATACTGTCATAACATACTGTCAGAGCAAATTAAGAACTACTGGCCCCATCTCATTCAAAGAACAGTCTGATGATGTTAGCACTGGTTGTAAGCTGTGGCACCAAAGGAGGCACTACATACCTATGTTTGGCCCAAAATGTATTTCATATAACATAAGAAAAACAGTTGTTCAACTTTATTTAAATTTTGCAATTATCATTTCCAGAAAAACTGACATATTTTTGTCATATTATACTGATCTTGTACTCACTCAGTTTGGGTTCATTCAAATGCTGTCTAGTCGCTTTCAGTGTGTATCATTTAATTTGTGCATCAAACATGAACTGTTTATGTACGTTTGGTCATGCGGCTTCCTAAACCAGCCCTTGGGCATGATGTCCTATATGCTTCAATGTGCAGTTTGTGTGTGTGTGTGTGTGTGTGTGTGTGTGTGTGTGTGTGTGTGTGTGTGTTCCCTTGCACGCACACCATTTAGAGATATCGAGAGATGTACGTGTGCGATGTTTGTCAAGAAAACCATGTTTGTCGTTTTGATTGCTTTGTCTCTTGTGTTGACAATAAACCAGTAATTATGTATACAGCATTGTATACTCTTTCCAGCCTACAGTCTGAAAGCAGTTTTCCTTAGCATGAGCTCAGTCAAGCCAATGAGACCCAGCTCAGTTTGTTTTTGTGCGTGGTTGTTCATTATGTATAATGATTCCTCTCGATCCAGTGTGTGTAGAGCTCACATGCAGCTGTCATAAACACAGTTACACTGATGACACCCAGGTCATGTCAGTAACAGACAAATACCCAGCAGCTACGACATATCGTGCTTTTGATTTTTTATATCGAAAGCAAAAGGATTTTACTGTGTAAAGAAATTGCTGTCTGCTGATGTCATTTAGTTTTAGAAGAGGCTTTAGTTTGTTTAGGAGGATCAGCTTGATGAAAGATTAAAAAATGTCTGATAATAAAAAAAAAAAGTTAAACTCTTGCATGAACACAGAGATAAGATTACACTTCTGGCTGATTTGAACATCTGTTTGTAATAGAGATTGAATTGCAATGCATTCAATTTGTATTATTATGATATATTATTTGAATGCTCAAATGGTTTTTATTTTCATAAGAAACAAAACTCTTTGCGCATGCTGTTATAGGAAAATAATCAACAGCATGGTTGAGTGATACAAACCGTAAGAAAGTAAAGTTAGCCTCACAACCCAAGAATTAAAGAAAATTGTTTGAAATATGACATCATATTTTTATTTATTGTATAGCTGAATTTATTCATTCATTAATTATGACGGCTGCCCCGTCTAAGCCGACTCTGGGCAAGGATACACCCTGTGCAGCGCTCCAGGCCATCGTGGGGCCAACACTGCCAAAACTATTCATACTCACACCTGGGGATGATTTGGAACAGCCAAATTAGCTTACTGTGCATGTTTTGGACTGTGGAAGGAAACCAGAGTACTCGGAGGAAACCCACGCAATCATTGGGAGAACATGCAAACTCCATACAGAAATGTCTGAGCTCGGAAGCAAACCCAGGCCTTGTTGCTCTGAGGCGGCCTGGCTAACCGTTGCACCATCGTGGTATGGCTGGATTGTTTTGTGGAATCTCCTCAAAACATGGTATCACAATGGGAGTCCATGCGAGCTAATTTGCCAAGCTCTCACAGAAGTGAGGGATGGCATACACATACCCATGTCACTCACAGCGCTTTCCCTCCGAGTATGTCAGACGCCCCCCCAATGCGCATCCACAGCAGTTCAAAAATGGTGGGTGGCAGGCATTGCATGTTACAGAGGTAGCATGTCCCTGGTTGGTAGTGGTCGTGCGATAGGGAAGGCAATACGCGATGGGAGGGAATTGGAGATGACTGTTAGGGGAAAAAATGGGGGAGAATCCCCAGCAAAAAAGAAAAAAAAAAAAACAAAAAAAAAAACCTTGGTATCACGTACAGCCAATGTGCACTTTATTAAGAACACAATGCTAATACCAGGTAGGGACTGAGTCATGGTACAATTCGCCCATTTAGCCACACCCTAAGGGTGTTCTACTAGATTCTGGTGATCAGGATCATCACTGAAGAGCACTGAACTCATTGTCATGTTCATCAGTTTATTTTGTGATGAGTTTTGCTCTGTGATCTGATGCACTAATGTGCTGGAACCTTTATAAGATGAGAAAATTGTGGCCATGAAGTGATGCACATAATCAGCAGCAATACTCCAGTAGACATTAATGAGATGATTGACAGATATTTACAGGGCCAAAGTGTGCCAAGAACTACTGCACCTCCTCCTTCAGCCTGGACTGTTGACACAAGGCAGGTTGGGTCCATGAATTCAGGCTTAACAACTAAAATTTAAGATTCATCAGGCCAGGCAACATTTTTCCAGTCTTCACCTGTTCAGTTTTACTGGTCCTGTTTTCTGTCTCATCTTTCTGTTTTTGGCTGACAGAATGGAACCTGGTATTTTGCTGTTGTAGCCCATTCACCTCAAATCTCACCATGCTCTGCATTCCAAGGGTTATGTGAAGTACTGTAGCCTTTCTATCACTGTAAACCAAGCTGACCCATCAACAAGGCATTTCCATCAGTAGAATGAATGTTTTTTTTTTATCACACCATTCTGAGTAAACTCTACAGACTTTTCTGTGTGAAAAACCCATGAGATCAGCACTTAGAGAAATTCTCAACCCAGCCTGTCTGGCACCAACGAACAAACCACAGTTAAAATCACTAAGATCACATTATTTCCCCAGTCTCATGGTTGAGGTGAACATTACTTAAACCTGCTCACCCATATCTGCATGATTTTATGCAATGCACTGCTGCCACACAATTGGCTGATTAGATAACTGCATGATAGCATAAGTGTACAGGTGTTCCTAATACAATGCATCCAGATTGTATATAATGAACCGTTATTCTCTCATCCGACTCTTTTTTCTTTCTTAGTTAATGAAAACTCCAACCGAGGGCTATCATCTAGTCACAAATTTCATTCATTCCTTCATTGAGCCGAACCCCTTTATCCTACTAGGGTTACGGGAAGAATGAAGACTATCACGGCCGACTCTTGGCGAAGGCGGATTTACCCCGAACAGCACGCCAGGCCATCACACAACCAGAACACAACTATATAATGTTTCTGAATGAGTGCATTAATAGAAATCTGTGACTGTTTTATTGTAAATAAAAATAACTCCAAATCTTCGGATTAATCAGATTTGTGGATTCATAAGCAATGTGGAATGCGTCTTTTTGAATTATCTAAATAGCAGTAAAAGAAATGTGCATTGATACATCTATATTATGTATGTAAGGAGTTTTAAACTATTTGAGGGATAATTTAATACAATGATTTAAAAAAAACAGCAGAAGATACCTATAGCATACAGTATGGCTCATTGAATTCTGTAAAGGTTGTTAAAAAGTGAATCATATGTTATTTAAAAGTGTATTTCAATTTAATGGCTTGAAACAAGTAACGTTTTGGAGGGGTAGATAAAGTTACAGAAGTTACCATCACTCAGACAGTCATTCCCATTACAACATATACATGTACACACGGACAGACACAGTGTTCGCGACACAAAAAATCAGATCAAGGCTATAATTCCAATTTCTCTTAAGTATGGTGCTCCATGGAGCTCCGCTATTGTTATTGAAGGGAAACCATGGCATTGTGACAGGGTGGGTTACTTCTGCGCCACCAGAAGGCATACCAATCGAGTGCATTATACTACTACACTAATGTTAGTGACCAAGCCTCAGGTCATAACATCATTCTGTCCTTACAGATGAGCCCATTCTGAAAATGCAATATGCATAGCTTTACTTTAATTACAGGACACTGCTGTTTTATTTATAACCGCTTTATAGCTTCGTAATGATTGTATTGCCTTGCGGTCACATAAGTGCAGTCTCTGTACAGTCTTTTGCTAATGCTTACAACACTGATGATCCCCAGTGGAGACAGTGTGTGTGTGTGAGTATGTGTGAAAAATACATATACACATGGGGAAGTTAGGGTATGTCCGGGTTAGGGTTTGAGGTTTCATCACTCCTATCTGAGTATCACTTTATGAACACTCATTAGACCAGTGAAAGGTTCATCTGTAAATATGGCCAGAGAAAGTGAGAGGCAGAGATAGACACAGAGAGTGATGGTCATTACTATTCTGAAGACTCTTTGTTAGGCTGTGAAACATAAGATAGATAACAGATAACAGATGTTTTTTTTTTTTTGCGCTGGATCTCTCTCTCTCTCTCTCTCTCTCTCTCTCTCTTTCTCTCTCTGCACTCTCTCTATCTTTTCCTGTCCGCATTCATTCACAGTAAAAGTCCAAACTGCAACCCTGCTTTATCTCATTAGCACAGGATATGCACTAGACATGTACTATGATACTTTGCTACATAATAGTTGCTAACTTGCTAATTAGAATATATTAATAATATTAACGGTATTGCAAACAGGGCAGCATCGTGGCGTAGTGGTTGACATGTCCAAAGAAGGTCCTGGAATCCTGGTCTTGGGAGTTTCTGTGTGGAGTTTGCATGTTCTTCCCGTGCTTGCGTGGGATCACTTTGGGTACTTCAGTTTCCTCCAACAGTCCAAAGACATGCACATGAGGCTAATTGGCTGTTCCAAATTGTGACTGGTTGTGTGTGTTTCTTGGCCTGGCGATGACCTGGCAAGCTGTTCAGGGTGTACCCTGCCTTTGCTCAGTGTCAGCTGACATGAGCTCCATCCTTCCTGCAACCCTAATAGGATTAAGTGGTTTGGCAAATGAGGGAGTGAGTGGGATACTGCAAACATATACAAGTTTCATTTGCTTTCATTCATGCCTCATCATTAAGCACTTCATCCTAGTAAACAGTGAAGCCAGAGCCTATCCTGGACACACTCGCCCTGAGACAGGAATACGCAATGAACGCGATCCATCATTGGATACCAAGCACTCATACATCGACCCCTAGGAGTCAATTTAGAGAAGCAAGTCAAACTACCAGTCTGTATTCAGGAGGTGGGAGGAAACTGATGCCCTGGAACAACATGGAAAACTCGGAATGAGTGCTGGTAGTTTAAGGTTTTCACATTAATAGTGCTGAGTCTTAAATATTATTATATATCGCTGAACAGTTTTTGATGCTAACAAATGCTTTATGTCTTGGAATTCATAAAACAAGGCCAAACATCCTGCAACACAGATTGTCTCTTAATCTCCCTTGTCCGTCTCTTCATTTGGCCGTAGCTTACGTGTATATGTGTTCGCGTATCACAGTTCCTCATCACTGAATACAAGGCTGCTTCTCGCTCTCTCCACATGGCTAGGTCTGCACTTACTCTGTCAGAGAGAGCAGAAACATGCTTCATTGCTGCCACAAGAGTTCAGGAAGAGATCTGTTAGCAGGAAAAATAACTTCAGATTCCCATGGATAACAAGGGATATCAGAATCAAGTCCAACAAGTTCACATATTTCCTGTCTGTAAATCTAGAAGCACATTTAAAGGATTGGGTTCTGTTTGTGGGGGTTTGCAAAATGTAATGTACAAGATAATAGTAGTCTGTAGTGACCACAGAATGAAAGTGTGTAGTAGTGGGTGGAAACATGACTAGGTCAAAGGTCCATAACATACGGATTATGCTTCCGGGCTATCGCTTTTTTTTTTTTTTTTGGCATTGATAATACAGCAGCCCTTCCAGTGGGCTCATATATTTTTTGTAGGTGTGAAAGCTTGTTTTTAAATCCCATCCATTGCTCAACATTTTATTATATTATTACCAGTCTGTGTAACTATATTATTACCAGTCTACATGTAACTGACTTAAGGTCAATATACATTTACTGTGTCGCCTTTAGCGAAGCAGGAGCGACAAATAGGGATCACTATCTTTTGTCTTTTGTCGTCTTCTGCCCTCCGTCGTCACACTTGCTTGTAATCCTCAACTGCTCACTATCCAGTCAACTTATTTCAACCAGTCTTTCACATAACTGCATTTACATCCTTCTATTTTTTCCTATTTAGTTGATTTTTGTGGTTTCCCATCCCATGGACTTTGTCAGTAAAAAAATTGATTGCTAACCATTGGTTCACCCCCTGCTACTGAATAAATAATTACCAGCTTTGAGGCAGTGGTGGCTCAGTGGTTAAGGTGCTGGCTTACTGGTCTGAAGGTCAGGGGTTCAAGCCCCACTATCACCAGGTTGTCACTACTGTCCCCCTAGTGCAGCTAACTGGGTTATCAAAGGCCAGCCATGTCTCTCACTCACACGCCTTTGTCATTAGCAACACAAGACTTTCCTGAAAGATTCACATTTCAGTTTTTTAAATCTCCAGTTAAAACAGCTTGAATTTTTTTGCTTTTCTTAGCTTAAAAATTTTTTTTTTTACTTAATTTAGAAATATAAAAATGGCGATCACATTTAGAAAACTAATAGTGCAGTGAAATTTAGTGATAAAAATAATTACACTGCTTCTCTACATGAATCAGCCTTTTTTCATTAAAAAGAGGCGTTTATTTAAATTTGAAAATCTATTTTGTAATATTAAAAAGTGTAACAAACAATAAGAAGCTAAACAAAATGAGTACACTTCCTGTTATTGCTGTAGCACCTTGGGAACTTATTCAACCTGTGACATTCGGAGGTGACTTTCTGTCATCACTTCGCTTGTGTTTCAGTGTCCTGCTGGAAACGCGTAGGTGTTCCGGACATGTACAGAGAGAGAGAGCGAAAGAGAGAGAGAGAGAGAGTTTATGTGTGTGTGTGTGTGTGTGTGTGTGTGTGTGTGTGTGTGTGTAAAAGAGTGAGAGAGTGAGAAAGCTGTGCCCAGCACTGTAACAGCTGGCTGGCCAATATTAAATGCCGTCTGTCCTCCTGAGTGCTGCTCCGATCACCGCTGTGATTAGTGGGCATCCGGTCTGTTCCTTAACCCCGGAGCTGGAGACGAGACCTCTCTGGATTTGCCCCGAGCAAAAAGAAAGCTCCACCTTCTGGAAGACTGTGACTCCTTTTCTCCACACCATGGTTAGGGCTTTACAAAGACCAAGGAAGAAGTTGTGCCGTATAATCATTAGTTTAGGATTCATTGTGTTGACTGGTGAAGATGGTGGGCTGGTGTATGTTTGGGGGTGGGGTGGTGGTGTTCCACATTCACCCGGTAAGCTGATAAATATTTAAGAGTTTTCAGAGCCAAGGCCTGGTAGCTACTCATCTGGGCTCCTTAATTAGGACGCATTCTGCTCTAGTGCCCTCTGCTTGCCATGCTCAGGGAGGTGCGGGGTAGAGCATGCTGCCCATCAGAGAGAGAGAGAGAGAGAGAGAGAGAGAGAGAGAGAGAGAGAGAGAGAGAGAGAGAGAGAGAAAGAGCGTGTGAGAGAGAGAGAGAGAGAGAGAGAGAGAGAGAGAGAGAGGAGCAGCGCGTGTCTCCCCACA
>JBCNYG010000002.1:23609370-23620595 GCA_039654305.1 Porochilus rendahli | reverse complement strand
GTATCAGCTTGTTTCTTCTGTCTTGATCTGTGTGTGTGTGAGAGAGAGAGAGAGAGAGAGAGAGAGAGAGAGAGAGAGAGAGAGAGAGAGAAGGGGGAAATGGGGAAGTGTTTGAGCTGTGTTGTTGAGGCCTGGTCAAATTGCACAGCTCTGTGTGCAGCCTGTTATTGTTAGCTCCTGTTGTACAGATGCAGTTGCAGATGGGAGTCCTGTACCTGCCTGCATAGCTAATGAAAGCCAGCGATACCTTCCTTATAAAGTATAAATATGTAATTTGTTCAGCTGGTGTAATGAAATATGTATGTGTGAAACAGCGATTGTTCGGGTCATTAACAGAATATCTCTCTGTTTTAAGAGCCTGGAGCTCAGGAACAACAGAAATATTAATAATAGCCTTAAAAGCTCATCAGTGAAGGTGAGCAGCTGCTTTTTGATTCATATTAAAGGTATTCTGTCTGTGAGATGCATTGTGTATATGTGTGTGTGTGTGTGTGTGTCTGTGAGAGTGAGAGAGAGAGAGAGAGAGAGAGAGAGAGAGAGCTATCCCACCATGAGATGCTATTACAACTTCAGTGAGTGATAGCTGAATCTGTCATGGAGGAAGATGACACTGATGTCCTCTGGAGCCAGACTGCGCTGAGACTAGACTGAGCTCACAGTGTTCCCTCTCACCTGTCCAGAATACCTCGTCAGCATTTAGCACTGCTCAACACACTGTACTTTCTCTAACAGTGCAGAGAAAGGCCATACTGGTGCCAGTGAGTGTGTGGTGCAGAAGCCTCTCGCACGGCAGGGCCCAGAACAAAGAGGCTCCTCTCCTTCTTCCTCTCCCTTTCATTCTCTCTCTCTCTCTCTCTCTCTCTCTCTCTCTCTCACTCACTTTCTTGTACAGCACAGGTGAGAAAGCAGCAGAGAGGGGAAAAGGAGGCATAGCGGATTTATGAGCCGAGTCTCTTTTAATAGTGGGCTTCTGTCTGCAAGCCGCTCTGAAAGCTAATCAGTTTGACCCAGCAGTGCAGCTTTGGTCAGGGTGCCCACTGGAAAGAGCCCCTGGCAGGGTTAATTCTATCGGGCCAGGCCTCTGGGAACAGAACATTCCACTGTGATCCTCTTTCATATGACTCACTGGTGCTTGGGAAGCCACAGACATGATACGATTAGCTCCTGGGCTTCTTAGCTCTGACCAACACTCTGACAACAACAAAACAAAAACAAACAAATAGAAAAAGCATCACTGATCCTGTTGATCTCAAAGTGGGCTGCTACCAGAAAGCTGAGATCTGCTCTTTGTGCCATGTTTAAAAAGTGAAAACGTAACTAAAGTCGAGTCAAATTAAGCAGTTAATCAGACACTTAGAATCCTAATCTCAGATCGGTGCATAGACTGCGGTGGAGCTTTGCGAGAACTAGAAGGTTAACAAGGTTGCGATTGACAATTTGTCACGCACTTAGAAGATTATTTCCTCAGCTCCTTCCAACCTAAGCTCTCGATTGTGTTGTTTTTGCCATCCTTCCAGTTTCTCAGAACTGTATGTTGGCCGGAGTGAAGCTATTCTTAAATTTGCTGAGTCGCATAGTTTGATTTATTTAGCCATAAATTTCCTCTGACAGACTATTTGCATGGGTACCTACCTATAGGAGAGAATTACTGAGGCCTGGACTATTTCAGGATCATGTCGTTTTTAAATACATATTAATGTTTTAAAAGTCAGCAGAAAATGGTCAAGAATCAATCAGAAGCTCCACAAACGCAAGCCCAGGCACCGGGAAGATGCGTTGCGATGATGCTGGGTGGTCTGCTAACTTTTAAGACTCCTCGTGAGCTGATGCCCAGTTACGTGGGACTGAAACAGGGTGCCAGGGTGACAGCAGGAATGTCTGCCTTCCCAGGAGTTCCGCCTGGCGGCATTGAGGGTCCTACCTTGCTTGTGCAACTTTAGGTTAGATGCTAATATTTATTGTATTCAGGTAGACAGGAGAATGGGAGAATGTTTGTCTGTGCAGATTTGGGTTTTTTGGTTGAAAAACTGCAGCACTGGTAAGGATTCTTGGTTTTACAGAACCACCACAGTTGTCTTTGTTGCTATGACACTGTTGTGATGATGTAAATGTTGTATATTTTCTGTTTTGTGTGTGTTTGTGTTGGGGTGGGGTGGGGGGGAGGTGGGGGGGTGGGGGGGAGCTGCTGCAACAGCTCAGTTGTGTCATTCTTTGAGTCACCCCCCAAGAGAAACTAAGCTTGTTATCCACCATGAGTGCAGCATGTCCCAAACGAAACGAAAGCATTCCTCCGTCATTGCATCTCCGCCGCTGGACACGGCACGGTTAATGTTTTTTCCTGGCCCACTGTCAAACTTTCCCCTTAACAGTCCGTACCCGCCAGCACTGAACTGAAAACAAACCCACTTCATCTGTTTCTACTCAAAACGTTCCCTTTCTCCCTGTGTTTGTGTGTGTGTGTGTGTGTGTGTGTGTGTGTGTTTTAAAATCCCCCACAAAAAACCCTTTAAAAACATAGTCTTTAAAACGAGAAAGTGTACCAAGGTTTGTTCCCATTTTGGCGCCCTTTCCCTGGCCGCCATTTTAAGATTGGAGGAAGAGAAAGGTGGGAAAGGGAGTGAGGGAGGGAGGAAGAGACTGTCGCTCCAAACCCTCCTTACATGGCGGACGAATTTGCTCCTGTTCCTGACCAATAAGAGATGGTCTTGATCATGTGATATGCCACGATTGCACTGAGAGAGAGAGAGAGAGAGAGAGAGAGAAAGAGAGAGAGAGAAGGGAGAGAGAGAGAGGAGTGGCTGTAGACTCAATCTCTCTTTACCCCTTCAACTCCATCCTGTTTTCCTTTTCCCTTTTTTTCCCCCTTTGCTTTTAAGTACCCATCAAACTCACTCTCTTGTTTTGTCAAAGCACAATTAGAGGAGATCGTTTGCACTGAAGAATAATTAGCAGTGCTTCCTCCAGAGGCCGGGCCGCTGCCGTTCCTACACAGTGGAAAAGTTTTGTGCAGTTGCGCCACTCTTGCTCAGCTCACATTCTTCATGTTTCATGGATTTCCCTTCCTGGCCTGCATCCAAAAGCAGGGGAAGAGGCCAGGGTGGCAGTGAGGGGGGGTGGGGTGGGGTGTTTCGGGGGGAGACAGAGAGAGAAAGAGAGACACAGAGAGAAAGCAGCGAGAGAGAGAAAGAGACTTCTCTAGAGGAAAGGACTTGTGCCCTGACACACCAATTGTCTTTTTCCCCCTTTTTTTCCCCGCTTTTTCGCACACTCCTTTTCCCCTCCTGGCTTGTAACCAACCATAAAGAGATTAGTGCCAAACTAAAACAAAATAACAGATGATGATGTAATGAACGGCCAGTCTGGTGAACGCCACTATGCTCCGGAAAAAAGACAGAAAGAAATTCATTCATGCCTGTAGCAGTGTCACCTGGGCTCTTCCTCAACAGCTATTTGTCTCTATCTGCGCTCCTCTTCCTCTACATCTTTTCCTTTAATACGTCCCCTGTGCATGCCTGGTGACCCCAAAGGATGTTCCTAACCTCCCTAACGAGATTGCAATATTGTTCTGCGGACGCAAGCAGCTTCATTTGAAGTGTAATAGCTGGAGATTACATGTACTTCACATGTACATAGTGCAGTATGATACATATACAAGAATAAATCCCAGTTTAGTTTCATCTTCCTCCATTTTCCAGAGAAATACTGTGTGGAGGAAAAAGGCATCAGGATTGATTTTTTTGTTTATTTATTTATTTATTTATTTCTTGCATTGTGGAATGGTGCTGGACTGGATACATCCCTCTTCTCCGTCTCCTCCTTTGATTTCTTATCTGCTGTGATTCTCGTAAGCTGAATGTTACAAATTAAATGCTCATCTTGCTTTTTTCAGCTACAGACTTTATTATTTGACATATTGACCATATGTCACTTCACTGTACTTTTAAGTCAGGTTTATTATTGTCATTTAAATTTTTTATTATTATTATTTTTAATGTTAACACCACGTTATGGTTTTCAATCTATTTAAATGTTAATGTGACTCGTATATACTTTATGCTGCAACTTATTTGAAGTTGTGAGCTATCTGCATGTAACATCAGTTTAAATGCACATATTCTATTAATTATTTCATTAGAATGTCATCGGTCATTCAATCATTCATTTTCAATAAGCCCTTTGTTCTGGTAAGACTCATGGCAAATCTGGAGCCTATCCAGGAAACACTGGGTGTATGTAGGGATTACACCTTGAATAGGACATCAGCCCGTCACAGTCCATTTCATAATTGTGTGTGTGTGTGTGTGTGTTTGCGTGCTTACGTGTGTCGAGGGGGGTTACTGTTGAATAAGATGGCAATAACTTTTTTTCTTTGCTTTTTCCACACATATACACAAATCTCCAACCCCAAAATTTATGTTAAATCAACTGAAGTTAGCATGCTAACTAGCATTACCACTAGCAAGGCCTGTCATGACATCACATCCTCAAGTGCACATGGACATTCAACTGCATTTCTCAAGTCAATTACATACTCTATAAACTATTGTATTTAAATAATTTTGCTGGCAGCACGTTGTGTTGTGGTTAGCTCGTTCGCCTCACAGCAAGAAGACTCAGGGCGTTTCTGTGTAAAGTTTGCATGTTCTCCCCGTACATGCGTGGATTTCCTCCGGGTAGTCTGGTTTCCTCCCACAGTCCAACAACATGCACAGTCAGACTGGTGTTCCAAATTGCCCCTAGTTGTGAGAGTGATTGTGAATGATTGTATGTGTTATGGCCCGGTGATGGCCTGGCAAGCTGTTCAGGGTGTACTCCACCCTCACCCTTGGAGTCGGCAGCACCAGCCTCCCTGCAACCCTTATTAGGAATAAGCGACTTAGATACAATGATTATACATTAATTCGTTCGTTTGTTATCTGTATCCCTTATCCTTTTAGGGTCATGGCGAAACAAGCCAATCTCAGCTGACTTTGTTCAAGAGGCTGGTTACAAGCTTGAACAGTGAGCAAATGAGCAATGAGCAAATTAAGTCCATTAGCAAATGAATGAATGAATGAATAATTTTGGTGTAATTTTTCATGTTGTTTGTTATAGTAAGAAATACTGATTATTGCGCCTGGAACGAAGAGCAAGTTTCATCAGACGGCCATTCAGATATATATAAAATGGACTGATTTTCAAAGTGGGATTTGGGGAATCTTGAGTCTCAGAAAAACTTTTCAATAAAATTCTTTATAAAATACGTTACTAAAATGATCTGTGAATTTATTTTAATTTAAGTTGAGTCTCTGCCTGCAAAAGCATTGAAAACCCCTGGTCTAGTGTAAACAATATAAATTTCAAATGAACAAAACAACAGATGATTATGCAATGATGATGTAATGTGTGACCCACACGGTGCATTCAGCAGGTCATCATTCGTCATTCATTATGTCAAAACAGCGGAGTCTCTAACTGTCCTCAGACAAAGACTAATGACCTTTTTACCAATGTCTTTTCTTTGAGAATAACAATAATTTTAAAAATCCCATACTCTACTATCCTATACTATCCTAAAGGGCTTTTTAGGCGGAATGTACTTTTAGTCCCTGATCTTTTGAACTAAAATGAAAATGTGGTTTTCAATTTGCTCTGGATAAGAATATCTGCTAAATCATTCAAATATAAATGTAATTCATTACGTCTTTATGGAACTGTAAGTAATTGTGACAATCATTTTTTTATATTATTAAAAAGGTTTAGATGTCTACTATTATCAATCACAGTTGGCTAGCTGCCTCCTTTATCAATCCTGCCACCTTAAATCTCTCTTGGGCAACTGTTAAAGATCTAAACTGAAAATGGAGTTTCATCATGCTGGAGCAAAGCTAATCTCAGTTAGCTTCCACTCAATTTTCACTTCACTCTGACTCAGCGAGCACCCATTTTTCCCTTAAACCTGGTCTCCCTGCAGTGAGTGCAGCTCTGTAACTCTGTGTAGAGCAGTCAGTATACAGATGCCTGAGGTGATTTACATAGGAAGCAGGCTTAAGAGGATTACAGAGCCGCTCATTAATGTGATCAAATTCCATGATTGATGGATAAGTCCATGACGGGCACCTGTCAGTGAGCTGCTTTGGATTAATACGCTAATGCACTGCTGCTATAGTTTGATGGACAGATCTCAGACACTCTGCACAGCTGAAAGGGACATTCTGCTAAGGGCTTTTACTGTTGAGAAAAAAGTGAGGCCTGATAACAGATGTTCGAATTGCACTGGAAATGGCAGAAACATGCCACTCTTAAAACAAGCGGAGAGAGCACTTAGCCACACTCATCTCCATATTGCTTCCTGGTCCCTTCCTTCCAAGGTATTTATTCCCACGGAGAAAGTGGTTCCCAGAACGCAGAGGAGGAGCTGATGTCAAAGCACAGCCAGCTGCCGAGTGAGAGGAAGAAAAAGTAGAATAGCGGCCAGGCCTGGCCAGGTTTTGTGTTAACAAGACGAGTGTGTGTGTGTGTGTGTGTGTGTGTGTGGGGCTTGTATTACTGTCATTCCACTGCTCCATCCATGACCATGTCTAATAGCAAAACAGTGGCGGGCAAAACCACAGCTCTTTAGGCAAGCCGAGTACATGGCAGCCGTTCTCCTAGCAAACCTTCTGACAGAACAAAGGAAAACACTTTCCTGCTTTTGCGGGTGTGCAGGGTGATCGCTAACATGCGTGAAACGAGATAAAGAAGAGTACCGTGGCCTATATGAACGCCATAGTTGTGAAGGCTAAATATCACCTTTTGTCCATTTTTTTTTTTATTTTGATGAAGATTTGCTGTTCTTGGCTTCTGGCTGCCAGTTGGACTAAAGCCTATGCAAGGTTATTATTGAGTGCGAATGAAATGGAGGGTTGGGCCCAATTACCAACGATGGAGCGGCATATTTGCTGATCTATTTGTGAAGTGGCAGACAGGGTAATGACTTTCCTGAAGCCCAGGGTCTCTAATGATGTGAGCTCTCAGATGGCCCTGCGTTTCTTTACTACTTGCCACAAGAGGAGTTTTTGTAGAGTGGTCAACCACTGGACAACAGCACACACAGACCAACTGAGCCGGCCACATATTCTTAGCCTATGCGAGAGCAAGATGGAGTTATGGCCAGGATAAGGAGGTGTTTGCCAAAAGGGAGGAAAAGTGTTTGGGAGCAAAGGTTCTGTGGTGGGTTGCAGGCCTGCTCTTTATTTCTGCTCATTTATGCCTCCTTTCACTGTTGCCGCTTTTCCCTTTCCAGCATAGCTAGGTAATGAGAGATCTGTAAAACTGCTGTGAGGAATTAAAATCCTTCACATAAATGAGAAGCATATGTACACGCTTGTCTAACCCTGAATCACAATAACCCAGCAGCAGAGAAGGAGCGGTTTTCATATAATCACAGTAATACTATGAGTTTATCTTGGTTTTGGCAACAGATGTACTGTTGTACTCTGGTATTTTCACTTTTCCTAAAATAGATTGCAGTTATGATGTGTTTTGTTGTTGTCGTTTGTTCAAGCAAACTACATGTCCAGGCACTCTCCACCTCTAATTCATTTATCTCTGAATGATGAGAAAGAGGTGAGAAGAAATAAACAAAAAAAAAGTAAAGAAAAGTGAGTCAGCTCCTGATAATTATTGCGATTGAAGGATTAGACCGTTTTGTGTATGTGTTTATAAAATGGCACACTCCATGAGAACTGTGGTTGAGCGCAAGAGCCACAGATGAGTGCAGAAGAATGCAGAAACACTAAACACACTCCATTACCAGCACCTGCAGCACCTTCTTCAATTTTCAGCCTGTTAAAGAAGTGAGGGAGAGGAATAGCTACAGTAAAGCCCATGTGAACCTAAATCTTTGATTGATTTATGTACAGTACTTCAATTAATATTGATTTTCAGCATAATATATGAATATCTGATGACTTCCTGATGTCTAAATTTAATGTAAATTTAATATAATCAGCGCAAATCTTGGGTAATTAATAAATCTGTTTCTGGATGTTTTGTTCTACTTGCTTTTATCTAAACTGCGCAATCCCTTCTGAAATATTTGTTTGACATCACTGATAAACCCAGTGAACTAGTATCTAAAAGATAATCTAGTAATTTTACCGGCACTGCTCTGTACTTGTAGCCATAAACTTGTGCCGTTTTGGTCAGTACTCTATTTGCGGTTTTTAATTTTTACTGGGAATTTTCACAAGATGACTCTCAATTGAGAACGCTTATAAGAATATTAGTTATTTTTCCCTTCATTTGATATTTATTTTTAGTTTTAATTATTATATTTTACAGTTCCTAGACCTTTCAACACTGATATGTACTGGAGGCAGCAAGGTGGCATAGTGGTTAGCATGTCTGCTATAGAGCAAGAAAGGCCAGAGTCTCTGAGAATGTTTCTGTGTGGAGTTTGCATGTTCACCCTATGCTTCTATGTTTTCCTCCAGGTACTACAGTTATGTAACAGTGTAAAAACATGCACTTAAGGCTAATTGGCTGTTGCAAATTGCCCCTGTGCTTGAGTGATTGTGGGTGTTGGCCCTGTGATGGACTGGCAAGCTGTTCAAGGTGTATCCTGCCTTCACGCAGAATTGGCTGAGATAGGTTCCAGCACCCCCAAGACGTTAGTAGCATTAAGCAGTTTGGGAAATGAATAAATGAATGAATAATATGTTACAGGCTAGAATAATTTAGAGAATTTATTTTATGGGGAAGTTGTGATGTTAATTTATCATTAGTCTGCTAAAGATGTCCTTACTTTTGTGGTAAATATGTTGTTCAAACTCATTTTACAAGAATCAAGCCAACGTAAACAGCTAGCTTAGTGTCTTATCCATCTGTCCTCATTTTCCTTCATCCTGTTAACTGCGGTGCAAGGAGGTTGAAATATTCTTCAGAGGATCTTAAATGGGTTATCAGAAATAGCAGATTTAAAAATTTTTTTTATTTGCAGAGACGGACCCCTACATAGCATGCTGCATGTTAATACGTGACACAATAAATAAACCAAATCCATAATGTTCCACCCCCTTTGCCTGCTATTCATAGTAAAGAGGACAACGAGGAATCCAGACAGGATTAAATCTCTTTTTGATGTGGTTCCACTTTTGTGCAAAATGCGATTTTTCTCATATTCCTTCTTGCAAATGTGTGCACATATTTTTGGTCCACCTACAAAGTGTATGTGTGTTTATTGAGTACAGTTCAATGGAAACCTCGCGTAGAGTGGTAGCACGTGAGAAAGACAGAAGAGGGAGAAGAGAAATGCAATCAGATATCAAAAGAGTGTCTGTGGTTTTCTTGTAGGCGCGTACACACACACACACACACACACACACACCGTTTAGTCATGTTCTTTGTGGTAAATCTTTTTTTTCAGAACTTTATTCAGCAGCTTTAAATAAAGTAACTGTGAATGAAATAAAATTTTAATTTATTTACTATAGTTTTATAATAAGTTCTGATCATGTCAGAAATGTAGGATTTAAAGGATTTTCATATTTGTATGACTTCTTTTAAAAAAAAAAAGAAAGGCTTAAATCATTGAATTCTTTGAAAAATATCATGAACATGTAGGTGGGAGATGTAATGGGATGTGTCCATATGCTATCAATATAATGAAGAAATCAATTATGACCTTTTCTTATTAGGTCATGTCTTTCCTGACAGTGAATATATTCTCACTAAGTAAGCTTTTCCTCAAAATGCGACTTGTTTGTTATTAAAAACCAGTAGGGAAACAGAATCAAATATGTAATATAAGTCAATAATATGTCTGTTTAAACATGTGCTACTGTTGGTTCTGTGTGTTGGCCCTGTGATGGCCTGGTGAGCTGTCCAGGGTGTACCTCACACTCGTCCGGTGTCAGCTGAGATGGGTGCCAGCCTCCCCGTGACCCTAATTAGGATTAAGCAGCTTATAAAATGAACGAATGAATGAATGAATGAATGAATGAATGAATGTGCTACTGTTGTTAATTCCGCAGAACTAAATATCTGGACTGATATCCTGTATTGTGTCTTCAGGTATCATAGGTATTTTTAATTTTTAAAAATTTTTTTAGGTATTTGTAGTTTCTGAAGCCTTATGTGCATATCCAGGGTATGAGTCTGAAGAAATTCATTCAAGTCGCATGCACACGCACACACGCACACATATACACAGGGCACAACTGTGGAAGTGTGTGTGAGATTAGCTCCATTCACAAGCAGGCCCGTTGTAAGGGATATTATATGATTGAAGCTCAGACACGGATAAGGGCCAGCTACAAAAGAAGAATGTCCAAACATTGTGTGGTGGGTGAAAGAGCCGACCTGCCCTCACACTCCGGAGGACGGCTCGGCGAGCTGCTCGACCCCTCTTCAGGCACCTTTGCGCCTCTGTGCCATGCCCAGTCTGTCACAGCTACCGATGAATCGTTCAGAGTGGCCACGTACAGTTCACCGCTGCCCCGTCATTAGCAGCAGTGCATGCTGGGAGCTGCAGCCAGGCTCTGTACGAGGGTGGGAGAGAGGAGCAGGCGGAAATGTTTGGAGATTAATCAGCATAAGAAAGGAGTCTTTCAGAGTGTGTGCGGTTTGGCTGTCAGCGCTAAAACCAGATAATGATTCGGTAATAATTGCACATTGTGCATACCTCAGCCGGTGGGAGCCCAGGGGTAAAGCTCAACACTGCTGCACTGCATGGGCTTTAACGCTGCATCAAGAGGCCCAACTTGACTGTGTGTGGTTTAGTAAAATGGAGGAAATGTGAGGTTTCTGTTTGACATGTTATATTGAACAGATTAACATTTTGATTCTAGTAAGTTTATTTTGATACAATAATATGTGACACATAAATTTTAGTCAGACTTGTTTCATTTAAAATATGTTCAAAATATACATTAAGTATATTCAAATTAAAATTATAATTACCATTAAATACAAACATTACAGCTGTCCAATTTAACATTTACCAACATTACACCACAAACATTACACAGTTCTTCAATAATTACTTTTTTTATGATATTTTATTTTATCCCGTATGGTTTTTTTATTCCATGTTTCGGTGCTTGTGTCTGATATTGAGTGTGTGGGTGGGTATGCATGCCAGTTTCGAAAAATCAGTGCATATTTGAGGTGCTCTGTGCTGTGTGTAGGTGTGTGTGTGTGTGTGTGTGTGTGTGTGTGTGTGTGTGTGTGTGTGTGTGTGTGTGTGTGTGTGTATATATATA
>JBCNYG010000002.1:23585659-23593159 GCA_039654305.1 Porochilus rendahli | reverse complement strand
TCTAAATTATCGTTTATTGATAGTCACTTTTTTATGGGGTACGGATCATTGACATTTGCAAGGAGAAAGAATAATCCAGACTTTTTTTTTCAGCTTTTTATTGTTTCTTGAAAGATTGAAATAGCAAGTTTATTGGACCGCAGTGATCCTATAATGTCATCGCCGAGAGAGCGCAGAATGGAATCCACTTTTTTCCCCCCTTTAAACTAACTCAGCTCTCTGTGAGTTCATCTTGAGCAGAAAAGTTTGCTTCGTCCTGGACCTGAGTGCGCTGTGTTCACTATTCAAAGTGGATATGATTTTGCTTCTGCTTGTGTGCAGATTTAAGTTGACACAATGAGTGAACACAGGCCATAAGCTGAGGAGTTCAGTTCGACTCCTCACCCTTCAGGGAAAAAAAAGCAGCTCTGGGAGGAAGTGATGTTTTGTAAGAGACCAGGAGAATGCAGTGGGTGGGGGGGTTGGCTGATCTATAGAGGAGAGGCAGAAGGCTCCTGTCTAAACACTTTCACTTATTAAATATGGCATGACGCAGAAACAGTGGGGGTGGAGGTCAAGGTTACTCAAACACTGGACAGAGGTGCGAGTTAACGGAAACAAAGCAGAGAGAGGCAGCGCACTGAGCTTTGGCTAGCTCAGAGAGATCACTGAGACTCTCATGTAGTGCTTATTAAAGTGTGTGTACTACAGAGAAGAATGCTGGCGTTTTCGAGCACAAACGCTACAGCTACATGGGGAGACGAATAAAAGCTACAGTGTATTTTCTTTGCCATTTGATTTTTTTTCTTTCTTTTTTCAAAAACTTTACCAGTTAGTAGTTAGGAGTAAACTCAATTCTTATATGCTGTAAAAAAAAAAAGTGTACGTAGTTTTTTCAAAATAAGTTTTGTTTTATTTCTTATAAATTTGCTTCAGAACTCTGTATTTTGGGGGGTTGCTTAAATCTTTGTTATAAATTATAGTCTTAAGGAATGCCAGGGATTCGGAAAGTCCACAACATCTCCTTTTTTCTGTAACAGCTGGCTGTGAAGTAAAATAAAAAGATCTGAGGCATGGTACTTGTGAAAACAGTGCTCCGATTCTTGGAGCCTCACCTTCCATGGGTAGGCCAGAAAGGGCCGTTTGTATTTCTAAATTAAGTTTCTGCCTCCTTTTATTGGGCTGCATGTTCCTGAGGCCGCTGCGTAAAAGGGCTTTTGAAAGTAGGGTTTTAACACACAATTGGATTACAGCGCGGCGAAGCACTTGGTGAGAATTCAGCGGACTGAGGCGGAGGACCTGTGAGAGGTACAGATGGTTTAGTGCATGCATAATCAAACAGTCCAGGCAGGATGTGTGTGTGTGTGTGTGTGTGTGTGTGTGTGTGTCTGCAGGCCCCTGAAACTCCTCCAGGCTGGCCTGGGAGCCTGAGAGAGACAGGGGGTCTGAGAACCTCAAGCCAGGGGCTATAACACTCCAGCACAGCGGCCCTAATGATCTAATTAGGGAATCAACTCGTTGACTAATTCAGCGAGCACCAAGACATCATCTCCCTAGTGTACTTGTGCTCTGGTGCTTGTGGCCTGCGCTGTGGTGAGGAGTCTGTTGCGTGGATGGAGATGGGGCTGCTCAGGATTTATCAGTAGTACGGAGTCATGTATACATCAGTCAGCACAAGACCTGGGAACATTGTGACCTGGGAACTCTTTTTAACTGCTGTGTGAGAACAAAATTAAGTGTAGACAGGGACTGTCCCTCCTGTGTCTTTCATTCTGGAGCAGAAAGAGTGGCTTGTTATGCACTTGTATGGAGGGGGGCAGAAACCGTGAACAGGCCTGTTTATGCATCTATTTAGTCGTTTGTTGTTTAGTGTCTTTTTTTTGTGTTTATTTCAAGCGGGAGGCTTTTTTCACCCTCTCGGTCTCTCAGAGGGCCCTCAACAGGGGGTAAATGCAGATGAGACACACTAGGTCTGGGTCTCACGCCTCATTTGCATTTTTAATTAGCGATGGGCAGTGTGTGAGAGAGCACTTGGTTTGTGGAGACTGTGTGAAAGTAGTCCCATGCACACACCCAGCGCCCAGCTCCTGCCCCCCGCGCCACCACGCTGCTTTCACTTATCTCTGGGCTGTTGCTGGGGGGATGCGGCCTTTTTGTGCGCTTGGCCCGCTCTCCAGATTGCCTTTGTTTTAAGCTGTTGATGCAGACGGCAGCGCCGGGCTGAATGCAAACAAGTTCTTAAATTGTTTACTTTGTCTAGGAAGGGATGGTGGAAGGGATGGATAAACTTTTTTCCCCCCTCTTGGCTATTTTTTTGGAGTGTTTTTCATGCAGTACACCTCTTTTGTTCACTTAATCAGCATTTTTCTCCAATTGTGTTTTAAATCACCTGTATCATCGCCTTTTCATTGGCTGTGCATCATTGATTTATGGATAATGGGACCATTTAATGTCTTTGAAAATGAGGTGAAATTGGCTTTTCTGCTTAGCATTCATGTATACAGATCTTTACTCTTGGAATTAAACATCGAACCAACTCGTCTGTTTCTTCAGCCCTAAGGCCCCCCAAAAAAACCTTTAGACAAATATTGTAAAAGTTACTATTTTTACCTTTTTTCAGATATTCTGTTGTAACAGTGAATCACATTTTTGCTGGCTCTTTCTCTGGCGAGCCCTTACACCCTGAGTCACTGCAGACCTTTCGCTTCGAGTGGATATCTGCAATATTTCTCTCCCACAGACAATTTTATCCGCAGTGTGAGATCAATACTCACCCCTGCATCTAAATCATGCATGGGGGGTTGGGGGTGGGTCTGGTTCCTTGAGATTTTTTGGCTGCAGTAAAAACCATTAAAGAGACAGCATCGGGACCAGGGTGGTTCTTCCGAACGTCCCTGTAATGCATCTTTGCTTATCGTTGCTCTTGCAGCTAATGGTGCTGTTAACCAGCACTTGTTGGGAGAAGATTTCTCCCATCAAATTTATAGGGCTTTTTTATGAGAGATGCAGCACTTCCAGGTCTGGAGGGTTCTCCATCCAGGCTTATTTCCATAAGTGCTGTGACTGCCAGTAGATCAGCCACCTCTCTCTCTCTCTCTCTCTCTCTTTCTCTCTCTCGCTCTCATTCGCTGACTCTCTCGCTCTCTGGCTTCAGCTTTAAGTGGCTGTTGCCAACAGGACGGCGGCTAGACTTCCGATCAGTGACTACAATGTTTTTTTTGTTAGTTTTTTTTTTTTGCTTGCTTGTATGTCGAATATGCTGAGACATTTATTCACAAAACATAAATCTCTCCAGCAAAGAGGAGAACCAACTGGCAGAGAGGTGATACTGTTGAACTGAGTTGACTGATCTGTTGGCGTGTAAAATGCTACTGCTTTTAACTTGAGCAACAATCTTTTCTATAACGCTAATGGATTGTGCAGCTAAAAAATACACGCATCACATGAACTGTAACAGTTTCTCTCCTTATGTGCCGCTTAGGGTCCAGACAGATTGTCTCTGCTCCGCATGTTCACTGCAGGAGTCTGACCTGTCATTACAATGCGTATTGATAATTTATTGATTGATGATTTGCTGATAATTCACTTTATTGATAATAAAAGGACTATATACATGACATCCATCAGAGCTGGTGGCTTAAGTCCAGAAGGTGCATTAATACTTATTCAGAGAAAGTTTTTTGTATTCGGAATTAGGTTACACAGATGCGTAAATAAGTCGTCTGGGTGCTGCATTTAGAAGCGTCCAAGATGGGAATGTTAGATCAGGGTAAAAAATTTGCCCTGCTTCCTACAACTCATTAAAAAATACTTTAGTCTGTAGTTATGCCTGATTTCAAAATACTGATGCACATACTGTAACTCCTCCACTACTGTAACAACTTTTTTGGCACTCACTGTTTGCGAGTGTTTGTAAGCGGGGTGAAGTGTCTTTACGTTTTATCTGTGACTAATATAAATTATGTATGTTTTAATATCTTATCTGGCTAATATCTCATGTAATAATGTAGTTATACATTAGATAATACTTTGTAATTCTGCTTAGTAATCATTATATAATAAAACATTAAAAATGCCAAACCGATTGTTTTAAGAGTCTTTCTCTTTCTCTCTCTCTTTCTCTTTCTCTCTCTCTCCCTCTCTCTCTCTCTCTCACTCTCTCTGTACAGAAAATGCGCAGTCTGAAAGTCCAAACCAGCCCAGCGAAGGGGACGTTAAGGACCAGCCAGAAAACGGTGAGTCTCTGTCACATGTGCATCCAAAGAATGAAAAGAGAAAGCGTCTTAATGTTGAACTGTTTCACACTTTTCTTCCACAGTAGTGCTAGTTCTTTGACAGCGTGAACAACCCATGTTTTGAGAAACATCACAGTGAAATTAATACCCTCATCACTCATTTGCCGAACCACTTAATACAGTTAAGGTCACAGGGATGTTGGAATCCATATCGGCTGACACTGGGCGATGAAGAGGTACATCCTGATCAGCTCGTCAGACAATCGCAGGGCTAACACACACAGCCATTCATACTGACACTCTCACATAGGGGCAATTTGGAAAAGCCATTTAATCTAATGTGCATGTCTTTGAACTGTGGGAGGAAAACAGAGTACCCAGAGGAAATCCATGCAAGCACTGGGAAGACATGCAAACCTCACGCAGAAACACCTGAGCCCAGGACTCGAACCCAGGACTTTCTTGCACTGAGTTGGATGTGCCACCCCTTGAAATTAATAGAATAAAAAAAAAATAACTGTTGGATTGTAGTGAAGTGCATGAGGGGTGCAGTTGCTAAAGCTAATAATAATAAAACTTCATATTGGCATCAGCTCAAAATAAGGAGGCCTCTCTTCTATCTTAAATTGATTTCTCTGTGTGAATTGAATGCACTGATGAACTTGGTAATGGAGGATAAAACATCGTCATCATATATCATCAGTACAGTCATGTGACGAAAGTGTGCAGCTATCCTCTGTACCATAACCAACATTACTGCTGTTGCAACTACATATCATACGTGGCTTCATATCAGTCCAGTAATTTTTATCATGATGAGTGAGCAGTGTAAGGCAGAACCTTATTAGCATTACCTGAGTTACTCATCTTGCTTATATAACTTTGTTAACTTTAGTGTGCTGACTCATGCTCATTGGGGTATGAATGGAGAAATACTTTGATTGTACATTTTAAAATCTCAGCTTAGGCTGGTTTTACATTATCTTTTCAGAGCTGCATGTACCTGACCCAAAAGGGTGGCACTAAGTATTGAGAATATTGTGTGTGTAGGGAATGTGTGCTTAGTATGAAAGTGCGTGTCGGCCCATGTGTAGCACAGTAGCTGGGCAGCAAGTTCTTCATCACAATATCTTCATCTAAAAACTGCTTAGCATACATAATACACATTTTTCATAGCGCTAACGCTGGTCAGTAGTGATAGTGTGTAGTCAGTACACTTATATGAAGACACAGACAGTACTATACTGCAACAGTGAGCCCTTACATTACAGAGTTTACAAACTCAAATCAGGATGTACACTCGTACGCTCACTGTACTGACTGGGCTGCTCCAACTCATCAGCTAATGAAGCACCTGAGTCATCAAACTACAATGTTCAATCTTCTGAAGCGAATATAGAAAATTGCACAGTGATTAAATAAAGCAGAGCAAAAGATCAGAGCACTTATCCTGCAGTGATCTATAAGATCTCTGGGCACGTTTCCCCCAGTCTGAATTATAAAGAGCTTGCTTAAAGAATCCTGGACGTAGATCCGGTCTGGTCTGTACAGCTGTTTCTGTACCCTGGCGTATGTTGGCCCTGTGTGTCCTGTGGCTGCTGCTTACTCAGATTAGAGCACACATTAGAGCAGATGAGTTCAGCTCTCTGACCACATATGCAGATGACCTCTTTCTCTTTATCTTTTTGGGTTATGCAGAATTTATTCTGTCGTCCACTTGCACACATTTAAATTTCTCTTCTGAAAATATAAACACCGCTTTTTTTTATTTGTCTGTTTGATTTGTCCCTTTACAAATCATACAAATCCCCTTCTTCTACAACCTGTCACTATGGACGGCGTATTTGTGACCAGCCATTTCCAGTGATGATTACACAGCATTCACAGCTGTACCATGCAGATATTTTAATACCTGTCAAATTCCCTTAATGGTAACATTTAAAAACATAATAATGTTTATATCACAGAACACAAAGCTCCAGAGTTCTGGACTCAATTCTGAGCTCAGTTTATTGACTGGTTAAATGCTTTAGAATCCTTAGGTTTAATACAGTAAATATATATACCCAATCACGGGGAGGCTGGAGCCTATCTCAGCCAACTTTGGGCAAAGGCAGGGTACACTCTGAACAGCTCGCCAGTCTGGCACAGAGCAACACAAGCATACAACCATTCACGCTCACATTCACACCTACGTGCAATCGAGAATACCCAATTAGCCTAATGTGTGTACTTTGGACTGTGGGAGGAAACCGGAATACCCAAATTAAACCCAAGCAAGCACAGGGAGAACTTGATTTTTAAATCAATTCAAGTCAAATTTATATAAATATTTTGTGTCAAACTATTGATTTCTTTAGTAAGTAGCTGCGTGATAAGCAGTGTATTGTTAAGGAAGTCAGCCATTATCATGAAATAAACCCCTGCAGGGGAATTCAAGAACCCTCTGATCACCTCCTTTAGGATGATTTAAAACTTCTTTGTTTCACTTTGCTTGTGTACATTCACCAGCATCATTTTTTGACAGTAATTACTGGCTTGATGTACATTGTCATCATCATCATCATCATTAATCTTATTACTACTATCAACCTTCAAACCCATAATGCATTGGACACCTTTTCCTGTAATCTCCTGCAGAACCCATTCTCAAGGATAAACATCCATTCACACTCTCATTCACACCTAGGGGCAATTTGGAACAGTCAACTAGCCTAATGGGTATGTTTTTAAACTGTGGGTGAAACCGGCCGAAACCCACACAAGTACGATGGGAACATGCAACCTCCACATTGAAGCACCATCATCAGCTACGGGGGTTCGAGTCCAAGACCTTGTTGCTGTGAAGCGAGAGTGTTAACCACCTGTGCTACCATGTCCCCTTTGCTCTACCCTATCCCTGTATAAGCCTTTTATATTTCGTGTTTGAATAGCTCCCTGATAAGAACCGGCCCAATGAACTGTTGGTGACCATCACCAAGAAAAGTGTCATTAAACTTATCCAAGTGTTTTTACCTATCCTAATGTTTTTACCCTAAACCTTGTCCTGGATCATGTGACATTTTACTAAGTAGATTTTACTTTTTTTAAAAAATAGACATTTTATGTGTGTGTTGTGTGTGTGTGAGACTGCAATGAGTTAGAATCTTGTTGCTGTGAGAGAGTTGTTTAGGTCTCAGAGCTGCTGTGAAAGACAAACTGTGGCTCCTCCCTGTGTGTGTGTGTGTGTGTGTGTGTGTGTGTGTGTGTGTGTGTGTGTGTGTGTGTGTGTGTGTGCGTGTGTGTG
>JBCNYG010000002.1:23551883-23566255 GCA_039654305.1 Porochilus rendahli | reverse complement strand
GACATAGGAAGAGATAGAGAAAAAGAAAATGAATAAACAGAATGAAAGAGGGAGAGAGAGTGAGAGAGAGAGAGGAGATGAGACGTAGATAAAAATGAAATGTATGAAGAGAGATACAAAAGAGAAGATAAAAAGTTTTTCTGTTTTCTGTTCTGTTTTATCTTAAACAGCCTCTCACATGGGCCCTGCGATGGCCTGGCGAGCTGTCCAGGGTGTACCCCGCCCTCGCCCAGAGTCGGCTGAGAAGAGCGCCAGCCTCCTCGCGATTAGTATTAGGATTAAGCGGTTCAGAAAATGAATAAATGAATGAGCCTCTCAGATGCTCCTCATTCCCACTCCTCCTCCTCACATCATCCTAACCCCTCAGCCTCACCCCGCATTTTCATCTTGACCCCATCCTCATGCCTTACAGCTATTCTTCATCCTCATTCTCACACCGCCCCGAGGTGTAATGAACAGGCACAGCGATATTGAAATAGGATCCAATATATTTGCTTTTGTATCTGTAGACAAAATGAGTATTAAAATAGAACTCACCGAGTCCTCACTAAGCAAAGGGGAAATCAATGAATGTGTGTGTGTGTGTGTGTGTGTGTATGAGAGAGAGAGAGAGAGAGAGAGAGCGGGGGGGAACGGACGGACTAGTTACACAAACATACGGACATATATACACAGTATATCGGTTGTAGTGTTGATATTATTTCATGTACATCACTCTCTGTCATTATCGAACCCTTGCTGCGACTCTGTCCAGCATCTGTCCATTAGATGTTAGCAACTGTCCAATTAACAGCAGTCAGGAGGTTTACATCCACCAATTAGTGCTTTGTTTTGCTAAATGATGCATGCTGGTGATGGTATCGTTTATATGTCACAAGTCTCTCGCTCGCTCTCTCTCTCTCTCTCTCTCACACACACACACACACACACACACACACACACACACACAAAACCAAGCTCTTAATGCTGCTTAGCCGTTCTCATCCACACCATAGATCACTGAGATGTATGTACATATGCAAATATTCACTCATGTCCAAATCTATGAATGAATCAGATATTAAGGGATAAGAGAACACATGCATATGGTATATAAACTTTCATACCTACCTGTATGTTGTATGAGTGTGTGTATATGTATGTGTACTTGTTTTGGGATGCGTGGTCTTTGTTATGGGTGGCAGACAGCTTTGTGCAGTATATTATAGGTGTGCTACATATTATATACTGTCTGTGATATCAATGTGTCTCTTTCATATTTATATTTGGGTTGAATTTTCTTTCTCGTATCTGATGAACCCATCTTGCTTGACAGTTACCCTCTTTTCCACTAATGTGGGGCTGGGTTGTTGTTGTTGTTTTTTTTCTTTTTTTAAGAGGTAGCTTGCCTTTCCAGTTTAAGAGCTGGACCATACAAAAATGCATAAAATACATTAAAAATAACAAAAGTGGTTTACTTCTGATTTCAAGAACAAATTTTATGATCCAAAGTTAAATCTCTCAGCACCTTCATAACAGCATCTACAGTTATGAACAAGTCTACATACAGCATATCTACTTATTGCTTTAAATATCTTTTTAGCATGATCAATGATGCTCATATTCATTCATGAAACATATTATTACATATGTCCTCCTTGGGCAATCACTTTCAACCAATTGGTTTATGTTTTTATTTATTTGTTTATTTATTTTATGTTTGTTTAATGATGATGTCTCCACAACCTGGTGCCATCACAAGCTCTTGGGTCTAATGTAGATTTTGTTCATGGAACTAAACTATTTTTCACACTGAGAAAAGATCCTCAAGCAGTCGGAAACTGTGGATTTGTTCAACATTTGAACTACTGAGCAACTTGGCACTAGAAAATATCTGAATTGTTAAAATAATGAAACCCTACAACAGCGGTCAACACCTATGTTCCTGAATATCTACCTTCCTGCAGGGTTTTATCTCCAACCAAAATCTAATTCACCTCTTTTAACTGATCAAAAAGTAAGTGATTAGATGGTCACGTGCACATGGTTAGGGTTGGAGCCAAAGTCTTTAGAGAGGTAGATCTCCAGGATTACGTTTGGTGATAACCACCCTACAGGTTGTCAAGTAAAATGATGAACAGATATACAGTATTTAACATTAAATGTTGATCCCAGATGCTGTTTACCCAAAGACATATGTTTTTCATGTTCTGTTGAACCCACTGCAGTGATGCCAAGTCAGGGACTGTAACTCTGTCCTGACTCCGCTCTCACTATGTGCTCACTATGTCTCTCCTTCTGTCTGTCTCTCTTTCTGTCTGTCTCTCTGATTTAAACCCCTGTTTATAACCATATCCCAGCATCATTTGCAGGACTTCCCACCTCACACAGAGGCTGTAACAGACAAGGCCATGCCCAATAAAACCCAGCCTTCAGCTCTGACAGAGACCTTAAATTCTCCAATCACTCAACCGGTGATGCTGACCTCTAGACTGCTCACTGTGATCTCTCTTTTCTCTCCTTTGCCTAAAATTTATCATCTGTGCAATGCTGGCTAATCAGATTTTCCTTCAGATTATAGCCACTGTATATGAAATGCCCTGCTTTACTTTGGAGCCAATAGAAATATGGCATATGACTATATAACACTGTTTCATAACACACTCAGATAAATAAACCTGTTAACCTTTTCACGTCTTTTTTTTCTTTTACTTTTCTTTTTTTTTTCTTTTTTTTTTAACTGTAAATGCTGTTAGCTATCGGAAACAAAATTTTTGGATAGTAAATAATATAAATTTGTAAAGAATATAAAAATGCTAGTATCAAAGTGTATAACTATTACTTTAGGGGACAGTGGTGGCTCAGCGGTTAACACTCTGGGTTACTGATCAGAAGGTTGGTGGTTCAAGACCCAATACCACCAACTTCCTGCTGTTGGGTTCTTGAGGAAGGCCCTTCACCCTTGATTGCTCAGTTATATAAATTACATATAAATCCAAGTTTCTCTAGATAAGGGTGTCTGCTAATGCAGTACTTTCCTTCTGAAACCTTTCTCAATTAGAATTCTCCCTTATACCTGTTTCTACCTATAGCTTCAATTGTTAGTATTAAATTAAGCTTGCTGGTTTAAGTTTAACCAAAATGCCAACATATTGGATATCCAACAATATTTTGACTGGCTGTGCTTTTTTAGCATTTAGAAATATGAGACAACAAGGTAAAAGCTCTAGGTAAAGAAGAGATACATACCTCTTTTTTAGAAAGATAAGTGTATGTCCAAGTCCATGTGTGATTCTCTGTGTTTGATTGGTCATGTGTGTGGGTGTGTGTATGCGAGCTGAGCACTGGTTGTTCACACTTTGTCCAGGATGAAGGAACACATATCTGACATGAACAGCTGAATTGCTGAGCTATCACTCACTCTGCTCTTCTATTCACCCTGCCTCTTTTTTGTTCTTTTCTCCCCCTTGTTTATTTACTTCCTTGTCCTTCAAAGCTGGATATAAACTGCGTGGCTCGCTAGCTAGTTCGTTCATCTCAAGACAAGGTAATGCTCCGTCATTGTTCTCACACCCTCCCCACCCTGACCCCCCTACCTCCCCTCCACCTTACCAAACTGCTCATTTCCTGTCCCATAGGGCCCAGTGTTGTGTTTGGTGTTTGAGGGTTTCTTTTCCTTTCCAAAAAAAATTACCCCCTCCAGTCTGATACGACCCTTGCGACCTGTATTTGTGCATGATGTCATTTCCATCCCATCAGTGCATTTGAAATTGTGCATTGAATATGACGTGTCCATATGTGTTGTGAGATTTGCTTTGGAAAAGTTCCCTGTTTTATATGAGCATGAAGGGAAACGGAATGAAGAACTGGAAGACCGTTTTTAAAGACATAATTGGGTTGTCAGCTGTGTGTTTGATTCATGTATATGTGTGTGTGCTTGCTTCTGTTTGTGTGTAAGTATGATGTTTATGATGTTGTATTTGGTGGCTGTTAGAGGTCATGTGTTAAAATTAGCCTTAACTAATAAAAACCTGAGCTCTGTGACCACATAACTCTCGTGGTTGGGATTGTCAGTGTTCTGTGTTGGACTTGCTGTAGTGATGGCAGCCATGCTGACCTGCCTGGACCCCCGAGACCCCATAATACACCTCTCTCTCATGGATCTCATGTGGACTGAGCTATGCCTTATCCTGGATGTGTCTGTATAGAGGTGTCCAATGTTGGTTTTGTTAATTTTTTGTTTTGCTTTCGTTTTGTTTTTTACTGGAGCGCCGAGTGTAGCTTAGCATTAGAGATGGTTATCGCTTACTGCCGACATTTTAGCATTGTGTAAAATGTTCACCTTACTCACTGGCTGCAAAGATATTGTTTTGCTCACTTGTTGCTTCTTACAATTATTATTACAGTATTCACATCTGCTTTTAATCTACACGTTTGCTTTTTAGTCTTTGGGTTGGAATAAAACAAACAAAAACCCATAAATTAAATGTTTAGATTCAGGGACATGTCAGAGAGGACTCATAGGCTGTGGCCATAGTAAGGGCGCATCTTGACGAGGCCATGGTGCTGTGGTGTGCGTTCGCAGCTGAGTGTGTGTGCTGATGAGGGTGAAGTTGCTCAGTGTTCGGGCAGCACTGCTTGTCTGACTGCTGTTGATTGATGTGCTGGACAGGATTGTGTGCTGAGGGATGGAAGCACTGGACACACTGAATCTACAATCACTCCCTTCTTCAAGCACATTCTGTCAATTTGTCACAGAGAGAGAGAGAGAGAGAGAGAGAGAGACAGAGACAGAGACAGAGACAGAGAGAGGAACTGGCGGGAGCTGTGCTGGGCACATAATAACGTCTCGGAACAAAAAATGCTGAGTGAGGCCAAGCTTTGATTCCATCTGACAGAACCTTTACAAGTGTTCATTACTCACAGATTTCAAGCCTTCTTCAAAGCATACACACAGATACACACACAAGCTCAAACACTCTCAAGACTGTTTGGTAACCCACAGTGTGTGTTCTGTTATTTTTGTCTGGTCAGTGTTACTCTAGACCCACGCTTTACTTGCTTCTGGCCTCGACTTTTTATTCGTCTCACTCAGTCTGTTGCTCTACCAGCTGTTTTTTTCTCTGTGATGTGTGTTTCTTTAGGTATGTTTACTAGTGATCATGTAAAAATATGCATGTGTGTGTGTGTGTGTGTGTGTGTGTGTGATAATTGCCCCTTTTAGGCACCAATTCTTTTTGTTAAATATCAAGCCATCAATTTAAAGTTGTTATTGTAATCTGATCCAGTCATTGTATAATCCCAACCTCAGTGACAAATTAATTCTTCTGCCGAACCGACTAGGCTCGCAGGGAGCCTGGGGCCTATCTCACTTGACTCTGGGTGAAGGCAGGGTACACACTGAGCAGCTTGCCGGTCCACACAGGCATTCACAATTTGGAACAGCCAATTAGCGTAAAGTCTTTTGGCTGTGGGAGGAAACTGGAGTATCTGGAGGAAACCCCACTACATCTAATTATTATTATTACTATTATTATTATTATTATTATTGTTATTATTGGTTTTTTTTATCATCATCATCATCATCATCATCATCATCATTATTAATCACCAGAAGAAGACAGCACAACATACTTTGGGTGCATTTATGTTGCTCGATAGGAATTTTCATATTTGAATTACTGTTGAAGACAAGTTGCCACACCCTCATCATAATGTGATTAGAATCATGAATCTTTTTTGATGTATCGATACAGTACAAAGGTGTGTTTAAGCATGTTGCAGGTAGACATTCCCATTAATCACATTGTATGAGTGAGTGATCTTGCCCAGCAAGGAATCATAGGATTTTGTGTGTAATGAAATGAGGAAATTAATTGTTTTTGTACATCAGTTCATCTGTTTCTCTCTGTCTTCCTGTCCTGTCTGTCCCCGTGTGGTTGGTGTGGTTGGAAATGTGGTATTCATGGGAATGTAGCACATGTGTTGTTAATGTGTGTTTGTGTGCCTGTGTGAGTATTTGATTTTGAGTGAAGATGACATGATGATGTGTGTATGAAAGTATGATTAGATCATTAGGTTGCATAAATTTTACCTTTTCCTTTGAAAGGTGTCTGTGGGTGTTGTGGTGACGCAGTGGGTAGCATTGCTGCCGTTCAGCTCTAGGATCCATGTTTCAGTCCTGAACTTGGGTTATTGTGTGTGTGCAGTATCTGAATATATGCCATATGTGTTTTCTCTGGTTTCCTCCCACCCCTTAAAACATGCCAATAAATGGGTTGGCTATGATAAATTGCCCCAGTTGTGAATATGTGTCCTAAAAATGGACTGACATCCACTGACAGTGGGTATTCTCACCTGATAGTTAGTGTTCCTCCAGATACACCAAGTTTCTGATCAGGATAGAGTGCCTTATATGGGGGCGGCTCTAATGGCAAAATATTATGATGATGTAGCAGAACAGTCTTAACCCAGAACATTTAAAAACGACAGCGGTATTTCTTTTTTTAATTTGTGAGAAGTAGGTGAAAACAACATGAACAGGATTTAATGAGGTTGTATTGAATATGTTACAGAAAGGCTGCGAAAGGTGACAATATGGCAGCTACACGGCAGCTAGATGGTGATACACAGTTTTGAAATTTTAAACATTTTGAAAGTCTCTCAGTTTGAGGCGCTCAGTGCCGGTTGACGGTGAACATCATCACGGTGTCAAGCCAATGTTACTGCAGCCCAACGCGGTTGGGAACTGCACTGAACCGCCATCAGAACCACCCCTGTGTGAGGCCTGCTTAAATGTGAGTTTCTATATGATAAAGTACTGGCAGTTTCTCCATATTTTTAGTCACACAAACGGTAACACTACTTCACCTTAGACGCCTACTCGCATTCTCACTAAAGCAGGTTATCCTTAACGGTCAGTACAGTGATTTGGTGAAAACTTCTAATTTTCCTACACTTTGAAAATTCTCTCTCTCTGCTGATAATTCTGTATCAATATCTGTTTTTTTCTTTTTTCTTTTTCTTTTCTTATTTTCTCCATTTTAAGTAAAATATTTTTTTCCCCCTGATTTTTCTTTCCTAATTTTAGTTATAGCCAATTCCCACCCTTTAAGTATTGCTTCCCTATCACCACCAACCAGAGAAGGGCATAAGCAAGCACACACCCACTCCGTGACATGATGTTGCCATCTGCATCTTTACAAAAGTCTTGCACATGCGCACTCGGGGACGAACTTGTACACTTGGAGGGAAAGTGCCCTTTGACCTCGCAGACACCCATGATTGGATTGAAGTGACAGGGAAGTGAGTTTATCCCATCCCTCCAATGAACTGTTGAGCTGTTCAGGGTGTTCTCTGCCTTCACACAGAGTTGACCCAGCCTTCCAGTGACCAATAAATACAATACAATAATTAATAAATAAATATATATTTAATGTGGAAATAAAATTAGAATAATGTCTTTTTATAGAATACTTTTTGTGCCTGAGTAAGATTTTAAATACTCTTCCATCTTTGCGATGTCCTTTCTCCCAAAATTACTGATTGCAATGTGTCATACAGTGTCAGAAACTATGTAAGCATACATGTTATTATTAGTCCATGAAAGCTCATTGGCTTTGCTATCAGGGTGGGAGAAATGGAGGGTACATGTTCTCTTCCCTGTCACTAAACAATCATGCAAGTAAGCTCATGCATACAGGGGATGGATAGTGCTTTCCTCTGAGAGTGTTACACTACCTCTAACTATGCATGTTCAGCAGTTTAAAAAGTGTTGCTTTAACCAAAATAAAGAGATTTTAAACTTTTTTAACTCCTGAAAGGAAAAAAATAAGTATAAAAAAATTATTAAAAGTATAAAGAAAAATGTTTTTTTTCCTTGATATGAGGCTATACAAAAAATACTGTAGAAGAAAATTATTGTATTCGACAGTAGGTCGCCATAATTGTTTGTGTCAGTGTGTGAGATGGAGAGAGACATCACTGTACACCACCAGGTTAAAAAAAAAGCTTTGGTTTTAACAAAAGCTGAGCAGAAAATCTCGATAAAAGCGCTGCTATATAGAAAACCTGAAATACTGCTTTACACGGTAATTTGCATAATCACTTGCAGTAAATGACTTGCCTTATGGAGGTTTCATACTTACCACTTGTAATGTTACCATGAAACTGGAGAAAGCGTTCTGTGAGCTTTGTTCTCTTTATGGTTTTCCCATTGTGGGAACTTCAGTTCAGCTGAAGTGGGTCATCCTGGAACAGGCCTGAATCCAATTGCTGGACCAAATCTGATCAGATCAGCAGTGAATCAAAAATGGATCAGATTGTTATTTGTTTATGTGTTTCTTTTTCCTTGTATTGTGGTGTGTATTTTATTTTCTGAAAGAGGAAGATACTAGGAAGAATTTTCAGTCTATGTATATTCCAACTATATAGTTATAACAGCTACTGTTGAAAGAGGTACATAATCATTTTTTTTAAATCTAATTTTGGTAATCTGGCTGTGGCAGGAAATTCACACACACTTATGAAACTCCCTAAATGATTATATCACTAGTGTGCTGTAGGTCCTGCGTCCTTTGCTGCTTTTCTGTCCACCTGCTAGTTCCCTGCTACACACATGTACACACCTGCAGCCCTCTGTGCCGTTCTCTCAGCTGTGCGCCAGGCTGTGTCTTCATTCCATTGCCTTATTAAAACTGCACTTATCGATCATTCTTGCCAGGAATGCCATCGCCCACCACATTAAAGAAGTCAGAGAAGTCTGGTTTCAGAAGCCCCGTGCCTTCGCAGACCTCCTCCTCCCCCCGAACGGCATTCACACACCATCATCGAGCAGTCATTACAGGACCCAGAGGTGAGGTCCAAAACCCCAAATCCTCCCTCCTCTTCCTCCAAATCCTGCCAGAACCACTTTGAGCCCCCTGCAGAGCCCCTAAACACACCCAGCAGCCCCCCTTTCTGCTCCTTCCTCTGCTCCTCCACACCTCCTTTCCCCAGGGTGAACCTCCCCAGTGCAAGGTAGACATGTGGGGAACCCTTCTTTTCTTAAAAAAAAAACACACACACAAACACACACACACAGCTGGAGCATAACCTTTTACTTTTTAAACAATTTAGTGACTTAATCTGTATTTTATTGTAATACAGCCAGTATAAACATTAGGTGTGGTATTACATACATTTTATAATTTCAGATTAATTAGACACAGAATTATTTTTTCCCCATGTTGACCTTTCAAACAGTAATGAATCCTAAATGGCTCTTTGTCCACTACAGTAGTGTTTCTGAAAGCCTGTGGGAACCACCAAGATCTGTAAAGTAGTAGCCGAGGGGTCAGTGAGTTATTTCTATAGTTACCATACCAGAGGTCAAAAAATCAGACATTCATTTATGATTGAGTTCTTATATCGATTAGCCTGTGACTGGTCACTTGAATTGAGTGGGTTTAATCTAAACCTCAATAACTCAAACACAAGTCGACTTATTATTAATGTCATTATGGACCAAATAAATTCTGTCAGTCGGACCCCATGGTCACAATAATCAAATTATAATATCCATTTAAGTAATGAGTTACATATTCATTCATTCAGTTTCTTAGCTGCTTAATCCTGATTAGGCTGGCGCCCATCTAAGCTGACACTGGGCGAAGGCGGGGTACACCCTGTACATCCCAGCTCAAACCATTGCAGGGCCAACACACATACAACCGTTCACACTCATACTCACACCTACGGGCGATTTGGAAGTACCAATTAGCCCACTGTGCATGTTTTTGGACGGTGGGAGGAAACCGGACTACCCGGAAGAAACCCATGCAAGCACGGGAGAGCATGCACACTTCACACAGAAATGCCCTGAGCCCGGAAAACAAACCCGGGACCTTCTTGCTGTGAAGTGAACGTGCAAAAGCAGTTCCATAAAGTGTCTGGTAAAATTGTCAACTATTTCATATTTAATATTACATACAGGAATTGTTTAACTGCTTTGATGTATATGTAAAAATAAACTATGGCATGAGTTACATGCTTTATTTAAACCCTGGTCCTAATGTTCATTCATGAAATCTAGAAAACACTTTCAACACATCATGGATTATATTTGAATATGATCGTGTTCCTTACTTAAACAACATCAACAATACAGGATTATAAGCTAGTTATGCTTCAGGCAAATACATTTCAGACAATAACTCCAGGAGTAATGGATATCCCAGTTCATATTCATCATTCATTCATTTTCTTAGAGTTCACCCTGGACAGCTCGCCAGGCCATCGCAGGTATAATGTCAGGGCATCATGAATTGTCATTTGGTGTGAAGTGTCCCATCATTTCATCAGGCCTACACACACATACACACACACACACAAATACAAACACACACACACACACACACACACGATCATATTCAGTTCAAAATAAGCAGGTTTCTGGATGTCTATGATAACCACTAACCATGACAGACAGCCAAAATGATTGTCCATCAGACAACAGTTGATCAGCATAATGACTATACTATTGTTGAGAAGCCAAAATTGACCCATGATCGTCACAGAATAAAGAAGATGAAATCGATTATTTCAGTAAATATCTGTTTTTGTGTGAGTCATGATTATTGAAATTTATGCAGTTCAATGTCGCAGTGTACTCAGAAATTAAAGCATAAAACAAAACAAGAATAAAACTGTTTGAGGGACCCACAAAAAAGTAGTTATGGAAGTTATGGAATTGTTCAGTTAAACAGAATTTAATCCATTTCTTTACTCATCAAAGTAGCCATCTTTTGCAGATATTACAGCTGAACACACTCGTGGAATTCTTTTGATGATGGAAACCAAAAATTGTTCTGGAAGCTTGTTTCAACACTGTTGCAGATTTTCCCACATATGTGTTGCACTCACTGGTTGCTCTGCCTTCACCCTTTTTTCTATGTCATCCCAAACTAGATCGATGGGGTTTGAGTCTGGAGCCTGTACTGGCCATTTTATGATTTGAAGCCTGCCATCTTTGGCTTTTCTTTTGAAGTAGTTTTCCCATACTCTTGTATTTTTCAGGTCTTTATCTGGACTTGAACTGCTTACATTTCAGTACAACTCAAAAAATTGTGGTTTTCTAAAACTTGAGACTTTATATATTGTGTGTGTGTGTGTGTGTGTGTGTGTGTGTGTGTGTGTGTGTGTGTGTGTGTGTGTGTAATAAGTACTGCCTGTGATTTCCTCACCATTTTTGTTTTAGATTTTCATTAAAACAAAAGAAGGCCTGGGTTTGATTCCCTCTGGGTAATATTATTTTATCTATATTTAGAATATATAAAATGAAAGATACTTAATTTCCTACTTATGTAATAACAAAAAATATTTTGCATTTATGTATAGTTACATTTAAGGTTGTGTAACATAAGTGAAGATAACATAAGTAAGATTTTGTTTATAGGCACTATAAAAGCTGTCCTTTACCAGCTTTACATTTTGTTTCTCTTGAAGGTAATAAGACAAAAAAAAACAAAAAGAAAAATGCAGCTTGCCATGAAACTGAGAAGAGACATCCTCTGTTCTGAAGAATTTCCTGTGTCAGAAAAGTTGAACTTACACTTTTACGAAGAACTGACACTGGACCTTTCAAAAATCTGTAAAAAGTATCTCACATTGATAAATATATTTTTTTATATATTAGCGAATATTAGTTTGAATGCAGTAATAAAAAGCTGTTTGCCTGGAACTGCTGTTTTCACTGCTGTAGAAAATAAATCAACACCTTCTGACCATCAGATTCAAGTATTCAACAGCATTCTAATGTAAAGTGACCAAAACAACTTCTTGAACATTCGTCAGTGGACCAAAGTTCAACTGAAGCTTTTCTCAGTTTTCATGATCACTGTTCAGACTTCAGATACATGGACAAGGAGATGTGTGTTTAGAATAAATCATTTCATAAAATCTTAAACATAGGTTGTTCTAAACATGGCATATGTCCATTTATTTATCCTGAAGAGTCCAGCACTGTGAAATGTTCACTATTCAGTTTCGCAGTCAGCCTTGCTCTGTGAATCTTGCAGTCCGTCTGCTGCATAAATAATTGGATGAAAGTCTGAAGATCAAATACTTTATATTCATCGACGTTCTGACCTGAAATACTGCTCTAAAGTGTGAAGCCTAGTGTGTGGGAATCACAGGCTTCCAAAGGTACCTTTTCTTCCTTTTTTTCTTGTTTTTTTTTTTTTGTAATGTACTTTATACTATTTCTGACACAGAAAAAAATCCAACAGTTGTTAATAATTTATTAATTTTTTTTAATAGTAGTATATTAATCTGTAATTACTATAAAGCAATCTAGACGCAGCTTCTATCTTTCTGTCAGAGAGAAAGCATTGTGGGAAAACCTTGTGTGGTTTATGTGGTCAGACTTACTAGCAGGGTGCTCTACAAGTCAGCCAAAAAACCTCAGCGTCTTATTATTTTGACCCATTATAGAATATTTAAAACCATCTAAATCTGTCCTTCATGTCAGTTATCCATGTGGCTTCATAAGACACTCTCCCCTTCTCACTGATGTGATTCAAACACCTCAGCCAGCACAGCAATGACCTGTTGCTAGCACAGCAGCAAGATAATAGCTTGATTTTAATTTATCACCTCGGATATTATTTCGATAATCCACTGAAGTGTATATCTTCTTTAAGATAAGTTCCTAGGGGGGAGGGGGGAGGTTTGAGAAGAAAGGGGGTTTTTAGAATGAAGGGGGTGGGGTGGGGTGGGGTGTTGGATCAGTGAACCAACACGATTTGCAAAGTGGAACTAATCCCGGGCCTTTCTTTATTCAGCGCATAGCCCTCATGCAGGCACTGTCACAATGGCAACAGAGGAGCCGCTCTAGAGCAGCTGCCCAAGTCGGCCTTCTTTTTCTGCACGTCATTATCATTTCCATATTTGCTCTCTCAGATATATGTCAGATGGACCCCCCTCAGATTAGCATCAGGGCCACCCACTACCTCTGCAGCAGGGTTTGACTGATCAGTGAGAGATAGAATGTAAGACTTTATTCTTACAGTAGAGCACTAGATAGAAATACCAAGTTATGTGTTCAGTAGCATTTTAAATTAATAAGTTATGTTACCTGATCAATCAGAAGATACCTCCATGATACAGGAAAGTCTTAACAGTTTGACATCCTGTTAGAAGATGCAGTAAAGTCACCTATGTGCTTTTCTGCAGACTCATCATCTTTAACCTCTTTTTTATTCAGCTATGGTCTCAGTCTCTCTCAATCTCTCTCTCTCTCTCTCTCTCTCTCTCTCTCTCTCTCTCTCCCTCTCTCCCTCCCTCTCTCTCTCTCTCTCTCCCTCCCTCTCTCTCTCTCTCTCTATGTGTGTGACAGACCATCCCTGTTTCAGGCTTCATTAGGCCTCTCAACATGGAGGCGCCACACTCCTGATGAAACTCCTGCTGGCCAGTAAAGCTAAAAGGCGGGGAAGCGAAAGTCTTGTCTCAGTCTCAGACTCCTCTCCCAGTGCATCCTCCTGCTCTCCCAGTGTTTCCTTGTCTTTAAGGCTTTATTAGCCCTCTCATAGCTGTGTTCTGCCTTATCCTTTTCCCACCCCTCCTGTAAAGTCTGCATTCTCTCAGGCTTCTTTCAACATAAGAACAGGGGTTTCCCTTTATAGACACTGTGGGAAGCTCTATCTGCTCAGGGGCGTCACCAAGACTATCAAGAAAAGCTTGAAAAGCTGACATGGAATTATGCTGCCTGAATGCCTCGCCAACAAGAAACATGGTTAGAATATGTTTACTCGTGAATTTGTCCAAATATCCATCATGAAGTGAACAAGGCTATGACATGTGAGCAAGCCATTTGAGTAATTGGTAATCGTTCCAGAACACTTAGAATCCATAGGCGGATGGAAAAATTGTGTTTTTTTTTCTTCTTAGGCATGCTAATTGACTAGGACCATTTGCATAATTGACACAGGAGGTCTTTTGGATCGTTTGGCTCCCCTTGGCGCTAGCTGGTGAGTGGCCAGCAATGCGGCCTCAGCGGCTGTATTGAGAATTTTAGAGATTTACAGAACATTCCGAAATCTGTGAGGCTCCATCCAGTGATGATTAAAATTACAGAAAAGGTAAGGCGGCCCGTAACCTCAGAAAGGTGAACCTTTTGACGGATTGTTTTGTTTGGCCGTGAGAGATGACTATGAACCGATCCAGTCTCGACATGTTGCCTCCAGATAAATACAGCGCTGCCAATTGGACCCACTTCTTAGAATAATGGACGGGGAACCATATGCTGCTCAACTGTTTCATTAAGTTAACAGTTGGATTATGGATTGTGCCGGTGAAAAGGCTGCTAAATGCAAGCTTCTCGTCATTTTGGCATCTATAGAGCATGTTCTGAGTAA
>JBCNYG010000002.1:23512084-23526470 GCA_039654305.1 Porochilus rendahli | reverse complement strand
TGATGTTCTGTATGGACAAATCCGAGCACTCTTACTTCTTAAACCCTTTCTCCATTCAATATGGTCCTTATTCTTCTTTAGCTGAAAGCACTTGTATCTGTTCTACCACAGACTGGTAGTCGATGCCAGGACGATACAAAAAAAAAAAAAAAAAAAAAAAAAAATTCTGTAACATTTATAAAAGTGTTTTACAAAATAACAGAAAAAAAAACTAATGTGAAGATCAGACAAAAGAGGAATGCAACCGCAGAGCGAAGCCTTTCTTATTTTATTTGCTTCGCATGCAATTTAACCATTGTTCTTTATTTGTTTTTTTGAGTTTTTTTGTTTCCTGCAGTACATATATAATAAATACACGTACACCTGACTCATCCACTGTTGATCAAATCTCAGAAAAATAAGAAAAAAAGCCTGAAAAAAATTTGCATGTTCTAGTGTTTAGTGACAAATTTTTACATAGATTATGTAGAGTTAAAGTAGTGTGAATAAAGACACAATATTGTTATCCCAACTCCAGGCACTTGCCAAATCGAGTATTTTGTTTGGCCCGTTAAACATAGAGTATTTTTACTGCTGTACTCACAATCAACCAGCTAACACGTCTTTGTGATTCTTCTTAGCTTCTCATCATTTCTCTATATTGTTCCTCCTACCTTTGTCACTTTTAAAACAATCATTCTTTTTTTCTTGCAAGAGCAATCCGCTTTCTCCTCTCAAATAGCTCGAAAAACAATTGTTCCTCATCGATGTGCCTTGAGTGATGGTCTAATCCTTAGTTGAATCACACATTGCAGTGCTTTTTACTTCCCAGATCTTTTCCACCTTGCTGCTACTCTGCAGGGAATGAGCGAGTGAGACAGATAATAGGAACATATGCTAATTATACAGTAAGAGGGGTAGTGTGTGAGCCCAGGCCTTGTGACCCAACATCTTGTACAAGACTCCGTCTTGTATTACAGTGTTAATCATGCATAGGTCCTCATGAGTTGTATAGTCAATAGGAAAATAAACGTAATTAGTGTAACTGTTGTAGTTTTGACACCCAGGCCCTTTTATGTAGTCTATCAATATTTATGGATGTTGCTGCAATTATTTCTAAATGGAAACAACCTTTTTTTTGTCTTCCTGTTGTTGTTCCCAAAACAGTAAACTGAGGAAAAAAGACATTAATGAATGAATTAATTAATTAATATGCAATACCTGCTTGCACTCTTTTAGATGTCATTTTTTCCCTTTCATCTTTTTTCTTTTTCGTTTTTTTTAACCAAAGTTAGTGTTGCACTTAACTGGATATCTGGCTTTTTTTCTTTTCTTTTCTATTCTTTTCTTTTCCTTTCTTTTTTTTAAAAATAAAACTCCACACCAGTCATGTTTAGGGATTCTACTTTCTTTGTGCTTGACCTAAATGACCATTCAAGTATTAGGCTTCTTCTCCTTTTGGTCCCAAACAAGACTTAAAACAAATAAACATCCTCTCCACTACATACAACAATATGCATTTAAACATTAAAAAACATTTGATCTTCCATAATAACCTGCTTTCTTGTCTATTCCATATATATTAAAAAATTAGGAAAAATACTGAGAAAATTTTCCAAGTGTCTAATATGGCATTTCAGTGGTTACACTTGTGTGTGGATTGTGTGTGCTTTCTCTTTTCTATATATTTTTTTATTAGCATGTCAATTTTTATTTTTTTTTATTGTTATTGCCTACCCTTTAGTACTGAGTTGGGCATTATTTCCTTAATTATCTGCACTAAATATGAAAGAATGACATTTATAAGGATTAAAAAAATAAATAAAACTGCTTCTAGGGCTTAAAAGAGCAAAGGGAAAAAGATTGATTGCACGGACTTTTTGTTTGTCACAGAATCTTAGCTTATTTGAAAGCAGCCTAGCATCTAATCAGCAGGATATCTGGCTGTGTGTGTAAAATAATGACAAAATTGCACCCTTTTTAAAGAAAGACAAAATAGAGAAAAAGAATATAAAAGCAATAGCTTGGGCAGTCATTTTTGTTCTTGTGTTGTGTGTGTAATTTTAGTTAGGTTGGGTTTTTTTCTGGGTTATTTTTTTGGGGGAGCAGGGTTTTGAGGGGGAGGGGTTGCAAACATAGAGTTTTGGGGAGAAGAAGAAAAAAATCTAATTGATATCGTGAAGAGAGCCACGACTAGAATGCCGCTGAGTATGGGAGATCTGTTGTTTGTATAATGTATAGTTTTATTAATTACACTGATTTTAAAGCTGCCCTATTTTATAATGCAGGACTTTTGTAACATTGATTAAATGAGGAAAAACTAGTGTTGTGAATTTTTGCATCGTTTGTAATAAGGCCACATCAATAGAACTGTTTTTGTTTGTTTGTTTGTTTGTTTTCTGGGGAACTGGATTTAAGTTGAAAACTTTCCTGTTTCCTGATTTATCATTGTTTGCTTTCGCTTTCCTTTTTGTATGTATTTAAAGAAGTTTTTTTTCTTTCCTTCTTTTGATGGTATAGAGTATTTCCTATACTTGAAAAGTATAAGGTATTGAGGTGAAAGCCCCATTGTAAATGGATGTTACAAGTATGCTTGCTGTATGTTTTGAAGGTTCTTTGTTGCATCAGTGTTGATGAAGCTAAATTTAGGTAATTCTGAGGATGTTGGTAAGAAATGAGAGCGTTTTTATGCATTTTAAAATTAGTTTTAGGCAGAAGACAATGACATAGACAGCCAAAGGATGCCCCTATTACAAATGCATCCAGGCATCTTTTTGTGTTCACCATTCCATGCAGGAAAATAAACAGCTTAATATGCAACATGATTCTTTTTCTCTTCAACATCCCACCATCTCTCTCTATGTCTTTCTCTCTCTCTCTCTCACTCTCTCACTCTCTCTTTCCCTCTCTCCCCACCTCTGCTAACCGAGCATAGAGTCACGCCACGCTGAGAAGCATTCGCTCCATGTCACCACGCAGAGTTGCTGGTTTTCTTATTGACTCAACTGCAAGCCCACCCACCCAAACACACACACACACACACAATCATATCCACAAACCCCACACACGGGCCTGGGATATTTTATGGTAATATATCTGGTAATAGTTTTCAAACAAAATTGGCATTTTACTCTATAAATAATTAAATGAATTACCCCGTGTTTATGTGATTAAGAGCCCTACTTTTCAGTTTTATTCTTCAGTAATAGTGAGTACACACTCACTTCAGCTGCTTTTGCTCATTTAATAGAAAATATAAATTAGTAGGTTTCATTTTGTTCAGCAAAGGTTATTATAGCTTCAGTTTTAATCAGTGAATAAATAAATGTTTACAATTAACTGTGTGGCCTAAGAAACAGCAAGGCCAGGATTTTGAGCTGATTGTTTTAACACATGGTGTGCTTCGCCAAATGTCTGCATGCATTTTAAAATCAAGCGAACTAAAATTGTAATTACATTAATCAAAACAGCCTTGATACTGAATCCTTACTATCCAGAATGGTGTCCATATGTTTGCTGGGGTTTTATAGCCCATCATCACCACATCACAACTGCATGCCCACGTATATAATTTCCATCAATGTCACATTTCAAATCAGTTTCTCATTCTACAGTCTGTAAGATAGAAAACAGATGTTTTCATGTTGAGGTTACATATTTCTTTTTCATACAGCTGTGATTTTTTGGGGTCAGTATTCCACTGCAACTGTTGCCACGTTCCAATCACAGCCACATCGAACTGTTATGTAATAGATGAATTTGCGAAGGGGAGGAAAGTCTAAGCATAGCTATGCTGCGCCTGGACGCTGAGAGAAATCTTCTCAACCTTGTTCATACCAAACTGTTACCTCCTACCTATACTGTATACCCATTAAACTTATTTACTGTATAAAATAGCATATATTTTCATCATCATAATAATCATCAACATCGTTTGAGTGGGAAATCTGAGAAGTAAATATTGCAAGTGATTAATATCAGGGTAACATTGAATCACAGAATAAATCACACAGAATCTACCATCAAACTAGAAAACACTCTACTGATATACAGGATTCTGCAATCCCAACCTCACTATGTTTCCTGGAAAATGTTTTCAGGCATGGGAAAGTGCATGTGTGCATACAAACCTTTTCTACTGCCGGACAATCAGCACTGATGAATAAACTCGGACACATCATATCCTCTAACTCATATTCATGTATATGATCTGGTGGGGTATAAAAAAATAAAATCGCAATATCGAAGGCCCTTCATAGATGTAGTTTAAGGGAAAATCTCTTAACATTTTTATATGGACCTTCCAGGAAACAAAATAGATTACTAGCAAGCCTGTATATAGGGCATCAGGCTGAGGCAGGTAGCTTATTCGCATTCTTAACTAATCCGCTTTGTCTTTCTCCCTACTAAAATTATTGGTGCTACCTTGGTTGATAAGACAGAAGATAACTCCAAACAAGACCATTGCGAGCGATCCTACTGATCCACCTAGCAGTCTTATCTGCATGAGATCTATGCACTTATGAAATGAACGCTATTCCAGACAGTTTGGTACTTTCGTTTAACTTTTACCTTTGTTTCATGTATTTTAGTTCAATTTCTGTTGAAATGAAAAGAAAAAAATATATAAAATCAAACCAGCATTTTAACTGATACTTTTAATATTGTAGTGCCTGTGAAATTCTGTATTATATTGCTCTTATTGGTAACAAATGCAGTTTATAACTGTTTTGATTTTTTTTCTCTCTTAACACCGATAGCCTTTGCTGTGTTTCAGAGCCCTTTGACTATAACTGATATTCAATATCCATGGACTATAACCTGCATGATCCTCTGTAATCAGCTCGTGAAGCTATTAATGAATATGATTAGAAGGAAAAAAGTCATGATTTTCTCTTCTTTTTTCTTTCTTCTTTTTTTTTACAATTTCCTTCATGAAGCTGTCTCTTCTACTGAACAAGTTTATTGTTTGTTTCTTTGTTTGTTATTGTTAAATATGCTCAGTTCAATTTCGTATCAATTACATTTACACACTCTGTGCTCACTCTGTGTTTAGATGTTGATTTCAGTTTTTTATCCTCCATTCCCCTTTCATAAAGTCCTCTCATTCAGTACCGCCATGGAAACCACACACACTATACCAGCATCAGCAGGGTGTAGGGAAGATCCAGACAGGTCTTCATTTGATGAAATATCATGTCCTGAAGCTGTGGAGAGAACAAAATCACATAAGTGATTCCCCCATGTTGTTGAAGATGTTGAGCGCTAGCCTCAGTGGACTCAGGATCAATGCTGCTGTCTTATACGAGGTGTTCAGCACTATTAGAAGCAAAAGAACCTCACTGCAGAGTAAGTGGTTTGTGCAGTGTTAGGAGAAGTGAGCTTTGGTGGCTCTCAGGACTATTTATTGACGTGAAAGCAGATGGAGCAGTTCAAAGCAAAAGTTAAGAGTCTAGTCTACGGAGCAAATGTGCAAAAAAAAAAAATCTGAAAATCTTTCTGAATAGCTTGACACTTTCCAGGATCCCTTTCCCTTTCTTTTGTCTAGTTGCAAGATTTGTAGACAAGATGTCTGGTAGCACTTTCTCTCCAACAGGGTTCTCGTGTCTAAATGCGCCAGAATGCTGCCGGTTTGGGTACTCAATCATACTTATGCAATTGCAGCAAATTGAGCAAGTTATTTTCAAGGCCATCACCGACATAAAACAAGGATTATGTGGAGCGGTTTAAATAACACTGTAGATGAATTCATTTGAGCAAAAAGTGGAAAATTTTATAATTATATAATAATTTTCCTCGCTGTTTATAATTTTTACACTCTTCATAGACATTTCCAGTTATGATTATATAATGCTTCAGATCCCAAACTAGTGGAAGCACAGACCAGTTATCAAACAAGATTTCTGGTTTCCAGGACCAGCTCTTGGGGCAGCATGGCGGTGTAGTGGTTAGCACATTCGCCTCACAGCAAGAAGGTCCTAGGTTCGAATCCCAAGCTCAGGCATTTCTGTTCCAGATTGCCCCTAGGGGTGTGTGTGTGTTGGTCGTGTGATGCTCTGATGAGCTGTTCAGAGTGTACCCTGTCTTTAGAGTCAGCTGAGGTACCCTAATAGAAGTTAGTGTTTTGGCGAGTGAGTAGGTGAGTAAGTGACGACCAGCTCTGTGTTGGTGGAAATGTGATTGGTGTCTGCAGTCCTGTAGTACAAGTGTGTATAAATACTGATATTTATCATTTTGGAATGAATTGTAAAGTGAGGAAATGGGCTTTTGGACTGTGTGATTGCTCATAAGTATGTACGTTTGGATCTCTGAGCCTGATGTTATGAAGACAATCCTGCTTGTCTCTGAATGAGGCAGAGTTGTGTAATCCTGTGTGATGCTACACTGCTGTCCTCCAACCATCTCCACCCATCCTTCCTCTTTATCTTCACCCTACCCAAACATGTCATTTTCCTTTTACTCAGTAATTGAAATTCAAGAAATCAAACAAACCCTTGTGCCTCTATTACACTTGCTGAAAAGAAACTTTCATTTCAAGCACTCAGTGTTTGTTATGTCATGGGTTCCATCAGTGATCTGACTCCATTGACGCTTTCTTTTAAACCTCAGTGACTGATTGCTTTCTGTTGTCGTGTGTCCAGAAATCATATGTATCACTTATTGCTTAATCAGGTTTCAGTCTGTCATAGCTTGATGTAGCCTGTCGAATCCATTCGGATTAGACGGAGCTGAAAGTACATGTGCTTTTCAACTCAGCCATCTGATACATACATCCTCGGAGCTAATCTGAGTACTTCTTTTTGTTATCTATGTAATACCATAGTATCATCTCTCTTTCTATTTGTCTCTCTCTCTGTCCCTCTCTGTCTCTATCTCTCTCTCTCTCTTCCTCTCTCTCTCTCCCCTTCTCTCTTTGTTTCTTTATCTGTCTCTTTCTTGGTCTCAGCCCATTAATGTGATGACCACATTCATCCACTGATTGACTGGAAGCAAGATGTGCATTTCCTATGCAACAACATCAACTGACAAAAGAAAAATAAAGACGCTAATGCTGATCCTTTACGTCAGTGTGTTTTCCTTCCATCAGACATGTTTAAATTCGTCTATCTTCGTTATTCAGTATCACAATAAACTTTACTTTCAAAGACCAACAAAAAAAAAGTGTCCCTGCTGCAGACTTGCACTTGGAATGGCGCTTGGATGGGGCTGATTTGACAGGCATTAAGAGCACAGTGTGTCAGAGCCTTTAAGAGGTGTTTGGATTAATCCAGGCACTTTGTGGTTAGTTTGCTGCTGTCTGGCCGATGACAAAAAGCTGAACTGTACTGCCATCTTTCTTTTTCCCCTCACTTTTTGTCTTGGAATCCTTTTTTTTTTGTATTGTACAGCTCATATTCTGGAGGTTTACGTACAAAAAGTAATTATTTTAATCCAGTGCTCTCCTATAAGCAATAATAGGCACAAGACCCTCAATGTGTGTTAATATCCATCAGATGGGTTTTTTGAGCAGCTCAAATAACTTTAGGCAGTGACCGAAAGAACAAGATCGCAGTTACAGGCGGCTGAAATGAACTTCTTTCGCAGGGTGGTGGGACTCTTCCTTAGAGAAAGGGTGAGAAGCTCAGCCATCTGGGAGGACCTCGGAGTAGAACCGCTGCTCCACCTCATCGAAAGGGACAAGTTGAGGTGACTCGGGCATCTAATTAGAATGCCTCCTGAACACCTACCTGGTGTGGTGTTTCGGACATGTCCAACATGGGAAGAGACCCTGGGGTCTACCCAGAACATGCTGGATGGACTATATCTCTCGGCTGGTCTGGGATTGCCTTGGTGTCCCTTGGAAGAACTAGAGGAAGTGGCTGGGGAGAGGGACTTCTGGACCTCACTGCTTAGGCTGCTGCCCCCGCGACCCAACCCTGGATTAAGCAGAAGGGAAAATGTTCTTATGAGGATATACTTCTCAATATTGTTGTTTTTATTTTGAAATTAACAGAATTTATTAATTAATTCCGTCCGTCTGTCCGTCACACTTTAGTTCCAGATTTTACTTGCCACGCCTGAAAGCTGGGGCTTTCAAACTTGTAATGCTTGTTCACTACTATGAGTGCTAGGCTGAGTTTGTGTGCAAGTGACCTTGACCTACTTTCCAAGGTCACAGAGGCAAAACTGCATATTAGGTTTCTGGACATTCACTTGCCACACACTGAAGCTGGGGCTTTCAAACTTGCTATGCTTGTTCTATATTGGCATATTATTTTATTCTGTAGTTATGTAGCCATTAGAACCTTCTAAATAAATGTGTATTTATCATCCTGCTGCAAGGAAAAGTCCTTCAGTCCTTAGTGTCACCTGATTGATTTAAACCATGCCTTGTGGGCTATCAGTGTAAGTGGGCTATGTAGTGTGTAAATGGAGAGGGAAAGGAGGGTGTCACAGTTTGTGACAAAAAGAAAAGTTCATTGCAGGAAGGTAACCCTCACTCGCACAAAATAAAAAAAATAAAAACAGGACACTGTCATTACATTTTATTTCTACAAGGCAGGGGTACACCTTCATACATTCTCATTTTCTGAAGTGAAATATGCAATATATATATATATAGTATTAATTTATTACTAACAATCTATTCTTGTCATTTCGTAGTGTGTCTCTTGGCTACACTGCTTCCAGTACGTGTATGTAGATTTTAGATTTTATTTTTGTACAATCAGATTTCAGCCTGTATGTGCTGCCATGTCAATCAAATCTGCCCAGGGCCTTCAGAATCAGTAGTGCTGGCTGATGTTACTTAAACTATATTAGCGACGGGGCTGTTTGTTTAACCAATCAGATTTCAAATTCGCCTCACAGGGCCAGCTGGCCCACAATAATGTCAGGTTGTTACATTTGTTACATTCCTCCCACAGAGAAAATGATAGGTTTACTTAGTAGAAAAAGTCCAACCAGGATGCTCTCTCTCTCTCTCTCTCTCTCTCTTTCTTTCTCTCTTTCTCTCTTGTTATGTCTCACATTTACTCACTTCTCACAAGATTCTAAATACGCACTGGGATCTTTGCTCTCTTGTGCATGCACTCTAAATAAAATAATAATAATAATAATAATAATAATAATAATAATAATAATAATAATAATAATAATAATAATAATAATCTGGGATGGATAATCTTTGACCATTAGGGAGCCACTATATGCAGAATACTCCCGTAGATTTCAGGAGAGGTGGCATGTGTGATATTTATAGATTTATCAGTTTTATTTTGAGATTATTTATGGGACTATCACATCAAAAACTTTGTTTCAAAGTTGTTGTTGAACCAAATTCAAAATGTATAAGCTCTTAATCTTACTTATATTTACATATGTTGACAACTCTTAATGTATCCAAATATGTAGGTCTATGAAACCAACAAGAAGTGGATGCCATTTTATAAATATACATTATATGTGTTGGGGTTTACATGTTTATCCACAGTGCAAAGAGAAATGATTGACAGCTAGTGCAGTGCTTTAGCCAAGCTCAGCTCTATGCTACTTAAGCGCACAACTGCTGACAGCCTGATCCCTCATCTTTCTCTCTCCTTTCACTCACACACACACGCACACACACAAACAAACACGCACACGCACACACACACACACACACACACATGCTTTCTCTAAGAAGCTGTGTGACAGTGAACTTGGATTCCCTCAAGGGAGCAGCGGAGGAGAAGGATTGAGTTTCGGCACAAGAGACTCCCAGAAACTAAACCGCAAGACGCCGCCGTGAATAATGCACAGGAAACACTAAACACTGGGTTTTGTGCCCAGGCCGCACTCCTCGTCTCCACCTAAATTCACAGGCACCTTCTCCCTCAGGGCCAAAAGGACACAGGGTCACAACCTGCTGTGTGAAAACAGCATCTACCCTGTGTGTCCAAGTTTAACTATCACACACACCTTCTCTAATAAACACACCCAGTTATAAACACATATAGAGCATGAACTGATACTCATGATACTCATGATGACTTGTTTTACTGAAAAAGTCCATTAATTAAGAGTGTCTTGAGCTAATCAGAAATTTAGAAATATGATTAGTTCCTACTCTGGATTTTCAGATAGGGTGCAGTTGTGTTCATGAGTATATAAATATTAATAAACACTCATAAGCATATCATATAATCCCTTAACATTAAATTAGTTCTGTTATCATGATAAACCAGGTTCAGGCCATATATTGGTATGGATAATCCAGTGCTTGTGTATTTGTGATGGTCAAAAAGCTGACAATGATAAGAAGCTTCGAAAGAAAAATGTGTTTGCATTTAGTTTATAACAAGGAAATAAGTGGCTAGTAACACTCATAGATGCACAACCTTTCAATAATATAATTAAATAAAAAGCCAGTTAAACTATCACACATTTTGTGAATTTTTTAATTTCTGGTATGTCCTGTACTAAAACCATGAAATATAAGGCAATGACATGATTTTTTTTACTTAGGTCTATGTTAGGTCTATTTTTGATATTTTACATATTTAACTTTCATATTACATATTAACTTTCCCCAGCACAAATAGCTTGCCCCTTAAAAACCTGAAGGACCAAACTTAACTGGTGCTTGGTTTGGGAGCTCAACAACAAAGTGGATTGGTCAGATGATCTTGTTTGAAAATCATAAATCTGCATTTTTAAAGTACATCCAACATTTACTTTGAAAATCACAGTGTGTAAGTCCAGTATCTTTGTGGATGCCAGGGTGGCATGACGGTCCTGGGTGTGAGTCCCAGGCTTGACAAGGGCAATTCTCTTTGGCATTTACATGTTCTCCTCAAGCTTGTGTAGGTTACCCCAGGGTACTCCGGTTTTCTTCCACAGTCCAAAGACATGCACACTAGGCTAATTGACTGTTATAACTTGCCCCTAGGTGGGTGTGTGGGTGTGAATGGTTGTGTATATCTTGACCCTGTGATAGAGTCGTCTGAGACAGGATCCAACCTCTACACAACTCTAGTAGGATTAAGTGGTTCGCCAAATTAGTGAAAAAATGTTTGTGAAGTTGTGGCTTTATAATTTAAACATAACGGGCCTTCACTGCTAAAATGTGAAGTTACAACTGAATTTGTAAAAGTCTTTTTGCCTGGCTGACTCTGTAAGAGGATTTGTTCATTCATTTTCTCAGCCACGTAACCATAATTAGGGTCATGGGGATGTTATTTATTTTCAAGATATGTTATATATAGAAATATAAAAATATAAACATTTAAACATTAATAAAAATCTCATCTTGGTTTGCTTTTAAGTATATACATTTTAATGGGATTAATGTAATTCTCAATTTCACCCAAAGTCTGTACTATGTTAAAACATTCTGATCTCTATCAGTTTAACCAGCTTTCACCCAATGTTTGACAAATTAGATACTAGAAGATTTGAACCTACATAATTAGGTAGGAGAATTAGGTCGACTTGTAACTCAGACTAATAACAAGCTCTCAGGGAGGCTGGAGACTCTCTTAGCTAACAAGGCAAATGCAAGTAACACCCTGAACAGCTCGCCAGACCATCGCAGGGCCAACACAAACCTACAACCATCACTAATAAATATCTGAATTCTAAACACATACAGTGTGAAACTGGCAGCTTTGAAGTTAGACTCTGTCTATTCTGTCCAGACTGTACATTTTTTAAGTGAGATCTTATTTGACTGTTCTTCCATCATATCAGTTTACCACAGAGTGTCTTTGTTATTCATCTTTGCTTTTCAGCTCAATGTGTAGCTATTTGTGCTATAGCAAGCGATGAATTTATTGTGGCGTGACTGTTAAACGACATGCAAAATTTTTTCCTGCTAGATTTAAATAAAAGTACAAATCAGATCCAGAGTCTTCAAGCTACTCCATGAATATGTGTCATTATGAAACGCGCTGATCAGCGCCGACCCAGTGGACAAGTGAAACCCAGCTGAATTCACCTCAGACAAGCTGTGATCATTCATTCTGTGTGAGGTATAACAATCACAGATTCTGCTTTCCCTCCCTAGAGTAATCAAGAAAATGTCTGTACGTCTCCTAGCTGTGTTAACGCAACAGAGAAAAACCTGAACTGCTGTGGCCCGCGATCTGAAACAGATGTCATCTCCTAGGCTGTATGTTTTTTTTTAAAGATAGCTAGCAAAAGAATATGTGAAAACAAATGGAAATCCTCAAGTGCAAGAAGGTTCATTTAATTAAATTGGACTGTGCATGTGAAATTGTTTCAAGGAAAGGGAGTAAGGAAGAAAAGGCTGATCACCGGTAACAAAATTCTAGAGTTCACACATCAAGTTAGCAGATTTATTATGTTTATACTTCATAGCCCTTTGTTTCAACATGACAAAAAGCCTCTAAGGCACTATTGAACTTCTGTGGTGGCTGAGGCCCAAATGTATTAATTACTGCCTGCAAAAAAAAAAAAAAAAAAGCAATTACACCTGTTCCTTTTTGTCTGAGTTACACAAATAAAAGCTCCTACCCAATGTCTGGTCATAACCAGGATTACCAGAGCTCAGTATTCAAAGGCTTCTCAGTTGGACAGAGTTGGCCTTTCAGTACTGCAGAACAATCTCTCCAGGTGATAGCGAGTCCATTACCATATTATCACCATAGGCACTGCTATTAGGCTGAAAATTATAGGCCAGAGTTTCAAAAAAGAGCAATGTTCATGCAGAGATCAGAAAGGCAGCTAGAAGACGCTTTAGCTTCCTCTTTTACTGTTTCCTTTGTTTCATGTCTTTCTTGTACACTGTTCTTATCACTGCCTTCTGTCTCCTGCACTCTTCAATTTTCCAATGTTTTTTAGCCTGTTGTCTTACTTTGCTTTGGCCCCTTGCCTCTTGAACCTTTGCACTCATAAGCCGTCAATCTCTCACTCTTCTTTTGTGTGCTTCTTTTTGGCTCTGTCAATTCAGCTGAAAATTAAATGTGTGCTCTGGCATGATATTGTGGCAGCAGCATGGCCAAGCACAAAAATAACAGCTTGAATAAGGTTCTCATCACCGTGTCCCCGTCTGTGTCATATCAAAGTGAAATAGCATATGTTTTAAGGGAGTCTTTATTCAATGTTTCCTTAGATCTTTTCTTATTTTAATCTAATGGTTCTACCTCACTTTGTGCCCATGTTGATAAGTGCTCACTGGATGAATAAGTCCTTGCTTTGTTGGTGTAACCTGGACTGTTTGAGTAATACCCAATTACACCAGCCTTGCTCTCAAGTGCAGTCCACTGGGGTGATAAATGGCTGGACAGAAGGAGGACCAGTTTTCTCCGGCCACACTGAATTTAAAGCTTACAATGATCTAAAAGACAGAGAATGAACATCAGGTCTGGACTCTTAAAAACTGGGTAATTAATTTTTAGGATTATAACCCTGTGATCTAAGAAATTTGTGCTAATCTAAGAACCCACTGGCTACTCCTATCACCAGGCCACAAGCTCCTCAACCTAATGTAACTTTAATGTATTGTGTTCAGCTATAACCTTAACAACACTTGACTGATACGTGGCTAGGTAGCCCCATACCCACCAAACTGCAATGCACTGTATGTCCTGACACCTTTCTATCACAGCCAGCATTAACATTTTCAGCAGTTTGCAAAAGTTTTTGTGGAATCAAACCAGATTTACTAGTCTACAAAACCTGCTGTTTTTGAGATTCAGCTATCAAAATGTTAATTTCATAGGCACAGTGTGATTGCTAAACGTCAACATCAGAGTCATTCTTTATGCTTGCTCATTTTTTCCCTGCTTCCTACACATCAACTTTTTAAAAATAAATAAATAAATAAATAAATAACTTACTTTTCTGCTCTCTCTCTCTCTCTTTCTCTCTTTCTCTCTCTCTCTCTCTCTCTCTCTCTTTGTTTCTCTCCTTCTTACAGAGAGCTCTCCAGTGATTTGTTGAAAGGGATTCTATTTGCCACTCAAGTAGAGCCCATGATGCAATCACCCTGTGTGTGTGTGTGCGTGTGTGTGTGTGTGTGTGTGTGTGTGTGTGTTTTCCCAAGGGTGTGCTGGCATGATAATCTTCTGTGTCAATTGAAAACAGACAATTAACACAGAGTGATTATCTGGTCTAGAGGTTAAATTGAACAACTAGTTGTCAGGACGTTTTCCAATCAGTGCAAACACACAGGTTCATACAGACACACTTACCTGTCTCTGATTCTCAGTCTCCAGGCGAACACGGGCTTCAATGCACCTGCGTGTCTCCAAAAAGGCCTGCCGTTGAGCACGGTCCGCTAAGTAACTGATAAAAACCCCTGCAGTGTTCATACACAGGAACAACAACACCTGGGCACAGAGCTAGAGAGAGAGAGAGAGAGAGAGAGAGAGAGAGAGAGAGAGATCTACCTTGTCTCCCTTATAGCATCGATGCATTGAGCAAT
>JBCNYG010000002.1:23497758-23510258 GCA_039654305.1 Porochilus rendahli | reverse complement strand
GCCATCAACATCACAGGTTCTCCTCTCCTCTACCTTCTCTTCCACCTTCTCCACTCCTCTACGCTCTCCTCTCTTCCATCTTCTCCACTCTTCCACCTTCTCCACTCTTCTACACTCTCCTCTCTTCCATCTTCTCCACTCTTCCACCTTCTCCACTCCTCTACGCTCTCCTTTCTTCCACCTTCTCCACTCCTCTAAGCTCTCCTCTCTTCCACCTTCTCCCCTCTTCCATCTTCTCCTCTCTCATACCTTCTCCACTCTTCTACGTTCTCCTCTTGTCTACCTTCTCCTCTCTTCCACCTTCTCCTCTCTTCTACCTTCTCCTCTCTTCCACCTTCTCCACTCTTCTACCTTTCCCTCTCGTCTACCTTCTCCTCTCTTCCACCTTCTCCACTCTTCTATGTTCTCCACTCCTCTCTTCTACCTTCTCCTCTCTTCCACCTTCTCTCCTTCAACATTCTCCTCTCCTTTCTTCTACCCTCTCCTCTCTTATATCTTCTCTCTTCTACTTTCTCTCTTCTACCTTCTCCTCTCCACTTTTCTTTTTCCTCCTTTCCTCTTTTCTCTACTTTCTTTTATCCTCTCTCCCTCGTGGGAAATAATCAGAAAATACATACTTAATATTTTCTATTATTACACGTTTCATATAATTCACGTTAGAATGTTAGCCTTCGTGTGTCTTAAGAATAAACTCTGGCTTAATTCAGACGGCAGTGTGATATGATATTAAGCTCATAGTTATTAAAAGTAGAAGCCTTGACAGATTAGCAACGGAATGCAGTGTTCTAACAAAAAACACACTCAGTGATAAAATCATCATCTGAAGTCATCTTGACCAGACGTTCTGAGGTGGCCTTGAGGGCGAGGAGGCCATCTAGTGGAGAGAAAGAGAGTTACAGTGATGATGATAAAGTAGAAGGAAGCAGTAACAAGAGGCAAATATCTTGGCTAAGATCCTGCGCAATGGTCAGTGTTCTCTCCCGAGACAGTCCTCGTTTACACCACTCTTCCATTCTCTTTTCTCCTTTCTCTCCTCTCTTCTCCTCTGTTCTTTGTTCTTCTTTTCGTCTCATCAGGACTGCATAACGTGTTAGACCTGGCTCTGGAGAACTCCATGCGTCTCTTTGTCCCCAGCACCATTGGAGCATTTGGCCCCTCCTCTCCACGAGATCCCGCCCCTGATCTTTGTATACAGAGGCCCCGCACCATTTATGGCGTTTCCAAAGTCCACGCTGAGCTCATGGGAGAGGTCAGCTTTTCAGATCAGTTATATTTTTAGGCCCCTCTTCCTCATGTGTGACTCCTATTGTTATTGTTATTGTTATTTCACTATGTGTGGTGTATGATGAGGGTGATGAGTGTGATGTGTAATGAGTGTGGTGTGTGATGCCTGTGGTGAGTGATTAGTGTGGTGTGTGATGCGTGTGGTGTGATGAGCGCAGTGTGTGATGAGTATGTGGTGTGTGTTGAATGTGGTATTTGGTGTGTGATGCATGTGTTGTATGTTAAGTGTGGTGTGCGATTAGTGTGGTGTGTGATGAGTATGTGGTATTTGATGTGTGATGTGTGGGATGTGATGCATGTGGTGTATGTTGAGTGTGGTGAGTGATTAGTGTGATGTGTGATGAGTGTGGTATGATGGGTGCAGTATGTGATGAGTAAGACGTGTAATGCATGTGGTGTGTAATTAGTTCAGTGTGTGATGAGTATGTGGTGTGTGTTGAATGTGTTGTGTGGTGTCTGATGCATGTGGTGTATGTTGAGTGTGGTGTGTGATTAGTATGTGGTGAGTGTTGAATGTGATATTTGATGTGTGATGTGTGGTGTGTGATGCATGTGTTGTATGGTGAGTGTGATGTGAGATGAGTATGTGGTATTTGATGTGTGATGTGTGCAGTGTGATTCATATGGTGTATGTTGAGTGTGGTGTGTGATGAGTGTGATGTGTGATGAGTGTGGTATGATGAGTGAGATGTGTGATGAGTGAGATGTGAAATGCATGTGGTGTGTGATTAGTGTGATGTGTGATGAGTGTAGTATGACAGGTGCAGTGTGTGTGTGTGTGTTTGAGAACATGGAGCTTGGAACTGAAGGATAAAGCATGATCTCACTCAGCTCTCAGCAGGCTGGGTATGTGGCATATTATGTGGTTAGATGTTCCTGTGACCTCAATGGAAGGATTTTCAGTTTGAAGCACTAGTGAGTGAAAGATGCTTGGCTGGAGTTGATGACTGATTATTGTTTTATTTCATGTGCACTCCTGGCATGTGGTGGTCTCCATCTGTAAGCACTAAAATGGCCTCCTTTCCATGTCCTTAGTTAAACCTGTGGGGCTCCAGGGTAGGTGTTACAGTGCAGAGACTTTACACATTCAAATGGCTTTTTGTTTCGCAATAGCTGTAAGGGATTGTTTTGTTTGTTTGTTCATAAGACATATCAGTCGACATTGTTCATGAGTATCAAAGTATTCCATTTATTTTCACATAAAATATTGGACTTGTTCACTTCATTTTGTTCACACAGTGTGAATGAATTGTGTCATTTCATATCATTTCCCACTGGAGGTGACTTTATATGTTTGTGTGTGGTGTTGATGATTAATAGATGGTCGACTCACAGGCTTGCCGCAGTGGTGTGTTGGTTTAGGCACAGCTTTAAGAGACTGACCGAGCTGGCTGCTGACTCTGTTCTGTTTGGCTGCAGTTCCGCTGTGAAGAGATCAGTGCGGTGGGCCACACTCAAACACACTGCAACCTTACTGCAAATAATCTTCTGACATCTGACTAATCACCTTTAGCCAGTAAAGAAACAGTTCTTTATTGATAGGAGTGGTCACTTCTAGGATGATCCCACCTCCACCCACAGGGGACGATTACCCACATATGTACCTCCACCCACATGGGGATGAAAATGTAAGTCATATACTCATATATTCTTCACACTTACCAGAAGATTATTGAGTGACATAGTCAGTGTTCTCTATGTCCAGCATTAAAATAACAACTGAGTAAAAGCTCTTTTGGAAGAATAGTGTTTGTTGCTCCAGTATAGTTCCAAAGAATTGTAAAATCAATATCAAATGTTTTTGGTAAACTGGATAGGAGCAAAATTAAATTGTTTTCATTGCTTGTGGTAGCTTAAAACTTGCAAAAGGACTTAAAGGTCATATATTATACCCATAGAACTTTATTTTTCATTGTGGACACCAGTGTAGCACCAAAATGTGATTCCTAATCCAAACAAAACTCCACAGTTCTTTAGGCAGCTGCTTCCCCACCTCACCCTCACTCACTCATTTACTGAGCTGATTAATCTTATCAGAGTCATGGGGAGGCTGGAGCCTATCTCAGCCGACACTAGGTAAAGGCAGGATGCACACTGAACAGTTGCAGGGTAACACACACAACCATTCACAGACACACTCATACCTAGAAACAATTTCAAGACCTAATTAGCCCAATGTGCATGTCTGTGAGCTGTGGAAGGAAACTGGAATACCCAGAGGAACGCCATACAAGCATGGGAAGAGCATCCAAACTCCTTACAGAAATTCGGGACTCAAGCCCAGGATCTTCTTGGTGTGAGGCGGACGTACTAAACACTATGCCACCATGCTGCCCCCACCTGATTTTGAGTTCATGCCTGAAATTTTATGGTCTTTCTGCTGTCTGTACCTACTGCCCTGACTGGTCATCGTTCGACAACATCATTTTCCATGCTCAGTGCGCTGGGAGGCAGGCCGGGATGGGCATAGTGCTGTACATGGGGCCAGTGGGGGGAAGGCCTGTTAATGAGAGGGAATAAATCCAGATATAATATTCATTTATTCATTCATTTTCAAAACCAATTCATCCTACTAGGCTTACGGGGAGGCTGAAGCCTATCTTTGCCAACTCTGGGCGGAGGTGGGCTACACCCTGAACAGCTCGCCAGTCGATTACAGGGCAAAACACACAACCATTCACACTCATACACACACATCTTGGGGCAGTTTTGAACAACCAATTACCCCAATGAGCATGTCTTCCACCTGTGGGTGGAAACTGGAGTACCCAGAGGAAACCTAGGCAAGCACAGAGAGTACATGCCAACTCCACAAAGAAATACCAGTCCAGAACTTGAACCCAGAACCTTCTTGCCATATATAATATTTTTATTCAAATTCACTCTGTTCATAGCTCATCCCATCCATCCATTACATTGATTTTTTAATCTGTCTAGATATTCATATATACATCTCATGTTCCACCTTTCTACAGAGACACCACAGGACAGGACAACAGAGAAACCCAGTAGGTCTTTCGTCAGCAGTGTCCTGTCTCTGGAGCACTTTGCTTCCTGATCTCAGCGTCGATGTAGGACAGCAGCCAGGTGTATGTGTTTGTAATGATGTGTGGGTTTGTGTGTATGCCTAGTCAGGCTCTATTAACTCTCCCTGTGGCTTTGGCTCGAAAATCTCCCCTATGGCAGTGTGGGCAGCATATGAGGCTATGGTACACAGCTCCCACAGTGGGTGCTGGGTGTTTGGGACTGCACTCTTCTGACTTCAACATGATGTTTTCACTGCACAGATGCTTTGTGGCCTGATAAAAGAAAGCCACCTAACTTCGTACAGACTCGGTGTCTGTAATCCACATTCTTACCCAGTTTGGTATCCTCTTTTAATGACCTTTTGCGAGGTCACCACATCAGTGTTTTAAAGAGTTAGATTTTAAATCTGCAGCTTTAAGGGAATGTGAACACATTTATTGCATGTGATTTTAAAAAGGGGCATCTGTGTATGCTGTTATTACACCTTTTAGTCTCTCTCTTTTTATTTTGTAATAAAAAGAATTTTCTTATTGTGCGTCCTTAATCGTTAGGGTGTAGGGTGTTGTTATACGAGGTGTGCCATATTATTTAACTTGTCCTCCTTCTGCGTAGCGCTTTATAAATCTTTCCTTTGCGACATGTGGTGAGGTGGCTGGAACAAAGCGGGAGAGAGGCCAAGAGTCTACTCACAGACTACAGAAACACCACCCCCTATAGGTCAAATAAGGAAACTTTCTCCAAAAGAACTGAGTGAAGTAGCAGGATACTGCACACACAGCACTCTGCCGTGGTTATTGTAAAGACAAATGCTAATTTTACGTTATTATACAGTACTGTTTAAAAGTATTAGGCTCCTTATATTTTTAGTGTAACCTTTGCCATATATTTTTATTTTATGACTTGTACATCAGTGAGTCAATAGAAAACCATTTAAAATTTCCAAACATTAGTTTTCCTGCACAAAATTCAAGTTTACAAATAAAATGTTTACATATCAGGATAGAATGTATCATATTATGTAAGAGGTCACTTTTCAGATGAAAACATAAACGTAAAACGTACAGCTCATTACCTTATAAAACCTTCTGAACTGCTTAATCCTAATTAGGGTCGCGGGGAGGCTGGGGATCGTCTCAGCCGACTCTGGGTGAGGGCAGAGTACACCCTGGACAGCTCACCAGGCCATCGCAGGGCTGTTTTGCCTTTTTTATATAAGATATATTTGGTTAAAGTCTCACAGCATGAAGGTTCTGATTCCAAGTACTCGGTTCCAGTGTTTCTGTGTGGACTTTGCATGTTCTCTCCACGGTTTTCTCCAGGTACTCCACAGTTTCCTCGCACAGTCCAAAGCACATTATTCCAATGTTCCAAATTGCCCCTAATTGTGGGTGTGAATGGCTGTGTGTTGTCCCTGTGATGGACTGTCGAGCTGTTAAGGGAGAATACTGCCTTCGCCAAATGTCACCTGTGACCCTCTAATATCAAGGGGTCAAATATATTTTGTAATTTAAGTGTCATTCAAGTACAGTCAGTGGTGTATCCATTATTTTAGTCATGTGGTAGCAGTTGTCTTGGGTTAAAGGCTTTCTACATGGTAGCACCACTTAATAATATTTTTAAAATTGGAAAAAATGATCTTATATCATCATATCAAATTGTGTTTTTTTTATATGGTGCACATTATGAACTGTTCAATATTTCTGTTTTTTTTTTCCTCTACATTTTCAGCATCAGTGTCAGAAATAAGCCTGTGAACTCTAACCAGTCACATCCAAGAGTAGATGTTTTATTTATTTTTTTTAGGTATTGTTCTGGATCCTGGGGCTTGATCTAGCTGAAGCCAAGCTTCAAACACACAGCCTTAATAGATGGTTAATATTCTTTGATTTGGCTGGGAGAAGTCGTTGGTGTGGAAATGTGGACCGCTCTGTGTTGAGAGGTTATGCTTAGTGCTGTATATGTGTGGGTGTTGTGGAGCAGGTGCTGCTTGTTTCAGGCAGCCTGACCTGTTTTATATTTTAAGTAGATTGGTAAATGTGATTGGGAGACACCGACATAAGCACACGAATATGAAATATCAGCTCGACAGCCTTCACACACATGCATAATTTGTCTTTGTGGAAGCAGTGTGTGTGTGTGCTGCACATGACATGCCAGGCGTCATCAGAGGAGTGGAGTGCCAGCTGAGCCAGGTGCACCAGAGCCCATGGGTGAATACTGGCTGAGGCTTATCAGGTACCATGCCAGCATCCAGAATGAAAAGGTGAAAATTAAAACAAAGGATTAAACAGGGATAGGTGGTGTGTGTTTAGGGAGGGAGGAAGAGGGTTTTGGAATTTCTGTGCCTTTATTTTTTTAATCACCATTTTGCGAAGATTGTCATGGTATTGTTCCTTCCACCCGACCCTGAGTTCTGAATGGCACAACTGCAATTTCATGGGCTTCTGAAGACCTTTGTGAGTCTGTGCGTGTGTTTGGTACAAGTGTGTACACATGTTCCTCCACTAGGATCAGAGTAGGGGGTGTTGATCCTATGAGTAAAAAATTTACAGCTTTAGTCATTTGAAAGATTTTAGGGATGACCAGACGACTAGTCAGCCCATGGCTGTGAAATATTAATCCTTGTAAAGCAGATTTTGCTGAATAGCAGCTTTGGAGAATGCGATTTGGAATGGAGACTCAAGAGTAACAAAGCAGGACTGCCTGTATCTGTGTGTGTGTGTGTGTGTGTGTGTGTGTGTGTGTGTGTGTGTGTGTGTGTGTGTGTGTGTGTGTGCGTGCTTTATACGTGCCTGTGTGATTGTATAAACTATACAAGTGGCCTTTTGGGTTATGACTTGCATAGGCATTCAATTTTTAACATTCCTGTGAGTTGATCATTTTAAAATTCTGTAAATGTGTAATATTGTTAATTTAAATAAGCTCCACTTCAATTGCAGCAGCTGTTATATTCAGCCAATGTGGACAAGGGGCATCTATCTGTCAATTATTTAAGTTATCATTTCTGAAACCTCTGAATTTTACATTAGCGTGTAGATGGTGATGTATGTGTTTTGGAGGCGTGGCTTTACAGGGAACCCTGATAAGAAAGGCCATGTTTGTATTTTAAGCTTCAGAAAAGCCTATTTCACTGACTATACCTTGAACATACCACAGAACTGAACTCGCACCCTCTGGACTGGTCACTCTGGTGTATAAGTGTGTGTGCGTGGTTGTGTGTGTGTGTGTGTGTGAGAGAGAGAGAAAGAGAGAGAGAGAGAGAGGCAGAGTGCATAAAGAGGACAGCACACACATACTTCCAGTGCAGGAAGTGATTTATCATAACATGGTGGGGAGATATTGGCTCCATACTGAACCAATTAAGAACCTGGGCCTGTTTCATCATACTTCATAACCTGGGCCGAGGGGCTTCAGAGCGTGCTACAGTGCCGTAATTGAATTTTGATTAAACACACATGGCGTGTGACCCTGCATGGTTACAGTGAGAGCTTGGCCCCGCATCGTGCTGGTTTTCTCCTGGCCAACAACTTGCCAAAAAACAGGATGTGTTTAAGATGGAGGGAGAGGGAGAAGAATAAAGCGAGAAAAAGGGATGGAGAGAGAGTGGTGTACAAAAAAAGGATATCAAATCAGAGACAGCTGGAGAACAAAGATTTCTCTATGCTCCACTTTGCCCTTTCGGGTGTGTCTCCTTCAACCCTTCTGCTGGGTTCTGCAGTGCCTGGGAGATCTCTAGGTGACGACTGATTCTATTTCCGCTGACTCATAGGTTGCATTGGGAGAGGCCACCAAACGCACCCACCCACCCCAAACACATACACACACACACACACACACACACATACACACACACACACACACACACACACACACACACACGGCGCGTAAACCACAGCCAGGCAGATAAGCTTACACAGCCATCTCTCAGACTGAAGGTCACATACACTCAGTAAACACTGAGATTGATAGCCTGCTCTGTGAAGGAGTGTGACCTGTGTGTCACTCCACATCACAGAGTCCTCAGACAATAAGAGAGTTTTGCTCATCCTTTCATAACTTAAAAAATAAACAAGTATTCACAGAAGGCGAAGTGGATATCGCTGAGATGCAACATCGAGAAGACTATCCGATTCTTTAACATCCATGAGCCTGACGCGAATAAATGTTTCAGTAAATACATGGGAATATAAAAAGCTATCTAAATTGAGATCATTACAGAACCAGCCCATCTCTGTGCATTCTGAGCAGAGTTAATTGCTGTGTAGCTAAAGGCATCTTTAAAAATAAATAAATAAAAAATAACCCTAATTCAGGGTTGTAGTATATACTGCACTAAAACTGAAGAAAAGTGTTTTGTAACAATGAGTTTTCATACAACATGTTAGTTTATACTACGTGGAAGCACATGGGGCAGATGGTGTACTGGTTAGGGTGCTGGGTTAATGATGGAGAGGTCATGGGGTCATGGGTAAACTCCCATCATGCTGGGCATGGTCTTAACCACAAGTGTGCCTCTGTACACCCAGCAGTACAAATGGGTAGCAGTAAAAAATACTGGGAAGGCAACCTACAATGGACTGGCGTCCCATCCAGGAGGAGTTAAACTCTTAGCTAATATCCTCCTAATATAAGCTTTGGCCTGATAAGCAATAAGGCTCACGTGTAAAAAAGCCCAACAGACTATATGTGCAAACACAAGAAAAGCATAAACACTGAATTTTTATTTATTTTTCCATTTTTAAATCACCTGCTCCAAGTGAGCATGACAAACTGCCAGTGCATGTGATTCAGGCATTATCCACTCAGGATGTTTTTTTTTTTTTAATCCACAGACTGTCCGATTCCGATGTAGAATACACTAATAATTTATATGTTCCAAAACATTCTTCTAATTTCTGTTCATGGCTCAGAAGAGCAGTACTGACAGTGATGATCTCTCTGGTTGTTTGGTAAGGCTTGGCAGTGGATCACCAGGAAAATTCATTCCCCAGCTTACAGACGTACAGACGTACATTTGCTACCCATAATGTGGTAAAGTTGCGCAAAAGCCAAAAAAAAGCCAAAAAATGACCTGCAACTTGAGGCAAAAGACAAAGTAAGTAAATAGGGTTATACTTTCTTGCTCTACACCCATCTATAAGCAAAGAAATACAACTAGATTCGGTGAGCATACGCACCATCTCTGCTTTAGACAGGCGCAGGCACCATGACTTCAGTACAACTTCCTGTTATTAATCATTCATCAAGGGTCTGTGTTTCTCATTCTGGCTAGTTGTGAAGTGCTGCATTCAGGTCTTAAAACTAATAAGAGTGTGATGAGAACAAAATTATGTCCTTTCCCCCTTTACTCCTTTTATTCCGGTCGTTTGAGCAAAGCAGCACAACCATTCCAGACATTATTTTAAAGTTTCATTCATTCATTTTCAAAGATTCATTCATTTTCTGAACCGCTTATTCCTAATTAGGGTCGCGGGGAAGCTGGCGCTCATCTCAGCTGACTCCGGGCGAGGGAAGAGTACACCCGGACAGCTCGCCAGGCCATCGCAGGGCAGAAACACGCTGATGGCTATGCAGCCTACTCTTGACGATGTAGTTCTTTTATATGGTTCCTTTACATGCCTCTCACCACAGACAGTGAGAGACATGGCCGGCCTTTGATAACCCAGTTAGCTGCACTGATAGTGGGGCTTGAACCCCCGACCTTGGGATCAGTAATCCAGCACCTTAACCACCAGGCTACCACTGCCCCCACAACCAGTTAAATATCATTTAAAATTTGGTGTCAACCATACCTCCAATAGTTGCTGGGTAGCCCACATTGTAATTCCTGGCCTGCTGTTGTCAATGCTCAACACTAGAACTTGTTCCACAATAATCTAAAATAGTAAATAACTAAATAGTGTACCAATATGCACGAGCAGTACACGAATAACGCAAAGTGGCACAATGGCGAAGTGCTTAGCAAGAAGGTTATGGGTTCAAGTCCTGTGCCCGACAAGTTTCTTTGTGAAGATTGCATGTTGGGTGAATACTGGTTGAGGCTTATCAGGTACCATGCCAACATCCAGAGTGAAAAGGTAAAAATTTTAAAAAAGGATTAAACAGGGATAGGTGGTGTGTGTTTAGGGAGGGAGGAAGAGGGTTTGGAATTTCTATGCCTTTATTTTTAATCACCATTTTGTGAAGATTGTCATGGTATAGTTCCTTCCACCCGACCCTGAGTTCTGAATGACACAACTGCAATTTCATGGGCTTCTGTAACTCACACAAGACTGAGCAGAAGACCCTTTGTGTGTCTGTCCATGTGTGTGGTACAAGTGTGTACACATGCTCCTCCACTAGGATCAGAGTAGGGGGTGTTGATCCTGTGAGTAAAAAATTTACAGCGTGGGTTTCCTCTGGGTATTATGGGTTCCTCCCACAGTCCAAAAACATGCATATTACACTAATTGGCTGTTCCAAATTGCCCCAAGGTGTGTGAATGTGAATGGTTTTGTGTGTGTGTGTGTGTGTGTGTGTGTGTGTGTATGTATTTTAGCCCCGTGATGATGTACCCTAACTTTATTCAGTGTCGGCTGAGATAAGCTCCAGCCTCCCCAAGACCCTAATAGGATTAAGCTTTTCAGCAAATGAGTGAATGAGCAAGTGCGGGAGGTGACTAACATGTGTCTGAGTCCATGTTGTTACAGAAGATGGAGTCAATGGGAGGTAAACTCTTCAGATTTGACTTGGTTCATCATGGCCACTTTCATTTCTCAACCACTTCCTTGACCTTGAGTACAAAATTTGCTGCAGTGCAAACTACAGGGTGTGTGAGATCAGTGAGGATGCAGGAAACTCCCTTCCTATTTAGGGTGCCACAGAAAGGGGTCAAACCCCAGTGAGCTACAGCAATGTGTCTAGCCTTGGTCTCCTCCTATAACTTGAGACTATCAGAGAGAGAGACAGACAGAAAGTGAATGAGTGCCCCCATAAAGCACAGCTGGATGAGGAATGGGCTTTTCATGCAAAGGGAGGGAGCTAGGCACTGCGTCTTTCTCTCTCATGGGGAAGAGCACTATAAATCTCCAGCCTCTTATCCCAATGCTATATTGATAAGGTCTGCTCTGGTGTAGAAAGTGCAAGGACAAAGAGGAAGGGAAACAGAGGCTGTGTATAATCGCACGTACACAGGGCCATCAGGTTTGGGGAGTACACCGGACTGCCGTCTTCAGGAGGTGTTTGAGATCAAAGTTAATTTAGCAATAAAAGTGAAGAGGATTTTATTAAAAGGAAAACACACAATGAAGAATAAGATTGATAAAGATGGGAAGATCACCTCATGGGATATTGTGCAGCACAAGTGTGCCATGCCAGCTTTGGCAACTTATCATAGACGCAGGGGAATGGACTAAATCCATTTCCACATCCCTGAGCTGAGCAATGCATGCTGTGGCAAGGACACTGCAGTTTGTAATAGATGTCCACACACACACACCCACACACACAAACACACACACACACACACAGAGTGGGTGCAGTCTGACAGGCCAATGCAGCAATCACTTGAGTGTGATGAAGTGGTAGACTACATTGGAGGTTGTATTAATGACGGAGAGAGTGAGCTGGTGGATGCAGACCAGCAGACGCACTCTAGTGAAATTGAAGCACCTGACATTGTACTGACACGGATTTGTCTGAAGATCAAGAAGAGGAAAAATGTCAACACTTTTCACATGGCAAGCCTCAGCATGGAGAGAACATCCCATACATATGATTGGACTGTATTGGTAATTCAAAAATCAGGACACAGAAGTAAATGTTTATTTACATCATTTAAATATCAATGACAAAACATAAGGTGTTACACACACACACACACACACACATATACATATACACACACATATATATATATATATAAATACATATAAATGTTTTCCTTTTGGCTTATAACAGACATCACCAAAAATCTGACCCCACATTTTATCCAAAAACAGTATATGCATTGTTCAGCAAAATGTCCTGCTTCCCAGAAAGTTTGTGAGGATTCATACCAAACTTTACTGGGACATTGTATTCCTGATTGTGTAATAACTGGGGATAACCTCTAGTCAAGTGTGTGTATGTGTATGTGTGTGTGTGTGTGTGTGTGTGTACTTTGCATATTATCAGTGATAAGTGCTGTATACTGTTCCCGGGTGCCATAG
>JBCNYG010000002.1:23477675-23496526 GCA_039654305.1 Porochilus rendahli | reverse complement strand
GCACATTAGGCGGACTGGCTGTTCCAAATTGCCACTGGGTGTGAATGTGAGACTGAATAGTTGTGTGTTTTGGGCCTATTCAGGGTGTATCCCGCTTTCACTCAGTGTTGGCGGAGATAGGCTCCAGCCTCTCCGTGACCCTAGTAGAATTGCGTGGTGAATGAGTGAATTTTTCATACAGTTGAGGGTGGACTTCCTGTTGCTGCTCAGAGTCAGTTGAAAGAACGAGGGACATCAAGGGCGAGAGAAGATGCAGGGATGAAGGCGGCTTGTCCACCTTGGAAAACACAAGCTTAACCTATTTATTTACAATCCACAGTAGTTTTCTCTCTTCCTCACTCCCTCACACAGTCCTTCCCTCCCTCTCTCTCTCTCACTCATAGATACACACTCAGACACAGAAACACATTCTTGAGGTGCCTGGAATGTCCATGTGTCTTCTCAATAGAAAAGATGAAAGGCTGAGATTTATATGTCACAATTCTGGACGTCAGGTATTTGTCCTCTCCTCTCCATCCACCTACATACAGAGAAAGGAAAAACTTAAGTTATGGCTGGAAGAGGGTCCAGCACATAATACACATCGGGAAGAGAAATGTGCTCCACCCCCTCACAAGCTAGAAGAGACACATGGTTAGCAATGACTCTCATGCTGTATCCTTTTTTTGTGAGGGGGAAAAAAAACATTTTCACATGGAGCTTGACTCACTTTCATCCTCTGGGTAAACACTGAAAAAGTAGGTCTGACAAGCTGGAATTAAAACTGAAACACAAATCTATTGCACATTTGAAGGGTTTGTAGGATATCTTGGTTCTCAGTTATTCAAGGACAGGCCACATTAATGTGGCTGCACAGTAGCAACTTGCCATTTAGGAGTACACATTAGAGAGCCATAAAGACTCATGGGAATTACGACTAAGGAAAAAATTAAGTGACCTCCATTAAAAGTGGTCTCTCGATTTTTCCCCATAGCTGTATGTACATTAAAGAGAGAGATATTTAGAGAGAATGAATGGCAGGCAGAAACAGAAAGAGACAAAGAGAAGTGCAGAGAAAGAGAAGTTACTTATACCAGACTCTATACAGCTGCTAATGGCCACCAGATGTGACAGATCCACGTGTCTCCGCCATCAGTAATGATGTGGCTGACACTAACCCTAACTTGAGAGGGTGCAACAATGAAAACGAACGAACAGAGGAGGATATGTTTTGGTTCTGATTGGTTAGAAGGTGGTGATTGATCATCTCAAAGTGTTGGCTGTATTTAAAATAACAGGTTTTCATTAGTGCATGTGATCTCATACACTACAAGTTCACTACAAGGAGATGTTTATTTTACGTTAACTTCAGTGACAGCACTAAAGATGTAGCAGTAAAGAGTCGTCGTTCGTGTAATCACTACTGCACGGGGTGTCCATCTGGAGCTGGCAGGGGCGTAAACTTCAATAAGACCCTCCAGGCCATTTGAAGGTCGAAGTTTGAAGGGGACTCTCAGATAGTATGTACCGCAGTGTGTGTGTCAGTCCACAGTCGCAGGCATCATCCTCGCACATGCCGATGGTTTTGAGGTAGGAACGTGTCCTTCCCTGGCTAGTGCGAATGCGGTTCAGCCGAACCCAGAGGCCTAACTGGTAGTCCCTAGGCTTGGCAGAGGGGAATTTTGATGAATGTTTATTATGGCTAATTTTTATAACTCTTGGAATTGTTCATGACAGAGGATCTGTGCTCGATGCCTTCTCAGTAACAAGACAAACTGTATTCTCATCTCATTTTTTTAACCGCTTTATGCTTTATTAGCGTCACGAAGAGACTGAAACCCATCCCAGCCAACTCTGGATGAAGGCAGGGTCCACCCTGAACAACTCGCCAGACCATCACAAGGCCAACACACACACACATAACCCTATACACTCACACCTAGGGACAATTTCCTCTAGCTTTCTCTCTCCTAACGTCCCTTCCCCACAATTCCACCACTTTCCCACAAGTCTCTAAAATCCTGGCTCTCTGACCTGGTTTCATGTAATGGATTTTATCAGTTAAGCCCTGGACAAATAGAGAACAAATGTTTCTTGGCTTTAGGGCCTCCTCACCTTCTCAGAGAGAGATCTGTGTTCGCCGGTATGTCTCATTTGTTATGGAGAGCCGTATGAGTCTCGCTCCGTAGTAGTCCACGATGTAATCAGAACCATCAGATGGACCTACGATCTAAAGAAGAAAAAGACAAGTTGATACTTAAAGAAAAACAAATGTACACTTCATTTATTTTTTAAAATCTGACTGTAGTTAAGAAGTTTGGTGTCTGATATATCAAAGCTAATGTAGCCAATAAACAGGAAAACATATTCCATAATCACCCACTTAAATCTTCACAAATAACATCATTACATGCTCCAAATCTACTTCATAAATACATTTTTAGAAAATACCACAGAGACTACTAAGAAACGTAAGGTCATATCACTAATCCAAGTGCTGGAATTTCCCAAAAACTGCTTGTCTAAAATTACTTTCATTACTGGGTTTTGATACACAGTAACATTTTCTTCATTTTTATAGCATGTGCTGTCATAAAACATCATATTTTTTAAACATACTAGAACATCCCCATAGCTTTAGTATAAAAACAAGACAAAAAGGATGTGTCCGACACCAACATGCACCCACATAAGCAAAGGTAAAGAAAAATAGACCACAGGAGTCCAGACTCTCCTGCTGAAAGGACCATTTTATAATATGGCAATACAGAACAAGCATAGCAAGTTTGAAAGCCCCAGCTTCAAAACACAGAAAGTAAACGTCCGGAAACCTAATATACAGTTTTGCCTGTGACCTTTAAAAGTAGGTCATGGTCACTTACACAGAAACTCATGCTAGCACTCATAATAGTGACCCAGGATACCAAGTTTGAAAGCCCCAGCTTCAGCGTGTGGCCAATAAATGTCTGGAAACCTAATATTACACAGTCTTGCCTCTGTGACCTGAAACCTAATATACAGTTTTGCCTCTGTGACCTTGAAAAGTAGGTCAACGTCACTCACACACAAACTCATCCTAGTAGTCATAGAGGCGTGGCAAGGAAATGTCCGGATACTAAAGTGTGACAGACAGACGACGGACTGATGGATGAACGGACGGACCCCATTACAAAAAGATTTGTACATGACAAGGCAAATCTTTTCCTACATTTTGTTCAGCAGATGTCAGGCTTGGGTCTTTGCATTGTCTTTTTCAATTAAAAGCAGAGTTTCTAAGTTCTTGTTCAGTCAGTCTGCAAGTCTTCTCATTTGGCACTCTCAATGTGTTGAGTCCACAGCTACTCCTGGGTGTCATCCAGCTCTGAGATCATTGCAGTCGGTTCAGTGTAATGACTTCCTGCAGGCCTGCACACTCAGCATCCGGCACAGCCGCCTCTGCTCTGATTCTGACTGATAATGAGAACGCATTCTGGAAGTGGCTGAAGGTGCTCGCTCACTCGCTCACACACACAGACACACACACACACACACACACTCTGTGTTCTACGGCGTCCAGATAAGACCTCATCTGACAAATAGCAGTCATATCCTTCCGACCCGACAGAGCACGATGGAGAGGACTCCGACTGCTCTGCTTGTCTGGGGATAACGAGAACACACGTGCGCAAACACATTCTCTCTTGTCTCATTCAGATTTATCAAAGCATACTGCAAAGTTACATATCATTTATCTTCAAGCATTAGACCGAAAAGCCCCCAATGATTTCGGACACGAGGGACACAATCGATGAATATAAATAATAACAACATGTTCGAGGTGTTTATTCATTAGTTCTGAAAGATGCATTCCCTGGCCAACGTTGCTCTTAGCGGAGGTAGTCAGAGTTAAAATATGGCGCAGTAACGCGGAGAGCTGGGCGTAAATGGGCTCTCGGGGGAAGCGATACTCTTTATCAAAAGTGTCATGCTTTAAAAACGGAGCGCCCGGACAAGCTTACAGCTAATTGAGAGTGTAAGTGTGCGGCAGCTCTCTGTGCCAGCCGCACTTCTTAAAAGCATTGCTCTCTCAGGGCCTTCAATAAGACATTAAGAGAACAATAAACGCTTGGAGAGACCCTGTTAATCAAAGTGCTGGTGGAGCCATTTAAAAAAAATTTAATAAAAAACCCTGCTCTTTTCTCTCTGCTGTTAGAAAAGCTTGTCAGAGAAAAGAAAGCAAAGGAAGCTGCTCTTACCTCTGAACAAAATTCTACAAACTAGTATTTTAAGACAAGGATATTCCTAAACAGATGTTATTTAGAAATGTAAAACAAAAATATCCCTAGAGCAAGACAACGTTCTACAAATGGAAAATTATTTACAACAGAAGTTGAAAGACGGCTCTGCGATGGTCTGGGGGCTGGGGTGCCTTCACCCATTGTTGGCTGAGATAGGCTCCAGCCTCAACTGTGACCCTAGTAGAATTAAGCAGTTTGTTAAATGAGTGAGTGATGCGCATGAATTTTTGGATTCAATCTATTTGTACATGAAACTTTAAATCTGCAGAATACTTTTACAAAAAGGATTACCTTATGAGAAGGGAAGAATTGTGATGAATATTTCAAACCACAGATTTCCATGATCACGCGTGTTTTAATACATTTTTTATCGTTTCTATAGTAACAGCGTACACAGGGAACAATATTCCACCTAAAACGTATGCATTTTTGGAAAGAAGTTTGGTGCGAGATAAGTCTCCAGTGTCAGTGCTTTGTTACTTTGTAGCACGTGAATATCTTCAGGATGGATGGCTTTGCTGCTAGCAAAGGAATGATTACGTATAGATGCTGTAACATAAGCGATAACAGGAACTAACACTACCATTTACCTACTGTCCAATACAGAGGCATTAGAAAGAAATTTGTTTAAAAAACACTGGACACCTTGTTTAAAGAGCACATGTAACTTCCAAAGGAAGATTAAAAGACTAGTCTAGACTCGAAAAGATTTCACTGAAGACAATGTAACTTTATACTGTAAGCAGAAGAGTGCGTGTCTGGAGGAATGGGCCATTATGAGCTCCACTAAATGTACATATCTCTGTAAACATCTAGCGTATATTACAGAATCTGAACAAGTAGGTGCTTGTATTTCAGGCCCATTCCTAACCATCTAAAATACATCACACAGGCTGGCAAACTTGTAGGCAGGAAACGCACCATTAAATCATTTACATGTGTGTTTTCACCACCAGCTGGAGTGACGGCATGTTTTTAAACATTATGGAAGTCTTAACAGTATTCCCTAATTCTAACAGCTATTCCCAGAGTCATCACTCATCATGTGCACACGCAGCTGATGAATATCCGTCCGGGAGACGGCTGAGTGTGGGGGCCGTGCGCATGCTTTTCCTATGTATAGCTTCATTCAGGCCTGGAGAGCTTAATGAGGATGGAGAGGGTGAGGTTAGGCCTAACGAGATGACAAATGGACTGGCTTTCTTACTCTCCCCTCAGACTCAGGGGGCCTAAATGCAAGTTTAGGGGGAGACTCGGGGGACCAAGTGTCCAACTGGAGCCGGGGGAAATGGGGGAGAAAACATACCACACACTCATTAGCCTCTCTCATAGAGCTCAAGCCCCCAAAGGAGACAGCACAGAGACACAGGTGCTACCGAGCACAAAAAAAATCTCTCTCGCTCTCTCTTATTCACACACATGCGAGGCACTTTATGGCCATTGTTTAGAGTGATTTCTCTCTTTTTGCATAATATACCAACAGCGTTCAGCATCTTTCCTGACTGCTGAGGAATGCACACAGTATACCCTCCACTGGAAGAGCTCTATACCCGAGTCCTTTCTGAGAAGTTATCATAGAAATCAACCTAAGATCATTTTGGGAAATTGACAGCTAATCGATATGTATTTGGCAACATGCAGGCTATCAAATTGTACCTTTATACTCAGCATGAAGACACAAAATACTTTTAACAAAAAATATCCTGTTGCGTAATAACAACCATCAATAAAATTGGTCACTTGTAAATAAGAATCATAAATAAGTCATACATACCTGCATGGAGATCAGTATGAAGTCTACCAGACTTCCAATCCCACAGAAACCCACAGTGCAGAACTTCAGCAACCCTGGAAAAGCACACAGTATCTTATATTACCCGCTACAGGTCTCCCAACCATCCACTGTCTGTGTGATCTATTCTCCACCAGGCCGTATGAGATCCGCATGAACAGTTGGGCTATATAAAACAAAACTCAGAGGTCATGCTTGCCCATGAAGAGGGTTTGTTTGATAATGGCAGGTTTTTCTGGTCAAAGAAATCACACAAGCCTTTGCAGGTGAATTAAGGGAGTGAATAAAGCCAGTACTGCAGAAAATAAATGGTGAACAGCTTGTGGCCTGGGGTCCCATTTTGTTGAAAATATTTTCAAAACGGCAACCATGTGATGATCCAAAACAGCATTTGTCATTGTGTGTGATTATGATGTGTTAACTTGAACACATAAATGAAAGAAGTCACTATTTTGCATTCCAGTCACCAGTCATGCCATTTGGATGCAGAGTGGATAACTGGTTTGGCTTAAGCCATTATGGGTCTGAGAGAATTGCAATTAATCAATCCTCCCCCATCTAGTAATTTAAACATAATTACTGTTAATCATTAGTAATAGCTCTGATAATTGGTCACTGAGCTGCTTAACCATGTTGATTCCAGAACTGATATCAAAAGAGAGCCTGTTCAGTCGTGCCAGGTCATGTGTTAAGAGCTGAAAGGCACAGCAGCTCGCAGGTCAGAGCAGACCAGGTGCAAATCTCCGCTCTAGCACTGTGTGGGCTTGCTTCACACAAAAAGCCAGTGAAGAAAGGAAGTGTTTAGCTACCGTCGTGCTTTGTAATTTTGCAGGTGCTTAATTGAGAGGAATGCTCTTAATACATGAAGAGAGGAAGAAAAGGAGCCTTATGCTGTCCCACTTCACAGCGGCTGTAATGTATTAAGCATTGGCCCGTCGACGTGAGATAATGTAAATGTTAAATTTCTCAAAGAAACTTCAACTGGGCTTTATTCATTAGCCTACATTTTGAGCAACAGCAGGAACACCATTTAGCAGATGCTTGCTGACAGATATGATTTGTTAATAATTACACAGTATATAAAGGAAACTTGGAGAAACCTGGACAAAAAAAAAGAACTAATAAAACTGTTACCTAGACATATACACACATTTTTATATAGTGAGAGAGAGGAGAGAGAGCTAGTGAAAGAGAGAAAATTAATAATCCATCGTATATTGTTGATTGTTATCCCCAAATCAGAAAAAGTTGGCACAGTATGGGAAATGCAAATCAAATATAAAAAAAGAAACCACTGATTTCACTTTGGTTTTCGACTTAGCAGACAGTACGAACAAGAGGTATTCAGTGTTTTGTCTGGTCAAATTCACTGAATTAATAGGGCTCCTCAATGGAGCCCCATGGAATGGAACATGACTTTGAAAGGTACCCTGTGACCATGCAACGCCACTGACTTGATGCTGATTGACTACTATATAAATCTTGTGCAATAACAAAACTGAAAACAAACACAGGCTTGAAATTGGGACGGTCACATGAAGGTTCTCTGTGTGATGAAGTGATAAGTCCTTTGTGCTCGTCATCACTCTCACCCCAGAAGCCCACACACACACAAAATCTTTGTGGAAACATAGAACATGAACTCGTTAAATAATTAATTAACTAACAAGACAGGTGATATAAAGGAACATAGAAATCAGCGAGTGGAAGGGCAGTGAACAGAAAACTCACCATGTGTCCTAAAGCGAGCACTCATTCACTGCCGCCTTCTTTGGCTCACTTTCCTTCACTGCAGTGACAACCCAGTGATCGTGGTGAACCCCCGACCTTGAGATCAGTAAGCCAGCACCATGACCACCAAGCCACCACTGCCCCTCATTATGGTTGTTTCTTTACTGAATTTTTTTGAACTCTAATTTTAGGCAGTGCCTAAATATCTACATTATTTGCCTTTAAAAAGGCTGGTTTAGAAATACTATAGAGCTTATAGGTACAGAGCACTTGTAATGTGAGGCTCCTTAACAAATAAAGGTTGATGTAGACGTGGGGTTAAAAAAAAAAACACTCTTGAGGTGAAAATAATTCACTTCAGCGTGGTAGGAGTAACTCAACATCACTTCATGACTAACTGATTATATTACTATAACATGTATAAAGAAAGTCTGTTGGGCTTTTACACCCGAGCCTAGTGGCTCATCAGACCGGTGATTTTCCCCGGTTTCTGTAGCGTGAAGCGACAAGGAGTTTAACTCCTCCTGGATGGGAGGCTGGTCCATCACAGGTTACCTTCCCAATATTTACTGGTACTCATTTATACTGCTGAGCAGACAGAGGCACGCTTGTGGTTAAGACCTTGCCCAGGGGTCCTAGCACGGTGGGGGTCTAACAGTGATTCAAACCCATGACCTCCTGATCATGAGCCCAGCACCCTAACCACTATGCCACCGGCCCCACTATAACACGAATGCACATTATATTTTATTCCATACATGTGGTTTATCACAAGTCAGAAACATTAACGCTGTACACACCAATAAGCAAAGACATCAATAGATTTAGATCTGATCCTTGCTGCTGGGATTAATAAAGAAATACACAGAGACAAAAAAATTATAAGAATCCATGTAATAGTATATCAATTATTGACTACCCTCAGTGAGTTAAAGAGTGCCTTTTTATAACTCGATTTCAAGAACCTTACCGAGAGCTGGATAACCCAAATAAAAGCGATCAGCACCCAGCCATCCCAGGAAGAGGGACAAAGCCACAGCCACTTTATATGAATAGCCAGTCCTAACAGAGGGAGAAACATGACAGAATCTAGATTACCTAGTCAATATGGGCAGAAACTGAGTTTCTCATTTTAATATATGACTATAGAGTGAGGGTAGTGTCACATACACATTCCGGCATGGGATGCTTTTATTAAATCCAACCTCGGCCCCGCTGAACTTGAACCTGGTCCCATTTGAGAGTAAGCAGCTGATGTTTGGTGCAGGAAGGCATTCCACTAAATAAAAATGTAATAAATAAAATATTACACCCCCCTCCAAAAAAAAAACAGTTACTGAAAGATGTAAAGATCAAAGTGTATAGATACATTATACAGATCACCTTGATTTACTTACCCCATGCCAATAGATCCTTACAGTTATCAGGTTCTTGGGTTGCATCATCTATTTTAGGGGTTTTGCAAAGATACATGGACCATGTCAAGGATAAAGCTGCAATGTGTTTGTTTCAGACATTACATTTCTATCTGTGAACAGAGCTGCTAGATGTCCTGTCTGTGTAGATCTGGAACAAAACAGTCTACACAGTACCTGGGTAATTATTATTTCTTGTGTACATGGTGACAGATGTGTGTATAATTTTTAGGGTTAATAAAAAAACAGCAAGAAAGTTGAAAGCAAACAATTATCCAACTTAAATGACATGCTAACTGACTAAACACCGCTAATTTAATAACCCTTAATCAACCCTGACATATATTCAAAAATAAATTAAGTAGTTGTTATTTGTTATGGTATACATACTAACCACAGCTAACTTAATAACAAACTCCACAAATTCAAACATAAATTCAAAAATAAATGTAGTAGTTGTTATTTGTTTTGGTATACATATTAAGCACAGCTAATTTAATAACAAACACCACCAATGTCCACATAAATTCAAAAATAAAGTAGTAGTTGTTATTTGTTATGGTATACACACTAAACACAGCTGATTTAATAATATACTTCACCAATTCCCACATAAATTCAAAAATAAATGTAGTAGTTGTTATTTGTTATGGTATACATCCATCTGAATTTCAGTTGAGAGGAGAATGCTACTAGCTAGCATTGGACCTAGCAAGCTACCGAACAGAAAAAATGTACCCATGTCGCATAAATTTAAAAGGAAACAAAGGATACTGTCCTGGTCGGAGGTTGTCACAGCTTTCGGCATCATTTCCAGAGCACTGAATTAAAGTCCAGCTAAAAGAGAAGCAAAATATTACCCGCAATATGGAGTGAACATAAAACAAACTATATCGAAAAGCCGCCATGATGGAAAGGGAGACGATCACGTGACCGTCACATGACTTCAAGGTTTTTTTAAAGAAGCAAACTAGTGGGTTTTCTCTGTAGTTAACTTTTATCCCTTCTGAGTGTGCTGTTGACTATTTTCGCCCACGTTGTGAACGAAAAGGAGTTTAGTTATGATGTGGTTGGATATGAACTCTGGCGTGAACGTTTGTCCTGTGAAATTTGTTAATTCATGTCTTTTGTTTTGAGCTCGTGAGCAAACTTTAACACTACTTGCCACTGTTGTTGTTTATCAAAGCTAGCTAGCTGTGGCGGTTTAAGAGCTGTTATGTTTTAGTTTTACCCGAAAACGAAACACACGGTTAGTTTGTTAATAGTACATATTATATTTAAGGTGTTAGTGAATTTATATGTAGTTGAAGCTGTTTAAAGCTGTATACGTTCTCAGCACCAGTGACTCAGAGATGCACCTGCTAGTTTGAACAAGAGCTTTGTTTAAAAAATACAAACAAACTAACTATGTTAGAGATCCCTGTGGGGGTGTGGATGACCCTGTGGAGTATTTTGAGTGGTGTGTGTATGAGTAATGCTCTTTTGTGTGCTCTGTAAAGTAGCTTCCTGGTTTAAGGTGAGATGACGAACCTCCTCTCACTTCCGCCCCACAGGTAGACCCTGAACACGGCCACAATCTCAGCGGAAACTTCGCTTCCAGAAGCTCAAACGCTTAACAGTGCTGCCGTCATCATTCCCCTGAATTTACTGATTGTCCTGAATTACTGACAGACCCCGGGTAAGCATCATCTGTAAGTAGTGCAACTATTTTGTTCGGTTTATTTTGTTTTAAGTAAGTGTTGCTAGCATATTAGCCCAGCACGCTAACCGAAACTGGTAGCGTTTACAACTGTACTTGAAATGACAGACACCCTTTTAACCTTTAACATCTGGAAACTGATTGCAAAATCATTGAGTTGGATGAGAACCAGAGTCTGCTATCTTAGTATCTGGTCAAAAACTGAGTTAAGTATATCAGGGGTATTGACACACTTAAGTGCCAGAGACTTCCTTGCAATTATTGTAGGTATGTAGAGAAAAGTTAACATATTGCATAGATAAATAGTAGGACCATTAGAAGGGCATAAATTCCTCTGTTTCTGTCCAATAATCAAAAGGAAGGTACTGAAGTTTATTAAAGTTTCATTCAAATTTACCAGCCTTAATTTTAATTAGAATTTAAATAAAGATTTCATACTTTTTAGTAGATTGTTGGCTTGTTTTAATTACAATTTAGTTATTATTCGTAATAATTCCAAAGAAAGGGTAATAATATTTTAAGGTCAAACTATACTAAAATCATCTAAAACTGTACTAAAATAATCATAATTCTTTGCTAGAGTCTACTATCTCACAATTTTCGCTATAAAACCCCTTTGTCGTGGTGGAATATTTTTTTCCACTTGTGGTTTAGTTTCTACCTTAAGTGATATTTTGTATGAAAGTATATCTATGTCAGGTTAAACTCTGAATTTATAGAAATTACATCTTTACAACTCATTTTCTCAAAAATTTGAAAATGTGAGGTTGTTGTCTGGTTGTCCACTCCATTAATCCTTAGTGAAAACTTAGTAATCAGTAAGTTCTAAAAGGTATGTTATGTGTTGGTATATTTATTAATATTATCACTCACAATTATATTTATCATGTGTCATATATAAGGATAAACACCTGGTTTGGTTTTGATAATTAAACTAGAATTATGAGAGGGTTTTTAGAGCTAGCTGGCTTTTTCCCCAAAAAGAGTTTGCGCCCAAATTTAACCCATGCTTTAGTTGGTTATGGACTAGAACATGTACAAAAGAACAGGCGCTGTAACAGTTAAGTCTGTCCTGTGCTTATCCTGCCACTTTTGTTCATAATCTGTGACATCCTTTCAACATGCAGAGTATTGAATTCAGTTCGGTAGTATTTGTGCAGCAGCTTTTACAGTTGACATTGTCACAAAACAGCTTTGCATAGTAAAAACAAATTTGGTAAAAATAAATTTAAACCTATGTATTTAAACATTCCTCAATGTAAAATGTACACAACCCTGAATGAGCAAGCCTATGGTAAAAATGGCTAGGAAAAACTCAACCTGTGGAAGGGTCCTTGAGAGAAACCGGACTCAGAGGGGTTTCAGTAAACATTTCAGTAAAAGAGTTTGTATCACCAGCAGTAGAAAGCCATCTTCATAATTTGAGTGTATATTTAGGTCCAAATGGATCATCAGCAGGAATGAGGGGCTTCTAATGATGAGAACTCTAATCAGTAGCAGCACGTCAGGATGAATCTCAGGAGTAGTACTGATTGAATGTGGATAATTACTATCTGGTGCTATGCAGAAGTAGGTGGATTCCCTTTTTACTCTACAGTAAAACCTGTAGAGTTAAAACCAGATTTCTACAAAGCTGCTTTGTGTGTTTTTTACTGTTAAAAGTTCTATATTAGTAGTATTCATTCATTTGCTGAACAGCTTAATCCTGCTAGGGTTGCAAGGAGGCTAGAGCCTATCTCAGGCAATTCTGGCCGAGGCGGAGTACACCTTAAACAGCTCGCTAGTCCACTGCAGGGCCAACACACATATAACCACGCTCACACCTTACACCTAGGGTCAATTTGGAACAGACAGTTAGCCTAATGTGCATGTCTTGGGGGTGTGAGAGGAAACCATTGTAACTGGAGGAAACCCACACAAGCAAGGGGAGAACATGCACATTCCAAACAGGAACGGCGTCGCTGAGTCTAAAACTCGAACCCAGCATCTTCTCTGTGAGACGCACATGACGCTGCTTTTGATTTTGCTGTACGAGTTGAATTGACTGAAAACAATATTCTACTTATGTTTATGCATTCTCTAGGTATCAACCTGCTTTGATCTTCAGCTTCACGCTCTTCAGGAAAGAGTGATGTATGAAAATGTGCCGACAGGTATCACAAATTGTCACCTATTCATTGTCAGATATTCTTAATGCTAGCAATGTGTTTACTTTGGTGTGTGTGTGTGTGTGTGTGTGTGTGTGTGTGTGTTAAGTATCGGCAGCTGAGCGGCAGCAGGCGCTCCAGGCTGTGGAGAGGCTGCAGTGCAAGCTGGCTCAACGTGAGGAATGGACTCACAGCGAAAGATTGGGAGCACTTAAAGAAGCACTACAGAGCCCTCTGCTTGGCCGCATTCTCACCCTGCAGCACTCTCTCAAACAGCTTAAAGACCAGGTTAGACATATTATCACACAGCCCACACAACTCACAAGACCCACAGCTCCAGGAGCCAGCTTGCATAAAACTGGTGCATAATATAAATATCACTTTATTCATATTGCACATTTCACCAAGGTGATTTATTGAATGCAGAGCAAATTAAATTGAGTGAACTTTTAAAGATAGATAGATGTGAGCGTGTGTATATAAATATGTGTGTGCATTATAAAATTAAGAAAAAAAATTAAGATTAATATGATTGTGGTGGTTCAGTGGTAAAGGCTCTAGATTACTGATCTGAAAGTCAGGGGTTCAAGCCCCAGTACCCCCCAAAGTGCCAGTACCCAAAAGGGCCATTAAACACTCAGTTGCTCAGTGATAGAAAAAAAAATCAATTACAGAAATGAATATCAATGTAAATATGAAAGCAATCACAGCCAATAATAAAACAAACAAATAAATAATTAAACAAACGGGCAAATGCACACACTTGACTACAAAACCGTAGAGAATTTATGCACTTTGAACAAATTGACTGTAGCACAGTTTTGCCTTTAAGTAGAACGGAGTGATAGTCATGTTTAATATAATTTACATTTTCTTTCTTCATTTCATTTGTAAATGTATATATTTGATTGTTACTTTATGAAAGTATATAAAACCTACTCAATTCTACAGAAAGCTCAGTAGTTAGTATGACCTCCTTTGGCCTTTACAACAATGAGCATTGATGCAGCTACTGTATTTTTTTCACACCTTCCCACACTTTCTGTGTAATTTGTAACTATTCTCACAGGCTGGCTTTGGAATCAAACTTTTCATGCATTCTGTTCATACATAAGTTGAATTCAACATTTGTTCAAGTGGATTCAAATCCGTAATGTTGGCTAGTCCGTTATTTCCAATCTTATGTGTATATATATATATATATATATATATATATATATATAGTATATGTGTGTGTGTATATACAGTAGTGTGCAGTGAAATTTATACACCACCACTTTAAGAAAAAAAGTTACTTCTCTATAATTTTTTGGTGAAAATTTATTGACCAATGCTATTGAGAACCAAAGAATCTGTTCACGTACCACCAAAGGGCAACTGTTGGGCCTTTAAACAAGGCTGTCAACCCTCAACTGCTTAGTTGTATAAAAATGATAAATGTCTGTCACTCTGGATAAGGGGGTCTTCCAAATGCCATTAATGTAATGTAAATGTAACTTACTTGCTACATTATTGATATCATATTGTACTGGCTGTTCTATCCTTTGCAGTCACTTATAAGATATAAACTGTATTTGTAAGGGAATGAATCATCCGTGGGATCACTGCTACAAACTTGTCTACAAGATTTATTGGTAATGATAGTGTTATGATTAGTTAGTAATTTAATTATGTTATCTGATAAAATATAGATAATATAGAAGAGCAGTTAATACATCTACTGCTGCGTTCTCTCATTATGCAGGCATGCATCACACTTCTGTACAGCCAAGCTGAAACCACTGTGTTCCAATTTGTATTCAGCCTGAGTTTTTATTGACACAAGAACCCTATCCACAATAAACAATCCACATGCCAAATTAAGATAATGGCAATAACGAAAGCTTCATATTCTAAGTGCTCGGAAGGTCAGGCGAGTGCCTATGAATGCGTCAGGTGAAAACCTATTGTATATACAGAGAGGAGTGGTGGTGAATTTCTTTTTTGTGGATCTATCAAGCCTTAATATCTACTGTCTTGGTTTGAGTAACTGCCTTGTCTGAGATGTATTGATGAAATGGCCAGGAACCTGCTCTGTCAGCCTGGGCTAAATAAGCAGAAGACTGATAAGTTTCCACAATGTGAGTCTAAAGGTCATTAATACATTACCTGTTTGAGAGTAGGGAGAGCTGCAGAGGAATGTATTGATTCTCTCTCCTGCTTTTCCTTTTGCGCTGCAGGCTGCGGGCCATGATCTCCCTCTGTATCGCTTGATGTTGTACTGTGTCAAACACTTCTACTTGACATGTAAAGTGCATTTAAGTCTGGTGTGCATATTGCACAACCAGCAAAAAAGAAAATATGTGATATTTATAGGCTTGCTGTCTGTTGTGTCCTTCTTATATATAATAGTGGCTTAATACTTACACCTCAATGCTGATTTATTAAAAACAATTTTTTTTACATTTTTTATTGTGTTTCTGCAGCTCAACTGTATACCTCCAGATGCATGCAGTGAGTTCAGTTTCTCCAGAAAGGGTCAGTTAATTGTAAGTGCTAGCCATCCCGGAAGCAGTCTGGGCCCTGCAGGCTCTAATGGCATAGCTGCATCTTCTACAACATCTGAGCAGCTCCAGAGATGGCTTCATGCTTCAGCAAAGGTGAGCGCTTATGACACCAATGATGCATTATTAACGACGTATTATTTGACCATGTATGCCAGTCTTTGATCTGCCTTCACATCAGTTCAGCTTTTATGTTCAAACAGTGCACTACAGATTTATTACAGCTATGCAGGGTCTCTTTAGGGAAGAAAGGTGGAGCACGTGAGTCTGTTAAGGCCGGTGACAGGAGGTCTAGGCTTCAGTGTGGTGGGACTGAGACCCGATGGAGTTGGCTCTCATGGGGTTTTCATCAAACAGGTGCAGCTGGGAAGTGTGGCAGACAGGTGAGTTAATATAATGAATTGGCCCTTTCCAACATACACAAGCTTACCATCCCTCATGCCACAAAGAGCATGGCCAGTTAAGGGTTAAGAATTTTTGGGTGAATTAATACAAATGGGCAAACTTTATAAAAAGTAATATCAGCGAAACCTTCTCGTGCGCACGAGAAACCTAACCTTTGTTGTTTTTTTACCCATGTCCCTTTAGGGGCTCTGTAGGTGCCGGAGGTTTTGAAAAAATTCCCTGAAGTAAAAAAAAAAAAAATCCTATACACAAATATTTTGGGAACTTTGTGGGCTGTGAGTTGATTAGCTAGTTTTAAAATGAGTATTGATTTTCATTTTGCACATCTTCCTAAACCAAAAATTCAGAGTAATTGATAAGAATTTATTTATTTTTTCCCGGCTCGAGGTTGGGCTAATTTTATCTATCCATTTTACAGCTAATTCAAGAAAATCTATAAAAGAACATTTATTTCTTCATTTTACTAGCAACAGTGAAAATCATGACATTTGGAGATAGTTTTCAAACTGAACAGGAAAGGGTATAAAAAAAAAAAGTTAAAAGTAAATGGTAACAGCAGCTTGCAGACTAATGTAGTGGAGTAAAAATGACAGTAATTGCCTCTAAGATGTGGTGTAGGAGTATGAAGTTGCACAAAATGGAAATCTTTAAAGTGAAATGAAAGGAAAGTCTTCTAAACTGTATTGTTACACATAGTGGTCTGTTGGGCTTTTATACCTGAGCCTAGTGGTTCACCCTGTTTCTGTACCGTGAAGCAGCTAGCTAGGAGTTCAAATGGACAGGATGGTAGTGCATCGCAAGTTACCTTCCCAGCATCTTTACTGGTTGACCAGGGAACTCAGCATGTTGGGGGTCTAATTGGGATCCTGTTACACACATGAACATGCAAATATTTTCGTCACCAGGTGTTTTTTAATAACATTTTCAAAGTTGTGATCAGCTAAAATCTTTTCGATAGTTTGCTTTAGCCTGTTAGAAAAGACTTTTATTAATCAATGCAACCCTGAATGCCCTCTTTTGTCTTTTATATCTAATGAACTTCTCATAAGTGTTTTAATTATTAAAGTAATTGTTACCCCTGTGTTATTGTTTAGAGATGGCAGATTGCAGGAGAATGACCAGATTCTTGCTATCAACGGGATTCCGCTGGACCAGAATGTTACCCAACAGCAGGCCATTGCTTATCTGCAGCAGCAGAGGGACAGAGTAGAGCTCGTGGTGGCCAAAGATTCATTGCTGAAACCACACCTCCCCCCATCTGGATCCATTCAGACAGTAAGGCCATTTCAGGTGATTTCACTGCAGTGTGAGAGCAGTTTGTTATCCAGGCTTTTCATACTGACTATAACAGTTTTAACTTTTCTAAGTATATTATTTCCCATGATGTCCATTTCTCTCTGTTCCTCCACTCAGATTAAACGGGGTCATGTTGTTGGGTTTTCTGAGTCCTTATTACTATTTGTTTAATTAGGCATTCTCTCTAAAAATGAACTTCCATCGTCTAGAGGGATACAAAACATGCAGGTAATTTTCTCCCACAACCTGAGCCGGAGGAGAAACAAAATGCCTGTTGTAATTGCCTGACTGATCCTCTTTCGTGAGAGAGAGAGAGAGAAAGAGAGAGAGAGAGAGAGAGAGAGAAATAAAATCTTTGAGTGGGATAATGAGCCTGGTAAAGATCAACAGCCATGAGATGAAGCTGATTAACTCAAGCCTCTAACACTAAGCGCAATCGTTCCCCCTCGTCCACTTTAATTAAATAAAGCTCAAGTGAGGGTCTTAGTGTGAATACACATAGAAGACTTGAGAAGAGAGATCTTTAATGGCAGATACATTAAGTTATTTAGATTTATTTTAGCCTGCCTAGCCGTGTGTTTTTGTGCCTTTTAATGGGCTGCTTTACCGCTCGTTTTGTTTTAATACCTTTGGATCGATGCCACATTGTGCTTATCAAAACCAGGCCTTTGCCTTGTTGTTGCTGTGATGTTTTTTTTTCTCATCAGGTCATGTTTAACGGAGTGCTTGGCAAAAGTCTAGATTTTATTTGATTGCTTGTTGGCCAGCTTAGCTACCTGTCATCGAGTGTCATGACTGCCTGTAACAACATAATTGCCAGCAATGGCATGTTGAATTAGGAGAAAATTTGATTTAGTGTCAAAATGACAGTAAAAATGAAAGAGGTAAATGGAACATAAGAATTTGATGCTTCACTATGTTGAATACTAGGCTGCATTGCTCTGATGTAAAATGCTAAATTAAATACCTGAAGAAACAGTTATGTACATACACGGATACATTTGTTTTAATAAGAGTAAATAAAATTATTTTATCAAAGGCACAGCATGTTCTGTTTGTAGTGCCTATATTTAAACAATCCACCAAATCCACTTTCCTGCCTCGGTGTATTTCTTTATTGTATCCAGCTGAAAAAATATTTTTTCTATGCAAGATGGTCTGTGTTTCAAGGGATCACTGCTTCATGGGTCTGTGCCTTTAAAGGCGTAGCACAACTGCAGCATGTGTCCTTTCTGAGACCTGGTGCCTGTGCCTTTCCATGAACCTGACCTCTGAGCCTTAAATAAATTTTTTTTTATAAAAATCTCTAATTATAGTACATAAAAACATTTCAGTACACACTTGATTCACGGATCCAAGAGGAATAACAGGGAAGCAGTGTGCAGTCATGAAGTTTAACCCCCTCATCTCAGAAAGGTTTTGCTGTGTAAGCTGTTATTAAAGTACTTATTTTTAAGTCTATAGTGTGTGTGTGTGCGTGTGTGTGTGTGTGTGTGTGTGTGTGTACTACATGTACATCCACACCTGTATAAAATTAGAGATCGCCCTTTTAATGATGACATTACTC
>JBCNYG010000002.1:23388088-23399256 GCA_039654305.1 Porochilus rendahli | reverse complement strand
TTAAATGAAGTTTAGCATGTGTGTGTGTGTATGTGTATGTGTATGTGTGTGTGTGTGTGTGTGTGTCAAATCTATATGTGTGTATATTCAGTATGTTTATGTATGTAGCATGTATGCATGTGGTGGTTAGGAGACTGAGCTACCCGTCACATCTGAAATAATTTGTCACTGTAAGCTTAAGCTGCCATACAGGTGCTGTGAGGCATACAGAAATGACAGGTGTGAAGGTTAATGCACTCAGAGTTTATTAGAGCTACATTTCATCCCTCCATCGTCTGAGGTTTGAAGCATTATATTAGTGCCCTTTGATCCAAATTAAATGTATTAGAGACACATTAGGACTTTTCTTTTTTTTTAGTTATTTACACGTCCAGTTTAATTGTGCAGAATTAATCACAGGCGCTCTTTGCTCATTACCTTCATATTTACTTACTTATGTGTGTGTACGCACATGAATACCTGTGTGTGTGCATCTTTTGTGAAGCGTACTGTAATCCCTGTTTCTCACATACGCACAGTTAACACAGTTTATGAAAAGTGCTCTGCTTAGTGTGCTTGTGTCGTACTGCAGTCACAATGCAGAGATTTTCTCCACATCAGGAACCCTAGTGTAATACACACTCAGCACCAGCATTTTGCTTTACACCCCCATGCACCTGCAGACGTGTGTGAAAGCTGAGGGTATCACTCTCAGCAGGACTCATCAATGCGGTAAACATGTAAACAGAAAGAAAAAAATCTTTATAAAGATAAAACATAATTAAAAAAAAAGTCAGGTACAGGGTGCAGGCATATATATTTATATATACTTTTTGATATACTATATTAATGCTGAAAAGAAAATTTGCCTCTGCGTTCCAAAGTGAGCACACACACCGGAAGCAGTGGGCAGCCACATTGCAGCGCCCAGGGAGCAGTTGGGGTTAGGTGCCTTGCTCAAGGGCACTTTAGCTGTGAAAGTGGAGGGAGGCCACACATTTTCCCTGCCAGTTCGGGAATCAAACCAGCAACCTTTCAGTCCCAAAACCTGCTTCTCTCGCCATTAGGCCATGGCTGCCCCAATTATTTTACTGAAAGTGTGTGCTGATATCACATTTACAAATAGGAAGTATTTAATCAGTATATCAGAGTGGCAAGAGCTCTCCACTCAGCACAACAACATAAAAAGATTCTGGATATTCTTTTTCCTGAAAAGCCTCGCAATGACACCTACAACTAAGGCCTTTTATTGTACTGCAAGAGCGCCAATTTCAGATTTGCCAAACTCTCCCACTCCTCAAGTCTTACACACTATGAGTAAACATGTAGTGTTACACATTATGTTACTTTTGTTGAAACTGAGAACACGTTAATGAATGAGAGTCACACATTACTTCATGTAGAACTGAAATGAACGCTGATCTCTCTCACATCCACATGCTCTACTTGTGAAAATTACTGATAAAAATGAAATCAGTTGGCTCCTGAGCGGCACATCGACAGGGGCGCGGCTGTAAACCTGTTGATCTGTTGAAAAGTCATTTACAGTCAGTTATGACTGTAATCGCCCCTAAGTGCGAGTGTGAATAATTGTCTGTCGCCCTATGATGGTCTGGCAAGCTATTCAGGGTGTACTTAACCCAATGTTGGCAGAGATAGGGAACAGCCTCCCCGCGACCCTAGTAGGCACAAGCATTTTGGCAAATGAGTGAGTGAGTGAAATTCTGTAGGATGTTCTGCCTGAGCTGATAAGTAGCATTAACTTTGCTTCAGGGGTGTCACAATACCACCCCAGGTTTCATTATTTTTCTGCAGTGGCATACTCCAAGAGTTTTGTGATCTACCTAATGGAAACTTACGAGTCCTCCACCAGGTGAAATATTTTTGTAGTTTCAGATTTTTTGTGAAGTTCCTCTACCTTTGTTGCATGATGATCCCAGGTGAGATTTGCTGTGTTGTGTTTTCCATAGTGTTTGGCTGAAAGTTTTTTTTCTTCAGTGCAGTGCAGTTAATTTATTTCCCTTACAGTTCATTTAAAGACTCAAGTCAATGGAGATGAATAAGATGTCTAAAATACATGTTCAACATGGTGTAGGATCCTCAAATGAATTGTGCATAATTGTGGCAGTTGTAGTGACCTGATGGCCTCGATCTTGATTTGCTGCATTAGAGGGATGAGGTACAATGAGAGGGTGGGTGTCAATGATTGGAAACACGTTATTCGTTGCGAAGGTCATTATCATAAAGCATTTTTATGAAGGTATGTGAGCATCGACTTTCTAGGAATGACGTGATGATGGTGGTGCAAACTCTTAGGAACAGTTAATTTTGATACTCAAATATCTGCATAAAAGATGTTTTTTTTATCTGCATAAAAGATGTCAGTGATGGGAAAACCACTTACAAACAGGAAATGCTTATTCCTTACCATTTCATTTTTCTAACTAATGTGTCTTCATTCATTGACACTCATCCTCGCTGTATCTTATCCCTCTCCTGCAGCGTACCAAGAATGAGCCCATTTGGTCACTGCAATTGCCTTATGCACAATTCAATCTGAGTGGCAAATATTGAATTACGTGAGCTTCACCTGCTTGTCCCTCTTGATTACAGTGCTCTTCTCCCCCATAAATTGCATCATGTATACACAGTCATACTCACCTGACTCATCCAGATCGAACGCCAACACTGAATGAAGACGTGTTAGTGTTTGTACCTTTCCATTGGAATAAATTTAAGGTGTTTTTAATTTCTGAGTTCAGCCTGATATTTTGTACTTTGATTTCTAAACTGACTATAAATTCTGTCACTAGAAAATGAAAATAGTGTCCAAACAGCCTTTTTTTTTATCTCTTTCCCAAAATCAAATCAAAAGCATTCTTTGAGGTTCTCTTACTATTATGAATAATTTTATGTGGGGCTTTTTTGATATTTAAATCTTACTGCTATCTTGGTTTAATCTAAATATTTAATTTAGGATGAATGTGGGAAGGGAACCTGAGTTATATGACAGCTTTATGCTGCACTTTATTTTGTTCAGTTTCATCAGCGTGTCCACCCACCTGCATCATCTTTATTATAAAAAGATTGTCTGTTGTTGATTGTTTTTTTTTTCTGGTCATCTGATCGGCAACTACAAATGAAAACCTAGTCTCAGCATGAAATCTACTCATTCACAAAGTCCAGGCTTTTGATTAATCCTCTAACTTAGCAAAGTGGCTAATTTTAGAATTTTACCATGACGTGTTGTTGTTACCTGTGCCTGGGAGGCTACATGTTTTCATTGGTGTGGGTTCATCTGTTTGATTGTTTTCTGTCTATATTTTGTTCATTTATTTATTAATTATTATTATTTTTTTTTTAGCAACTTCCTGCCCACGATTTCAGACAGGTCAGTCTGTGATTTTTATAATGGGTAGGTGGTCACCCAAGGAAATTCACATTTTATGTTTGTCAGGAATCCACTCACTGGGGCTCTCGCGTAGCATATCAACCAGAACAACCAGAGTTCATGGAAACTTACTATCATAGGAGGGAGGGATGCCATACGTTTACCTCCCAGTTACATACAGTGGGCCCCAGCCTGTCGTATGTGTCTGTGAACCCATGCTTACAAAGAGGTGGATAGCACTTTTCCTCCAAGTGTCTTCAGCCGCCCCTGAATGTGCAGTAGTTTGTGATTGCGTGTCATGGAGGTGTCTTGTGCTTGCTTGCAACGCTCCCTGGTTGGTGGTGGTCGTGTTATTGGGAGGCAATACTTGAGAGGTGGAAATTGGCTGTGACTAAATTTGGGGGCAGAAAAATCAGTGGGAAATCCAAAATAAAATAAATATCTATGCATTGGTGAGATCACCAAAAAAATCCTCATCTTTTATGCTGGGTGAAACAACATCCTCCTTGAATAAAAAATTGCTATGTGTATTCAGTCTGAGAAGCTCTAATGTCTGACCAAGTTTCATCAGGATCTGATCCAGATTGTGTAGTTATTGGCAATTTGAAAATACCATGGGAAATCCATTCAATTTATGGCTTGGCAGCAGTTTGCACTCTCTTGTTGTTGAACTGTAAAATGCAGCTGATCTAAGTGTTTTGATTTAGCACTACACTTCCCTTATGCCGGAAGCAGATACTGTGGAATTAAAAACTTCCACACACTTTTCCCAACTCCACATTGCACTGTGGGTTCATCACCTGGAAATCAGGATCCCTGCTCCTGATGCTCACAGTTGCAATACAGCATGGTAACTTGAAATGAAACAGAAAACGATGAGGTCATGGAACATCTGGAGCTACAGGTCATACAACAGAGCCACTTATCTAATAAAGAAATGTGTGTGTTCTTCAATTCAAAACAACCACTCAGTTCTAATCCAGATAAGTGCGTGCGTGTGCGTGCGTGTGCGTGCGTGTGTGTGTGTGCAGGCATGTTTAGACAGGCTTACTCTGATTTATCCCTGGGAGCAGACACCATGTTAAATGAACTTAAGCATTCAAATGAGAGCATCTCGTGTGTGTGTGTGTGTGTGTGTGTGTGTGTGTGTGTGTGTGTGTGTAATGAGTAAGACTGAAAAATGTGCGAATCCAGCTTTCTATGACTGGGATTGAGAATTGCTATTTTATATGTTAGTCAGCAAGTAATGAGCCTTTTTCACTCCCTGCACAAAAGCCTTTCTGCCAAAAAGGTTTTTAAAGCTTTGAGCAGGAACTGGATCACTCCAACCCAATTTACATCAGTTTATTTCTCTGAAAACCTTGAAGACATGCAAGTGGGCCTGCAGTGTTTGGCATTCAATCGGAGCATTGGGCTGTGATAAAGTACCAGTATAGATAGAAATTAGTTCTCTGACAGTCCTGGGATTTGATCTTGTACAAGCCCCAGTTTTGTAACCTTAAGCAAGGGTGTCGAGCATCAACTGTATTGTATCCTCTCGTCAGTTTGAATTCGCTTGTTTGTTTTATGCACACAGTATCCTGCCTAGTTTGCCCTTTAATAAGGATCTGTGGATTGAGTGAATAAATTATTTTAGAAATTTGTCATCAGTTTTAATTCACTCAGGCAGAAGAAAAGATCAGGATCACATTATAACATAAAATGTTTGATTATAGTGGACTTCTCTCACAACACATTTTCACTTTGTTGTTATAAAGTGATAATTTATGTAATAAGATAATTAAATAGAAAATATTTGTCAGAATAATGGGAAAACTGTATAGTTATAATGTGAAGAATTTCATGTTCCAATATAATGACTATTATATTAAGATGAAGTTTGTTGTTATAAAGTGATAAGTTTGCATGTAAAAATAACATCATCAGCAAAATAATTTTAATATATATTGTGAAAGGTTTGTAACATCAAACGTTTCACGTTATAATGTGGTTCTTCTTTTTTTTGCCTGAGTGGCATCAATACACTGTTTCAAGCAAAACAAAAAAACATTAAATTAATGAAGTCAGTTCAAAGCTGAACATCGAGAAAGAAGGTCACCAGTCACTTTATAGTCTGTGCTTATATGCACATGGACCTTTGGCCTTGCTTCCCTTCTGTATTCTCTCCAAAAATAAGCTTTCTTTTACATTTGCAACTCAATCATACAGTTACAAATTAAAATACCCCATGCTGCACTATATATTCATTTGCATTTTAATTAAAGGATGTTAATGGTTGTCAGACAGAATGAGCTGAGATGTCATGATAACCTTTATTAATCTCATATCTGAAATATACACCAATCAGCCATAACTTTAGAAATCACTGAGTGATAAAGGGAATAACAGGGGTTATCTCATTACAGTGGCATCTGTTATGGGGTGGGTGTATTAAGCACTTAAATCATGGCTAAAACCACAGATATCGTGGGGTCTTCCTGGTATGCAGTGGTAAGAGTCAACTAAAAGTGGTAGAACAGTCAGTAAACCAGGAACAGATTCAACATCATCTGGGGCTCATGGACGCTCATAAGGGTGATAACAGGATAGTGTATCATGCCATACAACAAAATCAGTTCAGGAATGGTTTGAGGAACATTGGCCTCCAAATATGTGTGGTGTGCAAATCATATAGACCCCACCATGCAACTTATAGGAATTAAAGGATGCAGTGTGAACTTTTTGGTGCCACATCCGACAGCTCAGAGGTTTTGTGGAGTTGATATCTTGATGGGTTCTAGCTGATTTGGTAGGCCCTACAGAGTCATGAGCAGTGGTTTAAATTTTATGGATGACTGGTATACATACATATTGTTGTGGTGCATATACACACACCGTGTCCAGGACCTCCAAGTTCCAAGCTCCAAGATGAGCGATCAGGTAGGCTTGATTGCCCAAGACAGGAAGTTGAGGATCACCTGCGGAATTTTCACTCTTACCAGTCCGGAGACAAAGACCTGGGTGACACTCTTGTCTTCAGAACCACCAACATCTGTGTTTGACGATGCTGAGCCAAAGTTGCAAGTAGTCAAGGACATCATTAGGAAGGCAAGGGCAGGATCACCACCTGGACCCAATGGCATCCCTTACAAAGTCTACAGGAATTGTCCAAAACTGTTGCAGAGACTTACTGAGGATAGTATGACTTACTGAGGATAGTATGGCAGAAAGGGTGTTTTATACCAAAGGAAGAGAACTCCAAGACCCTGAAACAGTTCTGCACGATTTCTCTTCTGAACGTTTCAGAACCTGATGAGGCACTACTTTGATAGCTTTAAGATGTGCTTCACAGTCTCAGACTACATCACGTCTTGGCAACGCCTCGAGCTAGGAATAGTGAGCAGTTGCGATATCTATGTCATTCTCTTTTCTGCAGCAATGAGTATCTTCGTCAAGACAGCAGAGAAGAAGAGCCAAGGCCCAGTCACTATATCGGGGATCTGCCAGCCACCAACAAGGGCCTTCATGAGTGACATGACCATAACAGCAAGTCAGTCTTAAAGAAAGGCAAGGTACAAGACCGTTTCCGCTTTAAGATTGATGGAGAACCCGACAGTGACCGAGAAGCCAGTAAAGAGCCTAGGCAAGTGGTTTCGGAGCTCCCTCAATGACAAGGAAAGTGTGATAGAGATGCGGTGACAGTGCAATGACTGGATGAGAGCCGTGGATAAGAGCAACCTCTTTTGGTGCATGACGTCCCAATATCAACAGTCGAAGCCATGGAGAGAACAGTGAGTGGCTACATCAGAAGGTGACTGGGAGTTCCAAGAAGCTTTTCAAGCATTGGCCTTTACAGCTGAGGCAATAAGCTACAATTCCCACTTACGTCTGTTACAGAGAAGTTCAATGTAACCAAAGCCAGGCAGGAGGTGAAGCTCCAAGACAGTGTAGGTAAGAAGGTCAGTGGAGCTGGAGTGGAAGTTGGAAGAGGAGAGCAGACTCAGATACAGCGACATCATGGGGGCAACTACCACCGGCAGACTATTACTGGGGTGTGTGATGAGAGCCAGTTGAAGGCCGCAACACTTGCAGAAAGGAGGAAGAATGAGGTCTGGGCAGCAGAAGAGGAGACACGACAAGCTGTAGGTATGGAATGTGTCATGGAATGACATGATGAGGATGGACCAACACAGGATTGGATTGGATTCCTACTTCGCTCTGTATATGACGTGCTGCCTACTCCAACCAATCTGCGGACATGGAACCTCACAGAAGACCCTAACTGTAAGTTATGTGGCAGGCCAGCTAACCTTGAACACATCTTGTCGTCTTGCAGAGCAGCATTGACAGACAAAGATGTAGATAAAGATGGCAACATAAGATCCTCACTGAGATTGCAGCCAGCCTGGATGCAGCACAGAAGAAGACGCTCAAAGCACAAACAAGGCCAACATTCATCAATTTCATGAAGGCAGGAGAATCAGCGTCTAGCAGCAGCCAACCAACAGGACTCCTGGCATCAGCAAGAGATTGGGAACTCCTTCTAGATTTAAAGAGACAGCTGAGATTTCCACCAGACATCGCCAACAACACCCTACATCCTGATATTCTACTATCTAGGATGACAAAAAAGATTGTAGTTCTGCAACTGACAGTGCCGTGGGAGGAGATAATTGAAGAAGCCCATGAAAGGAAGAAAGCTAAGTACCAGCCGTTGATGGACGAGTGCCGACAACAAGGATGGAAGACCTGGAACCTCCCTGTCGGCTTTGCAGGACAGTCACTGTGAAGAGCCTTCAGCATACTTGGTATCACAGGGTTAACAAGACGGTGGGCAATAGCAGATATCTGTCAGCAAGCCGAGGCAGCCTCACAATGGTTATGACAGAAGAGAGAGCATCAATGGGCAGCTAACCAGACCTAGTTCAAGACCTGATCACCTCGGCTGGCGCACCTCTGGAGGATGTTGTGGACAGCGCCGAAACATCCAATGAAGGAGTCATCCACCTGATGAAAGGACTGGTGCAGTGGATATCGACCACTGTATTTAGTATATATACATAAGTATGGTTTATGGGTATTTTGCTGAACCACACTTCACCACCTGTTAGAAAGGCATGACTATTCTTCCCTTCCCACTGTGCATTCTCTTCTCATTCACCCCTCCCTTATCAAACTTCTAATAAAGAAACACAGCTAGTCTGCCTTCTTCAAATCTGTGTATGGTTGAGGGGGATGGATGGATTGTGTATGTTTGGAATAGCTTTATCTTTTTTCTTACTATTATAAATATGATTACACTCTAGAATAGTCATAGTTAATGTATTAAATTTTCCTGGGCATAAAAATCTAACTTTAAAACATCTTTACTAGAATTGAAGTAGTAATCTGTGACATGGCAGGAAATCATCTGCCATGAAGTTAACTGATGTGAAGATAGGGGGGGGGAGAGAGAGAGAGAGAGAGAGAGAGAGAGAGAGCGAGAGAGAGAGAGAGAGAGTATGTGTGTGAGAGAGATAGAGATAGAGATCAAGAAGGTAAGATAGGCTAATGGAAAGAGACACGAAAAGGAAAGAAGCCAAGGGAAGCAGGCAGCGAAGACTTAAAGAAGATTGTGATCTATGTACAGGCAGCCAAAGGCACCAAAAATGGGATATGATTGATTCACAGGCAGCAGCCATGGAAGGGACAGAAATACATGCCATGATCTCTGTTAACAGGAGTTTAGAATGGATTTAGGTTGGGGAAGTGTTCAGCCCATGCTGCTGTAGCACAGCCACTGTGTCTTGCTACCAGAGGGGTTCTGTTCTGTGGTGGACTAGTATAATATTAGGAGTGGGTAATAAATTGGCTACATGCTGGATCTGGACCTTTCAGGTGTACCACACAGCAATTGTGGACTGTTCTCTGCCAACAGGCACCGCAGACATGTCTTCTGTTCCTTTTTAAAACAGAGCCCAAACATTGTTTTATTCCCTTGCCTTTGGGAATTGTGTGTGTGTGTGTGTGTGTGTGTGTGTGTGTGTATTAGTTACAATCAGATCTCAGATGAGTCTTTTTAAGATTAGACACAAAAAAGACAAATTAGTACTGGAATGATGCTATTTATGTAGCTGGAATTATGTCTCATGTTCTGTGAAGTAATAGGCTTGAGGCTAAATGAAGATCACCAAATGCATGTGTTGTTAGATGTTTGTTCATTTGAGTTCCTATTCCAGACACTTTCTCCAGTTATCATTTTTCTTCGATTCTTTTAGGTGTGTTGCCTTAAAAGGTGGTTAAAATACTACAGTCTTTAATCAAGAAAAAGGGCAGCGATTTATATTTAAATAAGAAGAGACCACCACCAAAAGAAACCTGAAGTACTGCTTCAGATTCATCACTCAAGAGAAAGTAGAAACTCCTTTTACACTGAAGTTATGCAAGTGAAAAAAGGAAAGGCCTAGAGGCTTTACATACAATGCCTAATATTCTAATATATAACTGTGTAAGATGTCACAAACCCACTCATCCTCCATACTGATTAATTCTACTAGGGTCACGGGGAGGCTGGAGCCTATCTGAGCCAACATTGGGTGAAGGCGGGGTACAGTCTGAACAGCTCTTCAGACCAATTCAATTTTAATTGTATAGCGCTTTTTACAATTGACATTGTCACAAAGCAGCTTTACAGAGGAATCTAAAAATTTCTCTACAACCCCCTACACATCACTAATGAGCAAGCCCGTGGCGACAGTGGCAAGGAAAAACTCCCTCAGTTGACACGAGGAAGAAACCTTGAGAGGAACCGGGCTCAGGAGGGAAACCCATCCTGACAGCATCCCAACGCTACAGTGTACTAGAACTCCTTTACCCTTATAAAACCCTGTTAACAAAATGCTTGACTAAACAAGTAGGTTTTCAGCCTAGTCTTTAAAAAAGAGACCGTGTTTGAGTCCCGAAGTTTATTCTATAATTGTGGGGCTTTGTAAGAGAAAACTCCGCCCCTGCAGTAGTCCTCAGTGTTCGAGGTATCACTAAGCAGCCTGCACCTTTTTATCTAAGGGGGCGAGCTGGATCATAAACAACAAGAATATTGCTAAGATAATGTGGTGCAAGACCATTAAGTGCTATAAAGGTTAAAATTATCAATTTATATTCAATTCAAAACTTAATTGGGAGCCAGGGGGTGATATGCTTGTGTCTTCTGGTTCTAGTAAGAACTCTTGCTGCTGATTTAAACATTTAACCATTTGAATCCAGCAGTCTGTCCTGAGCTGATGGTGTACATGAAGTACTTTTCATGCTTCGTATATTCTGTTGAAACTCCTGCTTTAAACAGACCAGCGACACATACTGTCACAACATTTTCCATAACATTCAAAAGAGGAGGTTGCCCTAAAAACACTTTCATACACCTGTGGCCACAGGATCACAGATCACAGATCAGGCCCACTGAGCTGGGGTCTTCCATGGAGGGCAACTAGACAAACTTATCGTCTATGCACAAGAGGCACAAGAAACAAATCCAAATGTGCAAAAGCATGAAAAATCATGAGAGCTACATGTTGACAGTAGTTGTATCAGTTTCGATAGTCTTTCGCACCAGATGTTTGTACATGCATGCACTGTGTAGATCGCCAGGCTTGAAACAGTGGCGGGCTGCCCAAGTTGACACTTCCGATGGGCAAGTATTCATGCGCAGATTTACATGATTTAGTTACAATAGCTGCTGTGAAAGGGCAACAAAAGGACAAGCTTGGTGTAAAAAAACATTCTTGCGTGAAATTTTTTCAAAAATCACAACTTGCCTTGTCCAGTGGGAATGAAAAAAAGATAT
>JBCNYG010000002.1:23334447-23349979 GCA_039654305.1 Porochilus rendahli | reverse complement strand
GGCTAGAAATTCCGTCCATAAAAATTATGAACGGAACTAGTGACAAAGGACAGCCTTGGCGGACCGCAACCCTCTCCAGAAATTAATTCTACCTGTTGTTACCAATGCGGAAGAAAATCTGGCTCTGAATTCCTCCCACACCCGAGATTTGCATTGGCAACAGCCTGGGCTGCACCACGTGTCATGCCGGTACTTATCTGCAGCCTTGGTAGTCCCACAGGCAAAAAAAGCCCTGATAGGCTTCCTTCTTCAACTGGACGGCCCCCTTACCACAGGTGTCCACCACCGGGTTCAGGGGTTACCGCCACAATAGGCACCGATGACCTTACGGCCACAGCTATGGGCTGGCGTCTCAATAATGGAAGCATATAACACACCCCTTTCAGATTCCATGTCTCCTGCTTCCTTTGGGATGTGGTTGTAGTGCTGCCGGAGGTGGGAGTTTAATGCCCTTCTGACAGGAGACTCTACCAAACATTACCAGCAGACCTTGGACCAACTACACGCTTGGGCCTGCGAAGTCTAAATGGTCTGCCATCGGAGCAAACTCACCACCAGGTGGTGATCAGTTGACAGAACATGCGGCCACAAGTTGGATAACATAACTACAAAGTCAATCATCGAACTGTGGCCTAGGGTGTCCTGGTTGCCGAATGCACTTATCGACACCCTCATGTTCAAACATGGTGTTCGTGATGTACAAACTGTGACTGGCACAGAAGTCCAACAACGAAACAACCGGGGAGAACCCCAATATGTGTGCACCCATTCAGGGGGCAGCAAAGATGCCCACACCTACTGTGCATGTTTTTGGATTGTGGGAGGAAACCGGAGTACCCGGAGGAAACCCACGTAAGCACAGGGAGAACATGAAAACTCACAGAAACGCCCGAGCTGGGTGCTAACACTACGCCACCTTGCCGCCCCTTTATTTATATGTGTGTGTGTGTGTGTGTGTGTGTGTGTAAGTAATTGATTATTAGTTAGATAACACCAACTCCTGAAATAAGTATTAGCCCATTTTTACACAAAATATGTCCACCAAAAGTCTGCAACCATTCAGACATAATGATACACACAAACAATATACAAAGTTAGAGTTGATGTGTTTGAGGCAGGATATGGGTGTACGGATCTGTGCTATTCTTACCATAGGGACCAAAGTGTGATGACTAAAGGACTGGGTCAGGGCACCCTCTAAACCAGTGATTTTCAACCACTGTGCCGCGGTACACTAGTGTGCCGCGAGAGATCATCAGGTGTACCATGGAAAATTATTCAATTACCAGTGTCGAGTGTCTGTGCTGTAGTTACTGGAAGAGTAATGTAATACTCTTCTATGTCAGAAAGTGGCAGTGGGTAACTTAATTGCCTTAATTATTCTTAGACAAGAGAATTAGTGATGTACAGAGAACCTAAAGGGACATGGGGGGGAATCTAGGTATCTAGTGAGCACGAGGAAGTTTCGTGCGCGCACGAGAAACTATTGTGTGTGCACAAGTTACCTGAGGTTTCTCGTGCTCACTAGAAACCTATTTTTTGTGGTGATGCATGCAGGTTTTTAAAATGAAAAAAGTGCAAACTCCGAACTGGGCCCTGGACAAAATTCTGACCCAGATGAGGTCCCTAATATGAGTTGGTGGTCAAAAGAAAGCAAAGACGGTGAGCTCGAGGCGACACAGTAAAAGCTGTCTTTTGTTCGGTTTTACTTTCACCGGGGACGTGACAACACCCACTCCGTTGTGCTCTGTGTGTGGCGAGAAGTCCAACAGTGCCACGGTGCTGGGCAAAAGCTTAAACCCCACCTCCAAACAAAGCACTCATTACTTCAAAAGAAACCGATGGACTATTTTGTTCTCCTTCGTGAAAACACAGAGAAACGGCAACTTTAATGAGAAAAGGCACAAAGGTAAATGAGAGGGAGCCCTGAAAGCGACGTAGTTGCTAAACTCAAAGCTAAATCAAAACAGTCCCACAATGGCAGAGACGTTAATCCTACCTGCCTGCAAAGCCACTGTACACAAGATGCTTTGTGTGTGTTCATCTAAACAGGCCCGGGTTTCACCCTGAGTGAGTTTAATCTATATTGTGATTATAAACTGTATTAATCTACAGAGTGTCGTTTTGTAACATTTTTGGTTTGTGGTGTCCCGCAAGATTTGTTCACTGTAAAAAAATGTGCCGTGTCTCAAAAAAAGGTTGGAAAATACTGTTCTACCTGTGTGGGCCAATTCGTTTTACCAGACATGCACATCCACCATCATTTTTTACATTATAATTTTTTTAGCTTTTTTATTCATTAGCTGCATGTTATCCTTCACATATAGTAAATGACGAGCCTGATTACGTACTGTACTTACAGTAGTGTTCAGTGAAGATTGTACACCACCACTTTTGCCTAAAAGGGCTCCTAATGAAAATAAGTAAAAATTACTTATCTATAATTTTTTGGTGGAAATGTATTGAACAATGCTATTGTAGGCAATGAGAACCAAAAATAGTAATTAAGACAAGTATATTGAGGTGAAAGTATGTTTAATTAACAAATACACTGAAAATCACTCAACTATAAACCATATGGAATGGTTTAGCGAGTGAAGAAGTGATTATACACGTAACAAAATAAAGATAAATCAGAAACCAAGTGTTTATTTCATGTAATATTGTATCATATTGATGAGAATAAGTAAACAAATGACAATATATAATAATAACAAAAATAACAGTCTCTTTTTGAGAACAAAAAGTCAATATTTATTGTGGCCACCCTTTACTTTGATTACAGCATTTAACCTTTCAGGCACAGTGTTCACATATTTTTTCGTTTCTTCACTCGCTACAGCATTCCATATGGTTTGAAGTTTATTCATGCTATGCAAAAGTCAAAAAAATAAAATTTGCGAGACTGCAAGAGATTTTCTGAAAAATTGTTGTGATACAAGAGGATAAACACACTATAATTAAAAAACAAAATGACTTCAGAGTGCTACCAGTTTATTTTTCAATGACATGTATTTATTCCATACATGCAGAATGTATACTGTATTAATGTTTTATTTGTATAGTTAAACTTAAGCATGTGTTGGAGACTCAGGTAAAAAAAACTGTCCTGATTTAGGGTGTATTGATGATGGTAACTCTTAGTCTGAGACTCTACATACTGTATTAAATCTACCTTTATATAACTGTCAAGACATTGGGAGAAAAATAATAAAGATTTTTTTTTCTAATTATTATTATTATTATTATTATTTTTGCCTCTTATGGTTTATGTAGCATGTCTGATTCTTCCTCTCTCTGTGATAGTGTAACATGATGGGTATATTAATAATACATTGTGTTAATACACTAAATCTTAAGTTATTACAATAGAAATGTATTTTCAATAAAGCGTGTGAGAAAAAGAAATGACAGTAAGTTCGAATAAGATGACAGGGGCTGCCTGTGGCCTTCAAAGCAAGGAAGTAATGAATGTTTAAGTGGGATACTGGGGTAGTGTGTTCAGGTAGGATATTAGGGTCGGGTAATTTTAGCAGTATGAAACACACATCAAAACGCTGTGTGGAAGTGGACAGGAGAAATATAAAGCAGGATTGCATCGGGGAGATTGCTTTGGTGTTGAAAGTGAAAAATGTAAATGTTTTAGATGTAATATTTGAATGGTTATTAGGGTACTGTTGACGGAAAGTGTGTGTGTTTGTGTGTGCGTGTGTGTGTGCACACGTATAGAATGCTAGCCCTGTTAAAAGCCTAAAAATCCAGAGTAAGCTCCAATCAACTTCTGTGGATGTAGCAGCACTCTTACCTCCAGTGCCTCCTTCGTGTACCAGCCCTGACTTTGACAGCTGCAGCAAAGGTACTCATTCAGCTACAATCTAAATCTACACATTCCTTTTGAAATCCAGAGAAATCCATTTTCCCCTAATTTAGCTGTATCCAATTCCCACCCATCGAGTATTGTCTTTCCTATCACACGACCACCACCAACCAGGCAGGGGTGTAAGCATGCACATGCCCCCTCTGTGACATGCGATACTGCCACCCACCTTTTTTCAAACTGCTGCACATTCGTATTTGGGGGCAATCTTACACACTCGGAGGGAAAGCGCTATCCGCCCCCTCGTACAAATGAGCTCACAGACGCCCATGATTGACTGGTGATCGCTGTAAGTCACAGGGAGAGTATGCCGTCCCTCCCTCCCGTGAGAGCTCGGCCAATTAGCTCCCATGGACTCCTGGTCACGGAGGGCTGTGGCATCAATCCGGATTAGTGGTAAATTCTATTGAGGGATGTTATTTGTCTTTAAGATTATCGTTATTATGAAACTACACATGACATAATCTGATCAATATTAGTAGAACTCTCGAGCAGAGTACCATAGCCATGGAATGTGACTTCATTTTAGATTGTTGTCCCATGTCTGCACGTGCCCACTAGAGGAAAGTCTGATTTGATGCTGATTGGCTGTTATATATTACTGAATTCTATGACTATGAGCAGCAATAAAAAAAGTTAATAATGATGAAAATGTTGGCTCATATGCACATGCACATATTAATACACATTTGCATGTAGTACCTAAAAAGATATTTTCTCTACTCTAATATCTCGCATAAATAGACATTTCCACACTTGAATTATTTCCCTTTTTCCTATCTTTACTCCTGTTTGAAAAACAGGACGCATTCTCACGATGTACAGGTAGCTGGGTGGGTGGCGTAGACACTCAAGATTTCTGGACAATAGCTTGAACGCAAATGAATGCTCAGATTTGAACAAAAGTCAACACAGTTTTTCTCCAGTTCAAAATGTTTCTTCAGTTTAAAATGAGGTCAAAAGGTCAATGCCACCATGACAATATATGTATTTTTACTGAATGTGGTTTCCGTAAAATAGTACAGTAATAATACAATACTGTATTTCAAACTGGAGTATCTCGATCCATCTAGGGGCTTTTTTGTATGTTTGTTTTGTCTTGATTATTGCACCCCTCTTTCTTGTGTGCAGACCCTGCTACGTGTCCCATAGTACCAGGACAAGAAACTGTGATCGAGATCGCTAAGGGCCGCTCTGGACTCGGTCTCAGTATTGTTGGGGGCAAAGACACACAGCTGGTATGGCACAAACCTGCACCACTTCTGCTCACTAGCCAAGCATATGGACCACTTTCTCAGTTTTTAGACCAGTTACAGCCGCTGGGTTGTTTAGCCTCCTGTTCTCCATATGTCAATGCAAGTTTCCTTCGGGTTACGTGGTTTTATTCCACCTCCCAGAAATATGCTTATAGGTTAGATTAGGTCTAAGATCACTCCTAGGTTTGGATGAATGTGACAAGGATGAAAATGAACCCAAAGCGCTTCCTTCCTGCCATTCATCAGTATATTGATTGTATTAATAGCAGCACCTGTTTTTTTGGCTGGTGATTAAGATCGGTTTGTGGGACGGGCCTTGTAGTCACATAGAGCTGGATAAAGTAGTTGGAACTAACATTCATGCTGCAGCCTTTTCTGTCTTCTACACAGACCTTGCAGTTTAGTAGGTTTTGTTTGTCTAGAACCATCCCATAGAGAGTTTTGTTCTCCACATTGCTCTCACTGACCCTGACGCTATAGACTACACTACATGTGCCTCAGGCTTTTAGCAGCTCACAGTCACTGAGCCGCAATCAGTATTCCACTCATTGTAGCTTAGTGGGCCAGCTGGCCCTGCAGAATACCTGCTCTGATCTGACAGAATATAGCCTCTGGGTATTCAGGTCATCTCATTTGCAAAAGGTGAGAAATGGTTCTGTGTTAGTTACCAGATTGTTTGCATTTTTTTGTCAATTCTTGCTATAGTTTTGGCATTTCTCTAGGATGAAGTTGTTTTCTGGCTGTGTCTCCATCTCAGCTGGCATCTCTCTTATATAATTGATTTTATGTTATGATTTGATTTGTTATCTCTTATTGGACAATTGATTCAGGTGATAAAGATTGGTGTTAACGTTGAACAGAAATAAATTACAATTTTTAATTTTTTTCAGAAATTAAAAAAGGGGAAATGAAGTGAGTATGTTGTTTTGCAATCTTGCAAAAAAAAAAACCGTGTCAAACTATCGATGGCAACAATTCAAGATGCAATCAGTTTAGAGCAGCTACCAGCACAAATTAAAAATAAATACATAAAAAGGTGGGGTGTCTAACAAATAGAAAAGTGGGGAAAGTATATAATTGGCGTAAATTAAAAATTTAAAAAGTAAAATTACTTTTAGACCTGTAAATGTTTCTGGGTATTTTTCTTGTGTTAGGTTTCATTTGAGTGATGTGAGTTTTAGTAGCCCTTCTGCAATATAAAATGTGTGAGCTAGTTATTTCTTTTTATTCATGTCGGTTGGTTAAAAATGAAAGTTTAAGGCTTACTGTGTAATGACCTTTACAAAAGCCAAGGACAAAATTGAGGGTTATGAGTCTCTCCCTCTCTCTTCCTCTCTTTCCAGGATGCTATAGTAATTCATGAGGTATATGAGGAGGGAGCAGCAGCACGGGACGGCCGACTGTGGGCTGGAGACCAGATACTGGAGGTGAGAGTGAGAAAAAGAAACCTGGGTATATGTATATCACTGTAAAAACACTGCTGCAAAAAATTCAAGAATTGCTGTAGTAAGATAGGCTGGGGTTAATACGAAGTGAAGATATGCAGTAATTAAAAAATCATTCTACAGTATTTAAGTAACTCAACAAGCATTTCTTCGATTAATAATGGTAAAATAAATTGAGCAGGACGTTGTGTGAATGTAAACCTGTAGTCATGCTGGTTTGCATCAGCCTGAGGAAGTGCTTCCATCTGCTGGATAAAGTCACTACGGCATGCCAGATTTGTAGCCCAGGAAATTTGGTCTATAAAGTGTAAAAAATATATATATCGCGGCAAAGCTTATAGAGCTGCAACCAGTCGTTGGATATGATGGCATGAATTATTTAGTTAAAAAAAACTAGCTGATTTTATGATTTCACCTGCATCCACTTGAGTTTAGTCTATACACTGTAATATATAAAAGACAGAATATTTTTTATCATATGAAGCTCTCTTGTTAATACACTGTGTCGTCCACTGCAGGTGAATGCTGTGGACCTGCGCAGCGTAGCTCACGAGGATGCCATCGCGGCTCTGAGACAGACACCTGCTAAAGTGCGTTTGACGGTTTTGCGGGATGAAGCCCAGTACCGTGATGAGGAGAACCTGGATGTGTTTTCAGTGGAACTCCAAAAGAAGAGTGGTCGTGGTCTTGGCCTCAGCATTGTGGGCAAGAGGTATGTGGGCAATGTTTCAAATGTTAGTTTCATTTCATGCTTTGGGATTAGTCTATATGACAGAGCTCAGTTTTTGTAAATCACATCTGAGTAATGCTGTTCCCATCTCATAAGGGAAGCGTAGGTATAACTCTTTTGGGAATTTCTAACACAAACCCTCAGGATGGAACGCAATAATGTGACATAGTTTAAAATTTGTTATCAGTAAATGACATTGTGCGACCACCACCAACTATGGAGGGGTGACACATGATATTGCCACTCGCATCTTTAAGAACAGCTTGTGCATACATATCCAGGGGCAGCCTAACTGACTTGCAGGGGAAGCTCTATCTACCCCTTTATAATGATGATTTCACAGACACCCTTGATTGGCTGGTAATCGCTTTAAGTGAAAGGGAGGTGAGCATATGCCATCCCTTCCTCCAGTGAGAGCTCGTCCATTTATCTCCGATGGATTCCCAGCTGTGTATGGCTGCATGCATCAACCTGGATTTGAACTCACAATCTCCAGGATGATAGTAACACATCTATGTGCCACTCAGGAGCTGGATTTCTCAAGTTTTCAAACTGTTTTGCACAGATATTGTTCGCATCCTAAAACTTTCTTCAGTCATTAGGATTGCATAGTATGTATTTTTTACATCACCCATTTCAAGAGTTTCAGTAAAGACACTGTCTTATTCCACATGTTTTCTGTCTCCCCTCCCTTTTCTATAGGAACGGAACAGGTGTCTTCATCTCTGATGTGGTTAAAGGTGGTGCAGCTGATGTGGACGGCAGGCTCATGCAGGGAGACCAGATCCTGTCGGTGGATGGAGAGGATATGAGACGGGCTTCTCAGGAGACGGTTGCTGCTGTCCTCAAGGTAAGCACAGCCTAAAGTCTTAAGCCCTGTTTACAACACCAGTAGTGATAAGGTACCACAGACAGGATTAAAGGAGATTTAGCCAAAAAGCTGGCTACAAGGCAGTTGCTTAAACCGCCACAAGGTGACACCATTGCTGTGTGTATTCAGGATTGTCCCTTTTGGATTGGGCCGAAGTGAAATTAATATGAAACCTGGAGGTATCCATTCTAGAAATAAAGAATCTTTATTATAGATTAGTACTAATTGATTATTATTTTCGACGTAGTAACAATTGCTGCATTGAAATTAACATTAATGTATTTCTAACATGATTCACACTGATATACATTTACTTGCTTGATGTGTTGTTTATTCTTATTTTAAATGTAATAATTAAGGAAAAAATGAAACAGTGCTATCCCTACACTGCTGTAGCATTAACATGACCTGATACCCAGCAACTCCCTGACTATGGAGCTAATTCAGTTTTCATAATTTTGCACATTGATTTGCTTTCTCTCTGCTATAAATTGCATGCTGTATTTTATAAATCACTTACAGAAGTGTTAAAATACAGCTGTTGTCTCAGTAGTTCATGGGCATTGACCTTAAACTGAATGTAAAAGTGTAACTACAGGTACAGAACTTGAGCATTACAGCACCTCTTAGCTTATCCTTTGTGCTGCTGGCATAGGAATAGTATTCTCCACTGGGGGGCAGGACTGAGCTATAACACATTTGGCAGGTTTCCATGTCATTTTGCCAGTTGTTAGTGAGAGTGACAAACAGATTATTTAGATTACAGTTAGACTCTCTTCAAAACTTACCGTTATATAATGTACAGGCAGGATGTTTTTTTAAAGGGATAGAGTTAATACTATGGAAACTATAAGGTGTTTGAATGAGTGCATTAATGTCACTCTGACGTTTGATTTGCTGCAGTACCTACTAAGTTGTAATTAAAAAGAACATGAAGATTAGCTCATGGAACATGTGTTTAATAGGATTCGCACAGAAGCGTTTTTATGTTTGTTATATTTTGAAACATAAGTCATGTCAGTAAAATGATTATTATACTTAGAGATAATGTAGAACAGCAAAGAGCAGTTTCAATTAATGTAGCCACCACTTGCATGGTATTACATTATGGCATACTACCCCTACTAGTCATGTTTATATTATTAATCACTTAATTTATTCATTTTGTTTGTTGGACTGCATAATCCTACGGGGTCACCAGGTGGATGGAGCCTATCTCAGCTGCCTCTGGGTGAAGGGTAGGGCACACCTAGAATAGCTAACCACTCTACCAATGCAAAGTTTATATTGTATAGAGTTATGTGTATTCAAATGATGTGCACGAGCAACCCAGTGGATGAGCACAACATATACAGAGTAAGCATCTTGTGTGTGAAAGCTTAAATCACACTATCCTTTGACTCCACTTTGACAAGACAGCTCAACTTTGACAGACAGATCGAGCTTGGGAGTAATTGCCTAAAATCCACCATACATACAGCCGTGTGTGTGAGTTTGTGAGAATGTGTGTGAACGTTAATGCATGAGTGCATCAGTCACATAACGTGCTCTGTGCCCTGATGCAGTGTGCCAGAGGAATGGTGCAGCTAGAGTTGGGTCGGCTGAAGGCTGCCTCTTGGATATCTTCCAGACGCACCTCCCAAGGAAGCCAGGTGTGTTAATCGGAGATGGGATTCTCACCGCACCCTGCATGCCCCCTGTTTGCCATGCACTAACGCCAAACCAAGCTGTGGCACTTTCCACCATGTAGACACAGTCATCCCTGTTATACAGTAGTGTACATGTGCATGCATGTTAAATTGTCCTAGCTTTGTATTCTGCCCTTAGTATGAATAAGGTTATTTTGCTGTATGAGTGTCTTAGACATGAGTAAGGATGGTGTTAGTTTTCGTGCGTGCATGTGTGTGCGCACATGTGTGTAGTGAATCTGTTTGTGTAACATGGTTATTTCATGCTGAATTTCTGTCTTGTTTCCAGAGTCATGCAAATAATGTGACCAATAGCAACCCTGTGGCCCCCATGACTTCTCCCACTGCACCACAACCCAGCCAGCTACCCAACAGCACTAAGCGAACTGGAAATGAGGCCAACAAGAGCTCTGGTACCTGTCTACACTTTGTAACCTAAATAGCAATTATCCAGTCTGCTAAACGTTTAGCATCAGTTCGATGCATAAAATTTTACAGGTGCAGGTCAAGTACTCTAGTAAATGTTGAGGAAAATGGTGGTTCTCTTGGGTCCGTCCATGTCGCTGAGTGACATTAGAAAATGAGCCTGGGATTGTTTTTGTTTTATGCTGTTCCTGTTTCTATTTTGTTTTTAATAATATGTATATTTTTTTAATTGGTGCCCATTTTCATGCAAGTTAGCGATACATAACATCCAATCAGCATCAACTCATTGAAGTGGCAGCCTTAATGGATATCCAGTTGTAGAACAACACAGGACAAGACAACAATCCAAGCCATATTCCAACACTATGGTGCTCCGTTCCAGAGCTTTGCTAGTAACTCAAAAAACCACTCTTTACAATCCTGCTGTGTGAAAAAGCAACTCCGAATGCACAACATTCTGAACCATGAGACAGCAGAAGACTACATAGGGTTCCACTTATTTTAGCCAAGAACAAGAATCTGAGGCTGCAAGCAACACACACTTCAACTGTCCAATTACACACAGCCTGTGCTTTGCTGTAGCTTTAGATTCCAGTTCTTGACTGTAATAAATGGAACTCAGTGTGTTTTTATGCAATTATCTAAACATTTTGTCACATGTTATGTGCTCTGTGATGCTATTTTGCTTATAAAGGTTCTAAGAAGTGATTATTTATATTTATATCCTGGAAAACATGAGGGGAAATCAGGTTTTGACAGTTGTGTTTGTCTGTCACAATTGTTAATTATTATATCCACACCCACTGGACAATCAATGTACCATGAGTAGTGAACATGAACTAGGGCAGCGTGTTTACCTACTCTACTTATACACTCCTACCAAAAATTAATAAATAAAAATAAACAATTTTTATTTTTTAAATGAGGCTTTGTGTCTACTGAAAGCATTTCTTGCACACACAGAGCGCTTATCTTAAGTGTTTACTGTTGCTAGATTAGCAGCTGTGACATTTCCCAGGTTCGGAGGAACTGAAGATGTGTGAACAGGCATTCTTCTTACTTTCAAGTTTATTTTTACTTTATATAACTCTTTTCAGCATCTATTTTACTGACACATGGTCTCCCTTTGAGATAGACACACGCCTCTTCAACAATGAGCAGAAAAAGAGGTGTGCTTCGCGTGCTTTTTTCCACCGAGGGTATGCAACAGTGTGTGGAGAACGGTTGAGGGAAGAGATGATGGCCATAGGTAGCAACCAGATGTAAAATGCTTAACTTTACTAATGAGTTATTATATACAAAAGATAAATTATCCTTAAAAAAATAAATAAAATAAAAAAACTCATCATGGTCAGGGATTTCTCAGGCCTTCACATATTTAACCCAAGATTCCAGGTAGTTTTAAAATAATTACTGGGTTATTGTTAGCATTGTTGTAAAGGGTTCTGATGGTTTAACTGATAATCGGTGACTCATTCATACATTCATATGAATGTTTCTTGCACTGCAGACTTTGAATTAAGAAAGCAAAAAGCACTTATGAAGAATCTGACAAATATTTTGTCAGTGCCTTTTTTACTTAACACATATACCAACCAGCCACAGCATTTTATAGCAGGAAGCATAAACCACCTTCCTGTTAATGTGTAGGTCATAGTTGTATCACAAAAAGGGTCGAACCCATTAAGACACACACTCCACAAGACCTTGTGGGTCTGTAGTGGTATCTGGCACCAAGTAGTTCACACCACATCCTTTAATTCCGGTTGCAAAGTGCGACTTCCATGGTTTGGACTTGTTTGTCCAGCACTTCCCAAAGATAGGAAATTTGGAGGCCAATTTTCCTCAAATCATTTCTCAGCAGTTTTTGCAGTACGACCAAGTCTGTTATCCTGCTGAAAGAAGCTACTGCTATTAGGAAACACCACTGCCATAAAGGGGTGTGCTTGGTCTACAACAATGTTTAGGTAGGTTGTACTGGTTATACTAATGTCCCCATGCTTTAACAGCAGAACATTGCCCAGAACATCACACTGCCTCTGGTGGCTTGCCACCTTCTCATAGTCCCATGAAAGTGATAGACACGCACACATTCATCAGACCAGACTACATATTTCAGTGCTTTCATGGTCCAGTTTTAATCCTCACATGCTCATTTTTGGCATACTTTCAGTATTGGTCTGCAACTATGCAAACTTGCATTTAGCAATCTGCAATGCACTGTGTGTACTGACACCCCGGTATCATAGACAGCATTAAGCTTTTCAGTAGTTTGTTATGTAAAATCAGACCACACGGGCTAGCCTTTGCTCCTCATGCATATCAGTGAGCCTAAGGTGCCTGTTAATCAGGTCCTGGATCACCATTTTCCCTTCCTTGTTCCACTTTTGGTAGGTGATAACCACTGTATCCCAGGAGCACCCCACACAACCTGTGGTTTTGGAGATGCACTGACCCAGTCATTTAGCCATGATAATTTGGCAATGGTCAAAGTCACTCGGATCCTTATGCTTGCCCATTTTCCCTACTTTTAACACGTCAACTATGAGAACTGACTGTTCACTTGCTGCCTAATATTTCCCCGTCTCGTCAGATAATGACTATTATGCACATTACCTCTCAGTGGTTTTAAAATTATGTCGGACCTGTATAGATGTCAAATAATAAGTCATAGTGATTTGTGCTGAATGTGTCGTGTGTTTTTGTGTCATTTTCAGTCATTGAAACAGGCCTTCGCACAGTGGAAATCACTCGCGTAAGAACCCAAACATTCCTTTTGAAGCAGCATTAACTGAAATTAATTTCAGTAACTGAATGAAATTGAAAGTTTCTCCTGTGAACAAGACTGCATGAAGTGTGTGTGTGTGTGTTTTCCCACAGGGCCCAACTGACGCATTGGGGATCAGTATAGCTGGAGGAAAGGGCAGTCCACTGGGAGACATCCCCATCTTCATTGCTATGATCCAGGCTAACGGTGTAGCTGCCAGAACTCACCGCCTCAAGGTTACAGCACACACTCTCTCCCTCTCACCTTTCACCTCTCTATTTTAAGCTCTCTTTCTCAGTATACAGACAGAAGAAGTGTTATTGATTTAGCTTCGTGGAGTAGAAAAGGTGAAGGTCACTGCTCTGAATGGCATTGGGCAGGAATTGATTAGCCAAACACATGGTTTTGTGTTCCTCGTAATTATATCTTTGTGTGTGTTTTCTCTCTCTTTGTGAGTAGGTAGGCGACCGTATTGTGAGCATTAACTCTCGTTCTCTGGATGGTCTGACACATGGGGAGGTGGTTACCATGCTGAAAAACGCCTATGGCAACATCACCTTACAGGTATATCCTGTTTGTTTTTTTTAAACTGTTCACAGCTGAGGCTGTGAATGTTTTATTGATGAATATAAAGTATAAAGAGCCCCAGTAAAAGAGGTGCACAGCTAAAAAAAAAAAAAAAAACTAGCTGCAAAAGTTTTGACATGCACAATTTGGTGACCGACTGCCACATGATGCCACAATGGCACCACAGCAATCACAATTACATTACGGTGCAGATCTGTCAAACTTGAATTAGTGTACGTCTTCAACGTACTGCGGGTGAGTAGCTGTAAATCTCAAATGGAAATGAAGAGCTGGTGAGGAAATAATTAGTTTGAAGTGATTTATACAGACCTTTTACTAGAACATTAGGAACATTAACTGTTTTTGCACTGCCGCTGAATTGGTTTGTGGCACAGCTCTCATCTGTTTTTGTTGTTACCGTTTTTTCACCACCCTGTTTTCAGAGATCAAAAGACAGTGATGTAAGGTTTTGTACTTGGTATTCACATCACAAAATAGGAGCTGTTAATAAATGATCCAAACTGGATTTATTATTTGTTTTTCTTTATCAAAGAACAGGGTCTCCACTAATGCTTGTAATAGACATACACAGATTATTATTATAGAGATATACAGATCGGAATCTGGAGACTAGGGCTCGTTTTTGTTCTAACCCAGACTGTAGATTCACATAGACCTTTTATGGAAGTGATCCCTAGATTTCATGTGCACTTATTATGCACCTCAGGCATTGAATGTTGTTAAACTGAATAGTCCCGTCGTTGATCCATCTCGTGCGACTATTTAGAGACATCCACCTCACCTTCCGTGAATAATCATTGATTATCATAACCAATAGCTCTAGTCTCTGCTAAGAACACTTACTGTATCTTTAGTGTTTATTTCAGAATTGTCTTACAGAAGTTATCTGTAAATCTCAATTTAATGAATATTCTGCATAGCGAATCAGTCACCGATTGATAATATTATATTGTGTAATCACAGGACAACCGTTTTAAGGTAGCACCTTTTTTGTTTGCTTGCTTTTTTAGCAGTGAGGTTTGGGGAAGAAGCATTTACAGGGTGTTGTAGAGCTGCATGACTGTAAAGCAGCACGGCTTGAACCCAAATCATTGGATTTCCTTTATGCTCTTCGCATTGAAATGATTCTTTAGCCTTATTGCTCACACATAAAGCTGCTCTCACATTTTATGTGGCATTTAACTCGAGGCTAGTTTTTTTTAATCTAGTCATGCTGTTTTTCAATCTCCAATAAATTTCCGTGTCCGTTCTATCACCCACCTGTATATCCGGAAGCTTTTCCTGTGTGTCGGCTTTAGGCACTGCTCAATCTATTCATGTTTGATTGTATTAAAAATTAGGAGTTGTCGTGAATGTGTCTATAGGTATTTGCGTGTGAGAAAGAAAGAAGTTGTGTATGGATGAATGTATAGGATTGTGTTAGTTTGTTGATTGTTGACTGTATATGTAGGTTATACAGTGGTGTGTGTGTGTGTGTGTGTATATATGTATATAATTTTTTAAATATATATATTATATATATTTTTTATATATATACACACACACACGTGTGACATGCTCTACATGCTTAAATGTTTTTCACCCACTCCTTCTTCCAGTTCTGGGCCGTCTTGCATGCAACATCCACAAATAGCATGGTAAAACCTTCAGCTTGTGCCTCTTAAGGTAGTTTATTTGTGGATTACAGCAGACAGTGGTTTGTGCTGTCTGACTTTGAATAAGCAAATTATTTCTAAATTGCCCTCAAAGTGTGTCCACCAAGTTTGTGCAATCATTTCTTTATGGGTTATAGTGGCAGAAAATGTAGAATAATGGTGCCCCCTTTGTTTCCTGTAGTTGTTTGCGTGTGTGTGTGTGTGTGTGTGTGTGTGTGTGTACATATAT
>JBCNYG010000002.1:23302937-23326344 GCA_039654305.1 Porochilus rendahli | reverse complement strand
TGTGTGTGTGTGTGTGTGTGTGGGTGTGTGTGTGTGTGTATGTATGTATGTGTGTATATGTCTGTGTGTTTGTTTATATATAAAAGTAAACATACTGTTATATTTTCTTACCGGAGGAAGACATGTTGAAATTCTTGTCAATGATAATGTCATGTTCTAAGAAATTATGTAAAAAACATAAATATATATTTTCTTTTTTTTTCTTCTTTTTTTTTCTTTTTTTCTTTCTTTCTTTTTTTTTACACAAAGTAATCACTTTATTTTTATTGGGAAAAACTAATTCATTCCACCTGAACACTAAACATTGAACATATTCCCAATTGTTTTTTTTTGGGACTTGAATAGCTTGGTGAATCCTTATTGAGTCATAAACACACATGCACAGTTTCACCAGCTGACTGACTGTAGAATTAAATCACTTTGCTTGCTAATAAGAATGTCAGCACTGATGAATGTACATTCTCGCACACACACGCTGTCATATAGAAAACTAAAAGGATGAACTGTGATAAGGGATTAGTACTGAAATGTAATGCTTTTGCTGGCCTTAATTAGACCATGCTGAGTGTTCTGTTCATTTTTCCCCCTGTTGTATTCCGTTATTGTCTCACCAACACTAGAAGCAGCATGATCTGTTACAGTGAAGTGGAATTATTAGAGTGCAGCACTCCTGTCTCACTGCGTATTCATGTCTGATTTCAGCTGCTCATTTAGTTTAGTTGTTATTTTATTGCTTGTTTTTTTCTTTGTGTTTTTAATACTAAAACTGCCATCAGTGTTGATCATTTAATTGCACAAATCCTATCCATGTAAATATGTAATTTATTTGCTTAATTCTATTTGATTTTTACAACGTTTGAACTAGCATTCCTATCAGTGTTGAAATGAAGATGGTATGTGAAATGCATCGTTTTGCAGTGTGTGTACCACAATATGAGGATATCCTGTGTCAGCTGGGCTCCTGATCTTCAAACGGAAGTGTGCCAAATTCTTGCAAGACTATTCTATGACCTATGAGTCCTAGAAAATGCATGAGGAGGCCCTTGCGAAAACGTTCATGTTGAGGAAAAACACTGTCTGCAGTAGGGTTGTGGTCTTTTCAGATTTATACTTTCTGGAGCAGGTTTATATGGATTTTTACTGTCAGAAGCACTGAAAAAGCTAACTGAACTTCAAGCACACAAAGCATTTTAATCAATTTAATTTAGAACTTTTAAATCAGGAATGTCTGATGTAGTGATTCCCTGCAGAGATTTTTTTAAAGTCTTTTAACCTAGAGGCTCGTCACAGCCCGGATTGTGTGGCATCAATCAACTAGGAGTTCAACTCCTGCATGGGATGCTAGTCCATCACAGTTTACCTTCTCAGTTTTTTTACTGGTACCCATATATACCACTAGGTGGACAGAAGCACACGTGCTCGGTGGTCTTATCACGGTGGGCGTGTAACGGGTTTTGAACCTTTCGATTGTGAGCCCAGCACCCCAGCCACTTCACAACCAGCCAGATTTATAGCTACATCTCAAATACTTCACATACATTTAGCATGAGCAGCGTGTTCACACCGTGGAACTCAGCCAGCTGTAATTTACTGGTAATACCTGAGTGGTAGTCTTCTGAACCCTAAAATAAAGCATGGAGCATCAAAAAAAACTTTATGAAGTCATCATGGCCTGAACTTTCAAAAAGGGGCGGAGTCATCAGATCACTAATGGTTAATAAATGTTACTAAATACTGTAGGTCTAAATACTGTAGTTCAGCAGGTAAGAGCAGTGCTACTCCCTGGATTTAATTAAATGAATGGTACAATTCTGGACTATGTACTCTGGTACATATATTGTGTAAGGAACACTATATAGGGTTATAAAAAAATGTGGTTAGTATGCCAGTTGTTGTGTTGATGGTTCGCTGATGACTTGAAACACTAGTCAAATGAAGTAGATTGTTTAGCTCTGTAATTCTCTGATTCTGGCACTCCCTCTCTAAGTGGTCCTAACCTTTCAGCTTAATGGTCCTTGTGGGAAAGGTGTGCAGCAATGTGTTTCCACTGGTAGACATGCCTCCTCATCAGGTGCATCCACTGGTTTGAAGATTGCTGTGCAGTAACTTGGCATCCATGTGCAGACTGTCTGCCTTGAATTCCCTTTAAAACATGTCTGTGTCCTGTGCTTGTTCTCTCACTCTTTTTCTGTCTCCCTCTCTCTCTATCTATTTTTTTTACCATCCCCCAGTACAGAAAAGATTTGTTACTTGTTTACCTGGAAATGTTTAGTTCATTGGTCAGTCTTTGTGAAATTATCAAATGTAATGTCAAATCCCAAAGAAACTATGTTGAGATCCATTATATTAGATAATGAGAGATGATCTAATAAACCTGATGTCTACACACTCAATCTCCTTGTTCATTTACACTTGATGTGCATTTCATGTTTAATTCTTCCTAAAAGGAGATGTTTACTTAATGAGTTGAGGAGTCTTTGGTGTCTGTACTTCATAGCGGTCAGAGGTAGAACTGTAACTTAGTAACTACTGAAGAGTTTTTGGCACAGGAGTTTGCCCTTTGCTGTTTCTCTGTAAAATGAAAAGCTGTTTTTTCATCTTATTGCTCTAAGGGAGAGAAGACAAAGGAGACTGTTGAGGGAATGACTGTTTAAAGCTGCTATAGCACACGGGTAACAGGAACTACTACATACAAACTCCAATCATGCTGGCCCTGCTTCAACAGGTTAATTATTCAACACTTGTCATATCAGGTGTGTTGGAACCAGGTAAACCTCCAAACCATGAAGGATGACGGCTTTCCTATAGTTGGGAAGCTCTGCACTACAGCATATCATATCATTTGAACATTTCACATTGCTTACTTTGCCGTAGCTTTGAAAGAATTATTGGTTCAGGGGTGTTTTAGTTGTGCTTACTGTTTTGGGAATATTAAGCAGACCAGGTTAAGATTAAGTGCATTGTATTATTCCAGTTTATTTCTCTGAGCAATTGTAAAAAAAAAAATAATAATAATAACTGATTATCCCATTGGGTGGCACAGTGGCATAGTGGTTGTGCTCAGGTGATTTTGTGTCGAGTTTGCTTGTTCCTCCCATGCTTGTGTGGGGGTTACTCCAGGTTCTCTGGTTTCCTTTCACAGTCCAAAACATGGCTGTTCCAAATAAAAGACATGGCTGTGCCCTGTAATAATCTGAAGAGCTGTTCAAGATGTATCTGGCCTTCGCCCAGTGACGGCATAGATAGGTACCAGCCTCCCTGCGACCCTCATAGGATTAAGCAGTTTAGAAAATGAGTTAATGAGAGTGAGTGAGGGATTATCCCATTAGCATATAGTGTGATGACTATATCCATAATTGTGTGCAAGTGTGTAAAAGTATAGGAGAAGCAGTGTAGTATGTGGATTAATGGTGATGCCTTATTTGGAGATGGTGGCACACTGCATCCAACGGAACGTTGATCGTTTTCCCAGCTTCAAAAGGTTGTCACAGTTTCTTTAGATTTGTGAAAAGTCACATTCTCATAAGCATCGTGGTGCTCACGACTCCTGAAAATCAGATCAAGGTAAGTTGAACAGCATTCATTTATGTGGCATGGGGTGTGTTTTTATATTGATTGATCTGGAAGTATAATGCAGTTACAAAGTCATACATTAAAAATCTTACCTGACTGAGTCATTATTGGTATTTGACCCATTGGGCATGGCATTTTCACTGGCTGTCGTGTTGACTTTTTCCTCCTGGCTGTTATTAATAGACAAGCAAGAAAATGTGTTGACTCATGGAGTTACTGATTACCAGCAATGTCCTGAAATATGAGCACTGATTCTTTAGCATTAAAAATCTGGATTTAAAAACCTGGATCTAGCATCATTCTGTTCACAGTTTATATTGTGCAGAAGTTCAGATATAGGTGCAGGATGATGCCGTGCTTCGGTGATTACCTTGAGTCCTCGCACCAGGCTTTGTTGACGATAAAGGCAATAAAAACCAGAAAGAGAAACACAGCAACAGCAATGATGCCAGTGAGCCAGTTCGGTAGAGCTCGCGTAACACTCCCTAACATACATGGACCACAGTAGAGACATTAACCTTCTATAAACCTTCTATACGCCTTCTATTTCCTGATATTGGTGAATGAGAGAGTGTACATCTATTAATAAATTATATAAGTAAAAGGGAAATGTATACTTCACTGTATAACAGTTTTTGCTCAATTCCGATTGGTCTGAAAGTGCTGATTCATTTCCTATAAGAGCAACTAAGACTGAGGTCTACATTTAGTCTACAGAAAATATTGTGTTTAAGTTATCCAACTTGATTTTTAGCTTATTTTTAGGAAAAAGAGAGACTGTTAGGAGAATGATGCATTTCTCAGGGACATTGAACTCAACTATAAAGGATTAAAAGGTATAATTAAATACGATGAGTTTTAATTATAAAAATACGTGACAAACTGTGGTATAAAGGTAGTAAGTCATTACAGGATTGGGTGTTTTAAGAATATAATCAAGTTCAGGGTGATAACACTCCACTGACATTTATTATTTGCTGCTTATTGTCCTCTTTGTTCTGATGCTTTTCTGTGCTGATGTTGATAATAGTACAAAGAGGCACAAAGAAAATAATGGAATTAATTTGTTTATGACATTTAAGAATAAAATCATAATTCATTCTTATATTTGGTGTTAGCATGCTATTTATAATAAAGTTTAAAGAAACCTCACCCTGGGCTGTAACAATTCCCAGCATCATCAGCAGGCAATAAAGCACTTGGACAGCTCTTCCCATTTTAGATCTTTTCTGAAATAAAGCTACTGAATGAAAAGAAGCTTCACATCAGTAGTTCTACTCTATAATATAATACACCAATTAAATGCAACAGCATTCTCTCAGCAATGTCTCAGACTGACCAGGAGAGTCATATGAAGGTTCGTATGCAGTGCCCTTGCCCACCCCTTCATGCAAAGTCAATCATTTACCCACTTCACCACCGTAGCAATATTAGAAACACATGCTGGTATTTACAGTACAAGAATTTGCATGTTGCTGACCTGTGCATTTGTATGCCTTTTTAGTGTAAAAATTATAGCCTGTGTGTTTTTTTTTAAATAAACCCATATTCTCTGTGTTCACTGTTTTGCTAGACATGAGTAGCGGTATGCACATTGCTGAAGGAAGTCATTGTCCAAAAAGCAGGAAGCTCATAAGTAAGTAAACACATTCCATTGGTCCATGAATGTGAGCAATTATATGAGGACTTTGGCTCTGTTAGGTCTCTGGGTGTGCATGTGTGTGTCCAGCTGGTAATATATCACCGAAGATCACACTAGAAAAGCAATCTTGCGTGTCTTCAGAGTTGTACATTAGCCAATCTCAGAAGAAACAAGTTCTAACTATGTTGTTTGGATAAATTAGGGCATTTGAGCATGACCTGTTTGTTGGTAATTGTAAGCCATGGTGTCTGTAGAGCGCAATAGGGATTTAGTTTGCACATTAAATTCCTCAAATCCTGAGACACAGTGACAAACAAGAAAAATTAGATGCATTAGATTTTTTTTCTTTGAATGGTTGAGGGAAAAGCATCACCGTGTGAATGGCTTGATTAACAGAGCAAAGTGCATAGCAGAGGGTGGGGCTGAAGGACAGCAGGAGCCGCCTCTCAGCACTCAGGGGACTCGTGAGCATCCTGCAATCCTGAGGAGATGAGTCTGTCTCCCCAAGGTCATCTCAGCACCAGTTAAATTAGCAGCTCTTTATGACTAGCCAAACTGTCCTGCCCCCTCGTTAACATACACTCACACACACACTGGATATCTCCCCAGGGGAACATGCAGCGGTGATGTTTGACTAGATAGCCATGAGAGAGTTGTGAGCTGGATCTTTCCAAAGCATTGCTCTGAGAACTGGTGGCCTCCAGGTTTCACTGGAGCGTTCTTGGACCTTATCAGTAATAGGCAATAATGTTTTTTTATCCATCATTGAGGACGTCCTTTGTTGTCACTGGAGTCCTCTGAGATTCATCAGTCTCTCCATGCTCCAGTGTTTGTTTCTCTCTGTCTCACATTTTGTTTCTGGTGGGAAAAAGAGGAGGAGTGTTCGCTGCAGTTAATTAAAAAGGGAAACACTCCTGTCAAACTCTGGCCGAAGAGAGCTCATGTTGAATCCATCATGAGGTACAAGGTGCGAGGTAGATGGTGAGATGCGCAGACAAGATGAATAAAGGGGCTTAATAGAATTAGATTATGCTGGAAGTGTTTGATGATGGGTGTAATCTGTAGTGAGCTGTAAAGCATCCACTTTTGACAGGTGTTTTAGTATTCATAACCAGAAAGGATTGGCAGAGAATTGTTTTAAATAGAGATGAATTCTACTGCCATAGTTCACATTTATAGACTTTCTGACTGTAAGACTAATCACAGATGTATACTGACACACCCATTCTTTTAGATTATTATTTTTAACAACTTATAGGAATTTGTTTGCCCAAAGCCCCATCTATATAGTTTTTAAATCTATAAATATCTATAATTGTTGATGTGGTGAAAACCTCTGATTTTTATTTAATCATTTATTGAAGGTGTTTCTTGTGTTAACACTTTATAGCATTTAACATATAACATTAACATTTATAACATATAAAACTGAATGAATTTTCAGTTTAAAGAATAGAATGTTTGTAGAGTGAATATTGCACAATAATTTTAATATAACTTAGCTGTGTGTGTGTGTGTGTGTGTGTGTGTGTTATTTTTCACACACAAAAAACTTAAATTAACCTTACGAATAATTAGAATTTCTTCAATTTAAATATTTAAGTATTTACAACATATTTTCACAGTTTAAGAGAAACCCGCACTCTTTTCTTTTGAGCTAACTCTCCTGACCGTTGGGTGTGTGAGAGAGCTCTCAGTGATGTGACTGGGAACTGTCTTTGCATCACTTTTTCTCAGCCCCTCTCTGGAGTCTCTTGAGACCAGTTGCCCACCAATGACTTTTTTATTGGCTTTGATGCTTATCAGCAATTTAAATCCATAAACCCAGACCACCACCTCAAATAATAATGACCCACTCTAACCCCCATCTCCACACTCCCACTTCAGCACACACACTCAACACTGATGGTATCTTTATTCTCTTTAGTCTGCGTTTCTGATTAAATTTTTATATTTTCAGTCTAAAATGTAAGTTATTTATATCATAGAAAATGTTATTGTTGCATCACATTGATGTTTCAAAATTTGTGTTTGAAACAAATGAAAAGGGAAAAAACTATTACACTAAACCTTAGAATTGTGAATGAAATTAAAAACAGTCAACAGTTCTGGTGCCATAGCAATGACAGTTCAAAGTGATAAGTGATAAGTTCAAATCCCAGGATTTAAGAAATGCCCATATCTCTGACCTGCACTTTAATCCAGATCTGGGTTAAAGAGGCGTCTAAAGCAAGAACTATTAGTACCCTTATTGAAGCTGGTTATGGAAAAAAATATTTGGTTATTTAGATTACTCATATAGGGAGAAAATCTAATTGAAATGGAAACATCTGAGTCTATTTGCACATAATGTTTTATAATCTTACAATACATTTACTTAAATGAAATCATGATGTGTTAGGGTCAGATTAGGTCAGATTGTATATACACTGATCAGGCATAACATTAAACACATTATGGCCACTGACAGGTGAAGTGAATAACATTGATTATTTTGTTACAGTGTTTGGGTGGGTGAGTTGTGTCTGTCTGTATGTTTGTTTATTTAGGTATGTTTATTAATGAACAATTCTAGTCTGTCAATATAGATGATGATGATACATACATGGGGTCTTGCCAAGTATTCACTCTCACCTTTTACCTATTTTGTTTCCTTCCAACCTATAATCTAAATGAATTCTTTTTCTTCTTTTTTTATGTAACGGACCTACACAACATAGTCCAATGAAAAAATTACCTATTTTTAAAAATTCTTACATTTAATAAATAAATTTAACATTTAAACATTTAAAATACAAAAACAAAAATTGATGCATGTATATGTATTCACCCCATTTACTGTGAATAATCCAGTGTCCTTCAGACATAAGATAATTAGTAAAATCAGATCCACTTGTGTGCAATCTAAGTGCCACATGATCTTAGTGTATGTGTAACATGTGTAAATGATCTTAGTGTCTGTTCTGAAAGGCCCCACTCTCTGCAACACCATAATCAGGAGGTAAGCAATACCATGAAGAACAAGAAGCTCTCCAAACAGGTCAGGGACAAAGTTGTAGAGAAGTACAAATCTAAGTTGGATGATAATAATTTAATAATAAAATAAACATTTTGACACCTTGAAAATCCTGTGGAGCACCATTAAATCCATTATCATAAAATGGAAAGAATATAGGGGCACAACAAATCTGCCTAGAAGTACTGGTCCAGCTAAATTCTCAGACAGGATAAGGGGAGCATTTATCAGAGAGGCAACAGAGAGAAATCTTAAGGAACTGGAAAGCAGAAAGCATTCTAAGCTGTACACTGCACAGAGCTGGGCTTTACAGAAGAGTGGCCAGAAGGAAAAAATATTTAGAACTCACCAAAGGGAATGTGGTAGACCTCCCCAGACATGTGTGGGAAAAGGTCAGATGAGCCAAAATTTCATCCCATGTCTGGCACAAACCCAACACCTCGTCACCCCAAGAACACCATCCCCACACAAAAGCATAGTAGTGGCAGTATCATACTGTATAAATATATTGCATTAGCAGGAACTGGGAAACTGATCAGGATAGTGGATAGTGCTCCATACAGGCAAATTCTTGTGGACAAGATATTCTTGAAGAACCTGGAGCAGTTATATAAATATGCATGCTCAATTTTTTTTGTGATATTTCTTGTTTGCATAACAATAACAAATATTTTTCACCTTTTGGGCTGATTACATTAATTGACTGATTAAATCGGGTGAATACTTTTGCGTGCTACGGTATAATAAATATATACCTCTCTCAGGTATTACACACACACACACACATACACACACATTCAGCATGCTGACTGATAAAACTGAAGTGACATAATTGAGATATGAAATTACCTCTAGCTCTCATAAACAGGTACGTGGTGTAAGTGGCACTTAATTAAAACAACTGTCTTATTTTAGCAGAAATGTGCTTTGTATTCTTAATTAGATGCTGAGGTTTGAGAGCATATGAGCTATGGTATATATGGGCATGCCTGTCTGCGTGAGTGGATGAGTGATAAAAAAATTAGTATTAGACATTACATGTTTCTTCATTTTTATTTCATGTTCTATAAAATTCTGTAAGATATAACATTGCATGTTTATAGATAGATTTCTTTTTCACCTTACAACAAAGGTCTGTCTACTAAGTATCACATTAAAATAACAGCTTTGTTGGTTTTCTATGCACAAAAAAAAAAATTAATGTACCAAGACTGGTTACTCAATAGTCTGCTGAAAAAAGCAGATATATTGGATAAAATTTAAATACAGTGATAACACACTTACTGGATTCTTTAAGAATGATTTAGGTTGGGATAGGAAGGAGGGAGGAGAAGAAGAGGAGGTGAAATTCATTGTACCATATTCACAATGAAAATGAACAGTACGGATGTGTGGGGTTCCTCAATAGATACACATGTACAACATTATCTTGTTTATTTATGTACACCTGGAAAATCACACTTGTACCTCTGATCGTTACAGCCTTCTTACATACGTGTGTGTGTGTGTGTGTGTGTGTGTGTGTGTATGTGTTGGTGTGTGTGCGTTCGTGCGCGCGCATGAGTGCGTAGGTTTCTTCAAATAAGTTCATATTAAATGCCATTTACAAAATGGCAGCTTTTGTTCTGCATTAATTAAGCTAATATGGTGGACACTGTTATTGACGTGAAAATAATATAACCATGTTCTGTACAAAAAAAGTGTCATCTACCGCCAACACCGGTAATAGTACTAACAACCTTTCCCACCCTGGTGATTAAGAAAAAACCCTGTAAAATTCCATGGGATTTTTTCGCACACAGCATTTTAAAAATCACCCAGAAGTGATACCAGCTGTACCTGACCATATAATGGAGCGAATTTTAGAAAGGGTACCATTCTAAATATCTGGCCTGTATTTTAAATCCATGCTCTCTTATCTCAAAGACCAAAATCTATCATTGCAATTCCCCTGTACCAACATTTACCCATAGGGGGCAGCATCCAAAATGTAGAGGAGCACATGACATGATAAAGAAAGGCATAAAGAAGGAAAAGACAGTCATGACTGCACACAACGTGAACATCATCACAGGTCCATCAGCTTCCAGAAAGTTCTGTATTCACTCCATGCTGTTCTACTTGAGTCTCTTTCTCCAGTAGCGTTCAGTCATCGCTGGTCACTTGCATCCACAGTCATGGTCGAGTGGTGCAGTCCTCGCCCAGATGCTCTGGACTCCAACGATGAGTCCTGCTCCTCTGTGAAGCTGTCCGGGCTTCCTTCTCCATCCAGTAGACTCCCGCAGCTGGAGTTTGGACTCAGAATGTCCTGCAGGAGGTCTTCCCTCACCAGACCCCCGTCCCGTCCATCTCGCACCCGAGCCGCAGCCTCCCCACCCATCACGTCGTCCTGATCGTTTAACAGCTTAGCCAGGAAGTTGATGTACTTCATAGCAAGGCGCAGGATCTCATTCTTGCTCAGCTTTTTGTCGGGGGGATGAGTAGGGATGAGCTTGCGCAGCTCAGCGAAGGCACCATTTACATTCTGCTGCCTCCAGCGCTCACGGCTGTTTGTGAAAATGCGCCGCACTATCTTCGGCTGTGAACCTGAAAATTGAGGAGGAGAGTGAGCATGGTATACAAGGAACACTGGTGATGTCTGATCATCCTGATATTGCCTCTAAAATTCTGTTTTTAGTACAGGTGGCTCCGGTTCAAACCAAATCCTAAAGGTGCTTCTTTTTGAATGTTACTTTATACCATTTCTATCAGCCCAGAATCTTTTAACAGTATCTCTGCATGGCTGACCGGCTTTAACAGGACTTAACTTGTGAATCCACCTCTGGTGCCGAGTCCCTTCTCTCCTCAGCTCACCGACAGATAAGCTCTTTATCTCAACCTATTTAGCAAAGAATTAATTAACCTTTCTATTATCTATGGCATTTTACATTCAATTATTCAAGCTCATTTCTCATCCTAGACAGCTCTTTTGGAACAGAACCAAATCTGTCTTACACTGCAGTTAATAAACTGATGACTGAGCGCATGGTACGCTAATCAGCTTGGATACATATTATTAATCATGCACAATAATATACCATTTTATTAGAAAACCAGAATATATCAGGCAGGTAAGCATTCAGCAGCATATTTTCCACAAGACTTGGTGTGGGAGTATTATTTTCATGCAGACATTTTTGGAGTCTCTACACCTTTCTGCTCTTGCATCCTTTTCTCAGTCAAGCACTTTGTCTCATATTTGCGTGTTTTTGGCTGTCAGCTCTGAAACTCCTCTCATAAGCACCCAGCAAAATCTCTAGGGTTAAATTTACACTTGTACAGCGTTGAATTAAATATTTGAGGGCATATATGAACACTGTACTAATTAAACATTCCTGAATTTCTGACTCCTGCACACATCAGCAGTGTCTGATCAATGATGGAATGAATGAAGTGCACGAACCATTTCAAGAATATAATTAAAAGAATATGTATGGAGACCAGAGAACAACTTTAGTATATGAGCGGGGGAAGGGGTGGGAGGTGGGGGGTTCGAATTTAATGCATCATTAGTAACGTGATTACACCACCATCAGTAAGTGTCATTAATAATGACATTAATCAATGGCAAAATTAAAAGGTGAGTCTCAAAACAAAATTTAATTGTTGTTACACTCTGTAATTTATTCATATTTTGAACAGTTTAAATATTGTTTATTTATGTGGAACAATTTGGGGTAACCCAATTTTTTTATTAATGCTGAATTGCATGCTAACTGCAGTAAATGTCAATTACAGGAAGCATACTGTGTTACGACGTTTATTTCTCTTTAAATTATCTAATGATAACAAGTAATATTTGATCCAGAAGCTGCAGTACCTTTACGTTTAACTGTAGAATCGTATGAATGATTAGGGCTTAAAATGATGGGGATGGGTGATTAGAAATTATTGAATTTATTTAAAATATACATGAATTATTTTTGGTCAATCAATAGTTCATTTTTATAAAATGAATAAATTATAAGAGTAGGCTAACATTAAGCTATAAACAAATAAATATTCTATTATTAGTATTAGTGATATTCTTATAACGAATAAAGAATATATTGTTAGTTATGTTTTTAGAAAATAAATAATATAGTATTCATTATTACTAACTCGTGACAAAGCGAAGAGGCTCTAATATCTAATGAATCAGTGGGTAAAGAGTTTTACATTTTCGATATAAAAATGCTTGTACTTAATTTTTTTTCTTTTTAATGCAAAGAAATGTTTTTAATGCAAAAGTGGACTATACGAATACAAATTGCACATGGGTAGTGCTGAGGCATTTAATGTCTGATGAATTGATGTCAGTAAAAATAAAGATGGACAATAATGGGATTAAAATGAAGAGAAAACGAAAAGTCACAGCCAAAGACTGGCTTACCATACTTAGAAAGATCTAAAATAGTCCTACCATCGTTGATCTCAATCTCATAGGGAGCAGCTCGACGTTTCAGGCGGTTACTGGGGTACATGCCGTACTGCTCCGCATCCCCAGCGAAGCCACTGTACCGGAAATGAGGTAAATCAGCATTAGAACAGCTGACGCAGATTTATTAGTAGTGTATAATAACAGTGAATGCATGCTTCAAAATTTTTATTTACTGTGGAAAGTAAACAGTGTATTTTAAATAATGTCAGATGAAAGATGAAAACGAATATAGCTGTAAAACGCCATTTACTGTAAGTTTAGTGAAATGTGGAGCTTTGATTGAATTCTGCGTTAAAGCTGGTTTTAGTGGGGTCTGGTAGCCATTTTAAAAACCCATGGTTTTTATTCTGCAGTACAGCAACGCACATGAATACATTAGGCTACAAATATTCACTTTTATACGTATGAACTATCTCTTTATTTATCAGGGATGAAAGTGCTACGCAGTGTCCAAGAATTTCATTGTCGGTAGTGATGTCTCGTTGTTACCTGTTTATGAAAAATGAACTAGAAACATAAAGGTCAGTATAGGTTACTGTACCTTTTAAAATTCAGTGGAATCATTTGTAAATCTGATCCTGAAGACATTTCTCACAATAACACTCGACAGTCCAAGCACACACACTCACAGAAATGTAAGATTTTTAAACCCTCTGCTTGACATCACATTTATTTCTTAAACTATTCATGGGTATTTTTCAACAAGCCACAAATACCGTTTTAAAAATATAATGAGTAGCATAATTAGATTATTATTATTAATATAAAGCTTTAACATTTATCTTTAACCTGAAAATATGCATGCAAGGATATAGTGTACATTTAAAGATCTCTTTGGAAACCACGCCAGAGACAAAATGTACAATTTAGTTTCATTGTTTATTCAAAAATAAATAATGAAATGAGACTCGTACTCATTAAAATATATGAAATCTCAGAATAACCGCATTACTTTAAGCTGAAATGACTGTCTGGCAGAAATGGTGCACAGAGCATCCCTCTATAAAAGCATTAAAAGGCTGGTGCTGACCTGTTGAGAGTGGCGAGCGGTTGCGCCATGTTGCTGTAGAGCATGGCGCGGGCGGGCAGAGCAGTGAAGGCGGCCGGGCTCAGCTGCACCATTCGCTTGGCTTCGTTTGGCGGCTCCCTCGGGGGCAGCGGCAGAGGAACTGGTGGTCTGCGCAGCTCGGTGGTCTGCACCGTATATCTGCCGTTCGCCTCTTGCTCAGTGCCTTTTATATCGCCTCTCGTGGCCAGCTCGATCACTGCCACTTCCTGTTTTGGCTGCCTGCCGCCGTGCGCCGTTTCCTTGGCAACGCCGTTAATGAGGAGGAGGTGGGGGGCTCCTCTCCGCGCGCTCTCAGCACACTCAGACGTCGTGATCGTCGTGGTGGTGGTCGTGCCTTCCTGTTTCCCGTGCGCCTCGCCCTCCTCCCTTGCACAGTCGCGTGCCGGTGAGCTGCACTCCTCCTTCTGCTCATCCTCACCTCCCGGACTGGCGCGCTCACGTTTCAGTTTTTCCATCATCCTGTTTCGCTGCGATGCAAAGGCAGAAAAGCAGCGCTGTGGCCACTACAATGTGGTGCAAGTGCACACTCCGCGCGTCCCTGTCGCTTCCCTTACACGTACCTTAAAAAGAGAGGATGTTTTCTATCATGGGACAATATGTTTATATAAAATATTAAATTATTAAGGTACGCATCATAACCTTAGTATTGCTCAACACACTCTCTCTGGTTCTCTGTGCGCGCATACACTGCAAACACTGACAGCTGAGCAGTACAATTTCTGACAGCATGAGGTTGAGCACAACCCATGCACATCATACACTGTATACTAATGTGGATCAGGGATTTACTCTAAATATAGGCTGGGGTAAATGTAGGCCAGCTCGAGTATAGTGTATCCACCAGCATTAGTACATTGCTAAAGTAAATCCATCAGTTTTTTTTTGCCAAACTGCATGCATATTATATTCTATATAGTCCATAACGACACACTCATGGTGTGTGCAATGTGCAATTTTTTCACCTTATTTCAGAAATGTTTTAATTCTATTATCAAGAAGAAAAAAACCCAAAGCAGCTTCGACCAGTGGACATCAAAAGCCGAATCTCTTACATAAATATCGTCATCTGTCTTAGATTCATAAGGACCAAGAGCCGTCTTTTCCTTTGCGTGACCTTGTTCCATCATATCAATATTCTGGTCATGGTGTCTGTAGATAAGAGAGCCATACCAGTGTCTCAGTCGACAGGGAGCTTATCTCTCCAAAACAGTGTTTCTTTGGTACAACAGAATATAATTTTAACCCAACCGGCTCTATAGGGCACAATGCATTTATAATCATACTGTACCATAATGTAGTCCTTTTACCACACCTGAGCATTGTTTATTGTGGGTATAGAGCAATAGAATTAGTGCTTGTTATTAATGCTCATAATTCACAACACGCATCAGGATTTGATGATATTAACACTGCACCATGGCATTGTTCCATATAATTTACACAAATCTTCATGCGTAAAAATGTTCAGCTAATTTTACCACCAATTCTGCTTGATATCCTTTTGCAGGTACTTTCAATTTCGCATGGATAATTTAAAAAAGAATTTATTTTCCACAAAACCCTGGCCATTGAAATACACTGAATGCAGCATTTGAATTGTCCAGTATCCAAAATGAATTAATCCCGTATGATTGTTTGACTGGATGCTCCGATTTTCTTATACTTTATACTGTAGGCTGCGTATAAATTAATTAATTAATTGATTTTTAAAAATTACCATTTATTTCTTTTGATTGATTTCTTTATACTCACAGTTGTTAAAAATAATAACTTCAAATGGAATATACTGGATTATTTGATCATAACTGATAAAATTGTTTCAAAAATATCTTTAACGCCGATTCAGAAAGCAGTGCTCAAATTATCTTTAACCAAACAAACGTTCAAATGAATAATTTCCACAAAACCTTATTTTACTTATAAAGAATCTTATTATTATTATTATTTTTATTATTATTATTATTATTATTATTATTGTTGTTGTTGTTGTTGTCATTATTTAAATATGTTTATGACCGAGTGATTTCTGTTTTTCAACATTTTTGTGGAGTTCTATTGTACTGTCAGAAACACTTACGGATACATAATAAAAAAATAAAGCCATATGGGTATTAAGGCGACCAGCACAACTTTAGAAACGCTCGATTAAATCTAAACTTGGTTTGAAATCATCAGGAGCAGGTTGATTTTAGTCCAGTGTTGTTCATGGTACAGTTTAATATAATTTTTTGGCGTTGCTGCTTTGTTTATCTGCCCCATGAAGCTCAGTTTCCTTCAACCAAAAATGTGATATTTAAAGCAAGTCCAGGAACGCAGATAGGATCGAATCACCTGCTGGTTATTCTTCATCGTTTCCGTACTAATGGCAGTTTGATCATTAAAGACTAACTCCATATTCGATAAAGCACTGGGCCTCGACGGGTTTTCCAGCGCAATTTAAGGAGAGAAAATAACAAAAACGAATTCGAATAGAATTAAATCTATGAAATGATGAGACCACGCAGTTAGCAATGCTTATTAGGCTTTTTAAGATAACGAGATCTGAAATGTGTTTAGCAATAGGTAGCTGGATATATTGTTCTTACCGTGCTCGGGCTGTGGTCAGTGTGAGTGTGTGTGAGGAGCCATTTTGTGCAGGCTCGTCCATGTCTGAGGTTTTTTTTCCATGCCCTGTGTGGAAGTGGGAGTGAAGCTCTCTATAATCGCCTCTCACACACTGCACAACAACACAGGGGCAAATGTGGCTGTGCCAGATAAAAGCCCTGAAGCCATTACTTATCAAACCATTACCTACTTATTATTCCATTAAATATTATTATTAATATTATTATTTTTATTATTATTAATATGATGATGATGGAAGGTGAGGGAAAGGGGGCACACTTACTTTATATTGTTAATGGGTCTGCATGCAAAATAGGAGGATGAGGAAATGTTTTTTAACATGTGTATTACACAGGTGTGTAAAACTCCCCCCTATAAGGGACCAAAATGCTTGAAGAAGGGCAGGATGAAGCCTTTAAACGTGTCACTGAGTGTGTTTGTGTTTTCATCATGCTGTTATTACTGTTGTACATAGATGGAGTGTCTATTATTGTATACACGGCACTCCATCTATAAAATAAAAGAAAACCGTACAATTATAGATCAGAGCTCGCTGGAAATTTGTATAAACAATCTATCTATAATTTATTCTTTTTCATTTAGGATTGTACCTGTTCATATGGCTTCTCGTTAATTCAAATAAAGGAGCATCTGTGTATCCCAATGGGTTTAATAGGACAAACATATAAAGCGCAGTACAATGAACAACAGTCCAGTTCTGCTAAATTCAGTGTTTATGATGATAATCAGATTTTCCCATTTATTCTAGATGTTGATTAATTTTAATAAAATGTTTGTAGGTGTAAATTTTATTGCATTGTCCGTCCATGGGTTGTAGGTCTGTGGATATTGTGATGATCTTGACCCCAATGATGAAATATATAATGAAATCACTATTCACCCAACCTTATGACTGATTCGTTTATTTAATTTTAAACGATACTAAACGAAAATTCTCACTTTCATTTTAATCTGTCATCATCGTTATATGCTACTTATTGCAGTTAGATGAATACTACAGCTGCACACGTGAACAGAAACAATAACAACATGAACAATGAGCCGTTATCATCTCTGTAATGATATCTCAGGTTCATGTATGTTAGAAAAGAAGTTTTCAGCAACCCGTCCTGCTGTAACCCAGCATTATTAACATATCTCCATGAATAAAACGAGCATGAAATAGGTTTAAATAAGAGGTGAAATCAGCTCAGTTATCGAAGCGCCTTTGATCTCTTGTCTTTTGTTAGTTCATTGCTGTGGATCTGAGTAATTTGGGAAGAAGCCCAGGGGAGATTCGTTGATGTGGTGTGAATCCCGGAGCTGCAGCTTGCAGGCCGCGATAAGACCGTATCAGAGCTACCGAGACCCCGAGCTCATCACACTGAGGATGAGAGACACCAACAGACCAGCATTTAACATCACTGAGGAAGTTGAACATGCAGGTACACCCACCAGCAGTCAGTACAGTAACACACACACCGACAAAATGAAGTACATTACAGTTGCAACATTATATATTTGCACTGTTTACCTTGTATCACATGCTATCACTGTTAGCTGTACTCCAATATAACAAACGTGTTCTTTTTGATAAATTATCCTTCACTGCGTTTTTGATGTCCAGAACAGTAAGGTTCACACCAAACTGCCTGTGCAGTGTTATTTTTAACATCTAAGTCACGAAAGGAAAACTGATGAGATCCAAGACTCTTCCAATAAGACCCTCCATGTTTCATCATCATAGTTCATCTTCCAAACCCACACAGCAATGATGTGAGGATTTAGGCACAGTAAGTATTGTGAAGTCTTTAAAACCTCAAACCCTGAGACCATCCATATTGATGCTGTAAGGGAGCTTTTTAACAAATTTGGACAGTTAACACTCAGACACAAAGCTCGCTGGTGAATTAACGCCTAATGGACTCTTTAACATAGAGACGAGATTTCGTATTCCTCACAAAATAAGCTTTCTAGGCAGTGTAACACCTAAACTTAACCTTGAATGACTGCTCATATATGATTTATGAAAACATTTCTAAAATCAACCTGTCAAATTTTTATTATTTTATTATAAAACTGAATTCCTGCAGGTTCTCTCTGAAACTAAAATAAACAGTTTCTCTCTGAAACTAAAATATCACACAATTAATTACTGCAACCATGTGAGTAAATCTGTGGATATTGGTTTACCTTTAATTTCTTTAGTATAAGAAATAAGAATGAATTAAAATAAAATTTAAAAGAAAATAAGAAAGTATATTGCGTTTCAATGCATTAATCATTCAGGTATTGTATCATTAAAATAATTTTAGTGGTGTAGGTGAAAATAAAACATGATTTATAAAGTCCAACAGTGATTGAAACAGATCCGTTTCCTTCTGCCTCTGAAGTCACGACTCTCTGTCTGCGGGAGTCTTACAGGGAGTTAATGGTCACGACCCACTTCCTGTGGGGTGGGGTGCACTGGGGGCTGGACCTTACAACACCATTTCCATTCCTTTCCGTCATAGATGTTTGACATTTATCTCTCCAATAAATCAACACAACTATACATGACTACTGTCCTAGTAATGTCTATGATAGTAGTGTCATGTTTTTATAATTGCATTATGGTTGTTTTTAAATGCTCAAAACATTAGGATTTTAGTCAATGTTTAGTTTTTAATGGCAGCTGTTACTGCAAGGATTGACTCCACTGTGGTGAAAATAATGAATCAAGAAATCCAAACATAAGTGAAAAAGTACAAGATGGAAATATATGCCGCCCCTTACTGGTGAAATACCGCAAAAGCTCCCAGCAGTGCATCCAGATGTTTTAGTGCTTATAGTTATACTATTTAACTGAGAAACCCATATACACCAATTCCCACATGTATTTTTTTTTTACAGATTACTTTTGGAATCATTTCTCAGTATAATGTAAGTTGGGCATCTGTAACTCTATTGACCTCCGCCGACATTAAATGCCTCTTGAGAACATTTTTGATTTTGCTATACTGTAAAAAAAAAAGTGATCACACAAACATGTAAACCGTGAGTGCGCACACACACCCGGAGCCACACACACTGGAGCACCCGGAGAGCAGTTGGGTGTTAGGTGCCTTGCTTAAACCATGAGCCACCCTCTCTTCAGCGATGCAGGTGGAGGAAGGGAATGTGCAGCTCACTCCACCACCACACATTTTTCCTGCTGGTTCGGGTATCGAACCAGCGACCTTTTGGTCCCAAAGTCTATTCTCAGCTACGGCTGCCCCCTGATAGTGATGACAGCAACAACAACAACAAAAAAAACAAAAACAAATAAAAGGTCTTTTTGCATTTTCATGAACACAAAGCAAAGCATATCATTGGACATAAATCAGTTAATTCAGTCTCACTCGTTGTCACATCAAACCATCAATGTGTTCAGGTGCAAACAGGTGCAAGTGGTGTCAAATCATAACAAATTATAATAATCGAGGCAATATCTTTGACTACAATCATCACAACTCCACCAAGTTACCTCAAGATCATAACTATTCAATCTCATGACCTCCCATGCTCATCATGATTTTCTGAGTGAAGAAATTAAAAAATATGTGAACACTACACCTGAAAGTTTAATGCTGTAATCAAAGTAAAGGGTGGCCACACTAGATATTGACTTTTTTCTCAAAAAAGAGACTGCTAATTTTGTTATTACTATATATTATTGTTTGTTTATTTATTCTCATCAATATGATCCAATATTACATGAAATAAATACTTGAACAGTACTTGGTTTCTGATTTATCCTCATTTTGTTAAGTTTATAATAATCACTGCATCATTGTATTTTTTTAATTTCTTCACTCACTTAACCATTCCTTATGGTTTGAAGTTCCTTCATGCTATGGAAAAGTAAAAAAAAAAATTAAGTCAAATGCTACACAAACAAACATTGTCAGTCATAACATTTAAAATCATTATGAGCGCTGACAAGTGAAGTGAGTAACACTGATTATCTTGTTACAGTGGCTGCTGGCAAGGGGTTCAAATATGGTTACTACTTTGACAAGAGCCACAGTATGAGGGTTAAAAGACTGAGTCTATTCATTTCTAAACAGCATGTCTTGTCAGGTGTTCCTGGTATTCAGTGGTAAGTACCTACCAAAGGTGGTCCAAGAAAGTACAACAGTTATCTTGCAAGAGTGTTAAGGATGCCAAGGCTTATTGATGCACTTGAGCAGTGACGACTAGTACATCTGGTATTGTAGTGCAAGAGCTACTTTTGCGCAAACTGCTAAAACAGTTAACTGTCTATTTTAGAAAGGAGTCGGAACACAGTGCATTATAGCTTGCTTGCCGTAGAGATGTCAGGTGATGTTAATGTTATGGCTCATGAAATCACCCCTCTTGGAGCATGTTCATTCAGCTGTTTAATGAAGTATGGCTGCTGCGATTTACATGTAAGTAAAGAATCAAGTGTGACAGTCAACATTTCCAGGAGGACTGTGGCTGGTTCTGTAAAATACTCGGTACTTGTAAAACTGCACAAACTCTACCTGATGCTATTTTATTTTTAAAGTAATTATTAATTATACCTTATATTGAATTAGTGTCACTTATTGCTGTTTACTGCAGTTTATAGAATTTTAATGTAGAGATCTTTTAATTTAATGTCATTATTTATATGTAAATATAAAGCATCTTTGTTCTATACCATTGATTGCATGTGCCTAAGACATTTGCATAGCACTGTATATTATGTCCTATCTGTACATGTACTATTTATTGTATATTTACTGGGCTCACATCAGTGGAATAACATCAGACTCCAATCTAGCCACAACATACACAGGGTATGGTATGGTGCTGCAAACTTGTGTGATAGCCTGCCTTCCTTGTTCAAGATCCTCTTTTACCATATACAAATCTCCCAGACATGTCATCCAAGTTCCTGAATTTCCAACGTCCACGTGGAAAGAAGTCCCATTGCATTCTCATCATAACTTTGACTATAAAACGTTATGGGAACAGTAGATTGCAGCATCACTTCATGAGAAGGGGAAAAAATGAGCCTGATGAGAGAATAATTGTTTATAACAGCTGCTATGACATACACTACCAGTTAAAAGTGTGAACATACCTACTGATTCTAACTGTAATAGAACTATATATACGTTGGCACTTTACAGACACTTGTCACTTTTCGCACACAGACACTTTACAGACTCTCAAAGAAATAGTCACTGGAGAACTTACTACCTGCACGCATACACTTTGTTTACTTGTTTACATTTCATGTATGTTTCATATTTTATTTTTTGTATCCTTTATTTTATCTATATGCATATTTTATTTTATTTTATTATTTCTACCCCTCTTGTAATTTAAAATCCTTTAAAGTTATAGTTACTGTTCTTTTGTTATTGTTGATAATAGTACATTTCTTTATATTTCTTTACATCTTGGACAGTCGTACTGAGCATTTCACTGCATATTGTACTGTGTATAATTTGTACGTGACGAATAAAATTTGAATTTGAATCAGAATCAGGTTTTTGTGAAATGTCAGATATAAATATAGCACTATGTGCTTACAGGGCTGAGCGAGATTTACATCTTTCTTTCTTTGTTCAACCTTTTCTAAACTGGTTCCCGAACTAAATTTTTTCAGGGGTACCTGTGTTGAATTTGTGTTACTAGCTATTTAAAACATCAGCAGTTTCTTCCGGCAACATGCCTGATTTTAACGTGCGCGCAAGTGACTCTATGCATGCTCACACACATGCTGCCTTCGTTTGCTGTCCGTGCAGTGCCGCGAACTCGTGGGCAACGTCACTGAACCACACTGAACACATCTGACACGTTATCAGTAAAAACATTTCTTTTTGTTCCTGAACCAACTGACGACAGGAAAGCCGAGTTGGCAAAACGCTATCTACAAAAACCTTTTTGGATTTACCGTCATGCACATCACTGGCAGCTTTCTCATCCTCACCGTCTCTCATCGTCACTGCTTCCACAAGAGATCCACGGGATAAACTTAAGAGTTTTGTGCTTTTTTTACGGTCATTTATGTTCATATAAGCATCTGTACCTCATAGGTCTGGCCCTCCAGGTCACGGGCATCACACCAGTTCCCAAAGGCGTCCCGTACGCGTCGTTTCCTCGTGCGCTTCAAAACAAAGATTAACAGAACAATATACAGAAATAGATATTCATATACAGGCTACTACAAGTACACCAGGCTGTATGTGCTGTGTCTGGTGCAACGAATGCACAGTCAGCAATGGGGTCTGAGATGCTATTTAAACTAACACACAAGACTATGTGTTTCTGCATTAATAGTCACCATGGACTGTAGTCTCTGAGCCAGCTGATAGGCCTCCAGACTGTCTCTGCTCTCCTTCAGACGCGAACGGTCCAACGGCCGAGGACGGTTATAGATAGCCTGCTCTGTGGAGGGGAGGACAGGGACGTGTAGAAAATAATTATCAGTAAATATAGTATAATTTATGTTATAGTATAGTTATATGTTATATTATATTTTTATATCGCAAACACTCTTAAGTTCATGCGGTACCACATGAGAATTAGAGTGATTGGGGGTGAGGGGTGTTTCCCACATTGTTTATTCCTCTTTATTCATATTTAAGGGGCATTACACAGTATTTGGTCTGTCGCTCATTAAAAAAATCAATTATGAACAAAAATTAGGTTCAACTGTGATATCAAAGTGCCTGAAACTATATTATTTCAATTTGATATTAAATTCTTAATAGCGCTTACATTTGTAAATATCCATGAGTGTCTGTGACAACATTTTGCTACATTCTTCAAACAGATTATGCTAAAAATAACAGAAAAATGTAGTGGTGGTGACGGTAGGAATAATTTTTTTTAATTGGTGTAACGTTTTTAATAATAACAATAATAATAATAATAATAGGGCGGCACGGTGGCGTAGTGGTTAGCACGTCCGCCTCACAGCAAGAAGGTTCTGGGTTCGATTCCCAGCTCGGGCGTTTCTGTGTGGAGTTTGCATGTTCTCCCCGTGCTTGCGTGGGTTTCCTCCGG
>JBCNYG010000002.1:23206002-23216945 GCA_039654305.1 Porochilus rendahli | reverse complement strand
GGTGTGGGGGGAGGTGGTGTGGTGGGGGTGTGTGTGTGTGTGTGGGTGTGGGGGAGAGGGGGGGGGGGAGAGAGAGAGAGAGAGAGAGAGAGAGAGAGAGAGAGAGAGAGAGAGAGAGAGAGAGAAAGAGAGAGTACAGAATATGGCCCTGGATGATGAGAGATGAGGGTCAGAGATGCCGGTCTCATATAATTGTTGTATAATTCAACATGCCTTATATAACTTGGTTATCAGCAGTAGTGTCTCTGAAAAGGATGAGGCATTCTCCACTTTCTTAATAGCATGATTTCATTTATATTTAGCACAACCCTTTGTTGATCTTTAGATCAAGAGTACTGCCTGATATACACATGACTATTCTATAGAAGTAAACAGTTGTAAGGAATATGAAAATATTTCCCAGACCACATATTATATAGGAAACATATAGACTACATTATGATTTATAATACACCGTCGTATAAACAACACACTGACGCAGAGTGATCCTGTGGCTGAAAAACAAGTCCAAGACCTCAACACCCCCCCACTACTGTGTTCGATGAAGTGTTACACTGTGGTAATATACTGTGTTTGGTTTCTCGCTAAACATGGTGTTGGGAATTGTGGTGAAATATCTCCACTTTTAACTCGTCTGTCCAAAGGGCTTTATTCCAGAGAGCTTATTGTTTGTCCAGATGCAACTTTGCAAACCTAATCATGCTAACCATGTTGCAATGTTCTTTTTAGAGAGAAGTGGCTTTCTCCTGCCAACCATTCCAATCAAGCCATACTTGTTTAGACATTTAATTCGATTTTTGAATTTGAATTTGACCTTTTAAATGGTAATTTCCTGAAATTAAACATACTAACTGAGTTTGTAGACTCCTAAATGTAGCTTCTGTGTTTGTTTGTTTTTTTTTTTTTTATTTCCCTCTAAGCATTGTACGGATTGATCTTGGCTTGAATTTGCTGCGGCATCCACTTCTGGGCAACTGTCTTGACTGTTTTTTCATTTGTGAATAATCTTCCTCACTGTAAAATGATGGACTTCAAATTGTATGGAAATGGTCTTATTGCCCCTCTCAGACTGACTGGTAGAAACAGTTGGTTCCCTGGGATTATTATTGATGACTTTAGTTCATGGCATTGAGTTAACTCTCTCTCTCTCTCTCTCACTCATTTAATGAACTGCTTAATCCTCTATTAGTGTCACGAGGAGGCTGGAGCCTATCTCAGCCGACACTGGGCGGTTCACCACAGGGCAACAGCATACAACCCAGTCATTCACACTGTACATGCCTTTGGACTGTGGGAGGAAACCAGAGTTCCTGGAGGAAACCCACACAAATATGGGAAGAGCGTGCAAACCCCACTCAGAAACACCCGAGCCCAGAACTCAAATCTAGGACCTCCTTGCTGTGAGGTGGATGTGCGGCCCAGCACTGTGTCAACGCTTCTCTGAATGTTCCAGGCCAAAACGTCTAATTTTTATACAGGTGATGCGCAGATAATTGAATGCATTTCATCAGCAACACCTGGCTGCTAATTACCTTCTTAATTTCTATGTTAATGGTGAAGTTATACTTCATTTTAAACACATGGATTCAAAATTTTGGCTTAATTTTTGTTACATAAATAATGACAATGAAATGTGACCCTCGTTTTTTCCTATTTTTCAATGTTTCTATAACCCTTGTAGCTCAAGTTTCATTTGTCCCTATCAAGGCCAAACTTGGGCCTATCAATAAACATCTTAGTTTTGAAAACGGACCCAAGTGACTGGTTTGTTACTGAAGGGTCACAAATGTGTCATGTGTTTTTGTTCATCAGAGGTTTTCTTTACCTAAATTTAACCAATTGAAATACTTCCTTTCAAAATACTAACATGTTTGTGTTGCCTGGGGCATTCTCAGTAGGGATTTACTTAAATAATCATAACTTTGTAATTGGACTACAAGATACAGTGTACTTCCTCTTCATGCTACATATATTAAATAACATAAAAATCTACTTCCTGCAGACATGGCATGAAAAGACAAGTGCACTGATGTAAAACACTATATATTTGTGAAGTATGTGAGGCTATTTTGTATAAATGTACATTAATACTTGTGAATATTCCTTGTGAGAGTTGTGGGTAAATGTGCTATAAATATAAAATCTAAGTGAATTAAAGTCTAATGGAGAGGGGGACCTGTTGGTGCTGAAAAAGACAAGACAGTTTCATACAAGCACATCCCCCATTCTTCAACAACATACTCCACATCAAATAAAACACACACACACACACACACACAATTACAACCTCTTAGAAATCACAAAAAACATACACAGTATATTACTATCATGGGGATGTTTTGAACCATTTTATAGGTGGACTCCCTGCCTATCAGCACCTAAGCTTCTTTGCTTGACATCCCACACCTCTTCAGATCCCGGTATTCGGCAAAGGGAAGCATAAGAGATAGATATATAGGAAAAAAGAGAGGGTACTTACGGCTTGTCCCTCTGGACGGGTAGGATGGTGTGGTCGGCTTTCAGTGGGTTTGAGCGGGCCTTCATGCGAGCACGCTCCAACAGTTGTTTGGCCTCTTCATTGTGAGGACTGAGCGGCAACTCAGTGCCTGAGACAAAGGGCCTGTAGCTCAGTCAAACACACACACACACACACACACACAAACAGGCAGTCATCAGCTCCTGTGCAGCAAGCATACTCATACAGCGCAGGATTAAGTGGAGCAGCCCGTCATCACTAATTAGTCTGATGGGGACTGAATGTGCATGAGTGTGTGTGTGTGTGTGTGTGTGTGTTATTGACATAAGAGTGCATGAGAGAAAAATCTGCTAATAAGGGTAAATTGGATAAAGCTTACAGTTTGAATTATGTAAACATGACATCAAGTTTCGGTTCTAGCAAAACAAAACAAGTAAACAAGCTAGATGCTAACACGAAAGACATTTACTTTCTTATCCAGGAATTCTACTGCTGAGTGTAGACTGTATACTGAATTTTATTTTGGACTGGTCATAATGCACTAAGGAATTATCTATAACAGAATGACCCTGATAATAACACAAGCTGCAGGTCTTGTATGGAGGACACTGAAGCCTAATATATTTTTTTAAACAAAGGTGATAACAGAAACTAACTGTACTGTGCAACTGTACCATGACAATAAATGTAACTATAACGGATAAGAAGTATGATGCGTCATGTTTAAACAAATTAAAAATTATACCTGTATTTTAGATGAATAAAACACTTCTGGGGCGGCAAGATTGAATAGCGGTTACCATGTTCGCCGCAAAGGAAGAAGGTATTGGGTTTAAGTTCCGGGCTCGTTACTCACACTAAAGGGAAATTTGGAACAGCCTGTTACGCTATCGTGCATGTCTTTGAACTGTGGAAGGAAACTGAAGTACTAGGAGGAACCCCAAACAAGCATAGGGAGAACATGCAAACTTCACACAGAAACACCCGACCCTGGGATTCAAACCCAGGACCTTATTGCTGTGAGGGAGACATGCTGACCACTACGTCAACGTGCCGCCGACAGAATGTTGTGTTTCTAGGTCACCTTCGACTTTGTTCACCATTGTGAAGAGAAATCCCAGAATCCCAGTCAGTGTCATTCAGCACACCTTTAGAGACACAAACATTTGATAATTTTATGTTTTAATTTTGTTGCAACAGTGCAAATGTAATTATTATTAATATATCCACCCAAATCACACAACTAACACCTTCCAACCAGAAAAAAGGAAGGAAAAAAGGCAACAAACCTGTTAATATAGTGTGTTATTAGAAGTACTGAGTAAGAATAAAGTTCGAGCAAAAATATCAAAAAGATTTTACCGAAATGTCTGCTGTAATAATGGTCCTCCTATACAAAATTCTACAAAATCTATTAAAATGAATTTAAGAATGCTGTGGGATGGCCTGGTGAGCTGTTCAGGGTGTACCCTGCCATTGCCCAGAGTTGCTGAGATAGGCTCCAGCCTCCACGTTACCCTTATTAGGAATAATCAGCTTAGAAAATAAATGAATGAATGAATTACTAATAAAAATAGATTATTAACTGTGTTTTTGTATAAAATATAAAAAAAAGCATTGGTACGTTTTCCAAAAGAAGACCTTTATTTAACAGTCAGTAAGTTTTCTTCCATGAGAATGGTTTCATCTTGATAACATGGACAGTGGAGGTTCAACCTTTAAGGCTGCAGCCACTGCTGAGCCCTTGAGCAAGACTCATAACACACTCTGGTCCAGGGGGCTGAGACATGGCTAAACCTGTACTCTGACCCCAACTTGGTGAAATATGCAAAGAAAAATATTTCACTGTGATGTATGCAAGGTTACATTTTTAGCAGATCTTGAAAATATGCTAGATTGAACCTTTTTGGATTAACGTTTGCTGGAGGAACTGTAATTGTCATAGTTGCCAGCCTACAGCTCCATACAGACTGGAAAGGATAATAAACACCAAGATAGGCACAATCTACCGACAGATTACCAAACAGACACTTACATAACCTAATCGCACGTGAGTGGTGAAACTTCAAATGATAACCTCCCATACATAAGTATTCCTGATTTCACATTTCTATTTCTACATCATTCTAGGGTCACACATACCACTTCAGATTTCAAGCTGGACCCATGTTCATACCATTAACATCAACATCACGATGTGAGTTAGAACTGAATCGTTTACTGAATACAGTATTGGTACTTTAAAATGTTTCTCTACAAAAATAACAAAACAAAAATACAAATATAAAGATATTTTAATTCTAATTTAAGCTGTGCATCAAAGAAATGCCACTACTTACACAATCTACTTTCTATAAATTCTCAACCTTTCTTGTGAGATGTGACCATCAAACACAGATAATGTTTCTGTCCCACAGGATATGAGCAGTCACATGTTCTGATTGGCTAATCTACTACTAGGATATCACCTCATATACCGTTGTTAACGTTATCACTACAAACACAAAGACACGATACAGAGCGGCTGCAACCATGGAAGCCACTGACGATGCTAAGCTAATCAGCTCTTCCATTAAGTATTTGATGGTAAGAATGCATATTTTTGGACAGAATAAATCGATGAAACTATTTGAATGCAGCACCTTGCCAGGCTATCAGTGCATAGCTGATTGAAGTTCAGAAAATAACTCTTCACTCTGTACAAAGCTGTGATTAGCATGTTATTCTGTTTGTGTCCAAAAATAACTGTCTAAATTAAAATAAAATCGCCCCTCATTATGGTTCTACTTTTCTCCACTTTTGATATCCCACAGCAGCAAGCTTTATCTAATCTCCATTCTGACCAATTCCAGTCATTTTAACCTCCAAATGCTGTTGTTTGTGCCAGTCTAAATATGTCATTGGCCTCGTGTTCAAAATTCACCTCGTAGTTTCTCCAAAATATAATGAAAGAATCATACAAGGATCTCACTTCAGGCAAAATGAGGCAAAATGATAGAAATCTGATTAAACTTGTGGTAGTGAGGGTGTGATCATATGCCAGCTGTTGGAGTCAGGTAATATGTATGTAAATATGTAAATATGTAAAATACATATAACCAGCAGGTAATATGTGATGAGTTTCACCTGTGATAAAATACCAACATCTTATTTATGTTTCTTGTGTTTTCGCAACTAAGCTGGTATCCAGCGAGAGAGAGCAGAGTTTCTTCAGTCTCCTGAGTCCCTGGTGTTACACTAAACTTTTGCTTCAAGTTGTTAAACAAAATTCATAGTTTTCATAACATTTCATCATCAATCAAGTATGCACGTATCTGATAATCCATCGCTAAGATGGCTAACAAACACTGAGCATTTATCCCCTTTAAAATATGTTAAATATGGATACACTAATCTCTTCAAACTACATCGGTAAGATACTTAATCTAATTTCATTTTTCATCTAAAAATTACGTTTTAAGTGAAAACCGTGAAACAGGCCCTACCTCTGTTATGTATATTCTCGATCCTCTGATCAGTAACTGTAGCCTTTTGCTCCTCGTTGCTCTTCTTTTGGGCTTTCTGAAGCATCTGTCTGAGGATGGTTCGGTTTAGTTCCACTTTTTCTGCTAATGAGAGAGAGCTTCCAGTGCTGCAGATGCTTTCTAGACTCTCGGCACGCCACAGATCACTTCCTGTAGCTACTGCCAGGCCTGACTGCCTCATTCTATAGTTCTGAGGACAGCTTTCTGTGTTGTCTGAATGTTGAATCTCTCCCTGCATGCTGGCATCTGTCCTTGGAGTTAAATGCCTGGGCATAACCACACTTTTAGATTCCCCTCTTCCTGGAGCATCACCTCCATTTGATAACAAGATTTCTTGCCTGGTGATCCTCCATAAGCCCTTGGATGGAGTCCACGGTTTGTTGTGGCATGAGGAGGTATTTTGTATGGCACTGCATATGTTGTCTGGGGTGTTACCCAGAACTACTGCTTCTCCCTGTCGCATGGACGTGATGATGGTTTTATCTTCAATAGTTTGGACGGCTAAATCCTGAGCGTGAGCATCCATGTCTTCATCACTGCTGCTAAATCCCCAGGCACCTGCGTGCGAGCATGCTGGCATGCACACCCCAGGAACAGATTTCCTATTCTCTTTTTTTTTAGAAAGCTGATTCCAGCCTGCCTTGTGCTCTAAGCGAGACTTCACCTTTGCCTGCAGGGCTGAAACTGCACAGGCATGTTGGTGTAGCTTAGTTCGGGGGCTTAGAGAAGAGGAAATGACAGATCCATGCACATGGGTGGGACTCAGTGGAGGTTGGAATTCCTCTTCTGATCTGTCCACTGAGTGGGAGTCAATGGCCATTTCATTGCCCTCTGCAGACAGAACCATGTCCTCCATGGCCCATTCAGAGTGTCAGGTGAGCATTGTAGAGGCTACGGAAACAATAGTAAGCAAGAGTCACTTTGTATTCTCCAGTTTACACATAAATAGCAACTACTGAGTAAGGGTAGGCTTAGAAAGTTTACTCCTCTGAAGGCTTTAAGTGCATTATTAATCTGGGAAAAGTCTGTACTCTAAAATTAATTACATTTTCTGTCAGAATGCAATAAAACAAGAAGAATTACAAATTCGTGACATGTTAGGAAAAGCGAAAGTCCAACCGTTCAGCCATAAGATCAAAAACATTATGACCACTGACATATGAAGGAAATAACTGATTATTTTGTTACAGTGGCAACACCAAGGTGTAATAAGTCACAAAATGAACTGTACTACTACAAGGCTAGTAGGACTTCTTTGGTCCTACAGAAGACTTTTTATAACATAAACGTTTAAATCTATTAATGACGACTGTTATAGAGAGGTGTTAGAACACAGTGCATTACAGCTTGCTGCGTATGGGGCTTCCCACCACAGACCACTAAGGTGGTGTTAATGCTATGGCTGATTGATGTATATGAATAACTCAGTGAAGGGTCATTCCATAATACGATGTGGTCTCTGGGAATAAATAATATATTGTTAGTGTTGCACTAACACAATAATGCTAATCAGAGACAGTGCTATCATTGCGTTTATAAGTTCGACTACAGTCTCCATCCATATTTTCTGAAACACATTCCAACATAACTGGAAATTATCTCTCTCCTGCCATGACTAAGGATAAAGTCAGTAAGCGGAGTACAGCTGAGATGCTAAAGTGACACACAGCTCAACGAACCACAACTATGCAATGAATTTGGCTGACACTGAAAAACTGTTGACATTAATTTCCTTGTCAAGCCAGAAGAAAGAAAATCTAACAAAATACTGAACTTTAGGTACACAGTGACCAACAGAAGTACTGATCCTAAATAAGTAAGTAAGTAAGTAAGTAAGTAAGTAAATAAATAATTGTTGTTGTTGTTATTATTATTAAGATTTACAAGATCTAAATATCTCCCCAGTCCTGGAAACCCCAAATTTGAATTCCCAGTTGAATGATGAAACCTCTGCACCGTGCTGGTGTAAGAATTAAAAAAGATTACCCATAAACCCAGGTTCCTTTCTGCTTCCTTCTTCCTGATTGTCTCCCATTACTGAAGTGTTTAGAAGAAAGAGAAACACACGCATGCAAACGTACACTGAGGAAAAAAGTTCATGCATGGCTGTGTTCTTTTCAAGACTAATTTGATTTAATTATTCCCTTCCTAATTAGGGCTCCAAGCATTTGCCCGAGCTTATCTTATCTTCTGGGATCATCCAGCATCCTGTGCTGAGATATATGCACTGTACCCATGGGTGCCAGGTCATCAGACTAAAATCCATCTACTACGTGTGAACAGAAATCCTAAACAAAGACTTGTGTAGTGCACAGCCTTTCACTTATCAGGGGGAAAAGATTTGTTCTATGAAGCCAACAAAAAGGGTGGGAAAGGCAAGAAATGTGTGTGGGAGTGCAGATTGGTTATGTTGTCTTTTCTGGTGTAAGTTCCAAACTTTCAGTGCATGGAATCTATATCTCTGGAACTAATGAGTCTATTTCAAAAGAATGTCGTTCTTTTTCCTCCTTAGAGCTAATGTTTAAAAACACACTGTAGAACATGTAAACCCATTCAAAAACCCACATTTTATTTACCATGAGCAAAGACACAATTTCACTCCATCATAATATATTGAGTGTTTTTTTTTAAAGGTCCAAATTTAGAATAAGAATAATAAGAATGACTGGGTTGAGGAGTGGATTGTTATTTAGGTCATTTAAGTCAACTGCTGTGTTTCCAGCAGTAAAGATGAAATATCACATTTAAAAGATATTTTTGTTAATTCTCACTAAATCTCTATTTTGTCCAGCAATAAAAGTGACAAAATGCTTCCAGGTAGGATGCTTTAATGTATTATTGCCATAAAAATCCTCTACTTGTAAAGCAGTGACTTCTTTAATACAATAAACTATGTTTGCAATGTTAGGTGATGAGTAAAAAAAATTTTAATCTTTAAAAACCAAATATGCATTAATTACACAAGTAACTTTTCTGAATCATGCAGTCAGTGGAAAAAGCGATGGCAAACTTCAGCGTCTTACCTCATTCTCTCTGCTGACGCATAAAGCTGTTTTATGCTGAGCTCCATTTGAACATCAGTCCACAGACATGCCACATATTCACATCTGAAAAGCCAAATCAGTCCATTATCTGTTTTAATCTTAAGTCTCTTTCATGAATAGCTTTCCCTTATTATTATTTTTTTTTTTTCTGTTTCTGTTTCTCTGCTTTTCTTGCTCGGCCCAGTTGCAGCTGTTCTGGAAGCATCTCAAGTGTGAAGAGAATGTTCTCTGAGTTTCCTCAGAGCACTCCCACTGCTTAAGTACATGACTCTGGTCTCCTGACTGTTCTCGCTTACTAGTCCTGTCTACGTTTCTCCTCTGCGAGATATGGTGTATGTGGGATTGAGTCTGACTTTTGAAGATCCACATGTGTTAGGATTCCTGTGTTGCTCAGGAGACAGGCTTGAGCAGCACTGGAGAGGGATAGGCTGGACGACAGGTTTAATGGGAACAAAGTTACCAGACTATTGGTGAAGCTGCCACTAAGGTCAGCCCCTTTTAGGAGGAGCGTAATTCTACCCTTCCAAAGGAGAATAAAAAAAGAGGGTGGAATCTGAAGCGGCGAGTGGAAAGGAAGTCCAGGAATCTCCAGGCGCATACTCCATCTGCCAAAGAATTTCCTTTGTAGATTAGGCTCTGATTTTAGACTTTGCTGATTCTGAATCTGTTCTGTGATTCACTGGATATTATAAACTAGGTCAGGGTTGTTATACGTCGTATTAGACATTCATTCATTCATTTATTCATTTTCTGAACCGCTTAATCCTAATTGGGGTCGCGGGGATGCCGGCGCCCATCTCAGCCGACTCTGTGCAATGGCAGAGTACACCCTGGACAGCTCGCCAGACCATCGCAGGGCAGAAACACGCTGACGGCTATGCAGCCTACTCTTAACGTAAATCAGCAATGGTTCTTTTACATCCTCTCACCATAGACAGTGAGAGACATGGCTGGCATTTGATAACCCAGTTAGCTGCACTGGGGGTCATATTAGACAACCTGTTCCAATCCTTCTAAAGATTAAGGCATCAAACATTCTGGATAAGTGTAGAAAATATATAAGGGATATGTGAGCTGAAACCTGGAGTGAGGCAACACCAAAATGTATTAGAAATAACTGGGCTGGGTCTCGAAATGTATGAGCAGCTGCTGCCAAGGATGCAAAATCTAGACACCCTTGCCTGAAACCTGAGGCTCAATCAAGAGGCCTCGCACAAAATCCCATTTGTTTTCTCCACTTTGCTGTGAAACTTTGCCCCAGTTAATACGCGACTGCCTGCTTGTAACAACAACCAACCATGTACTTTCTTCTGTGAAATGGCCACATAATCCGCCATGGAATAGACTTTATACACATTATAACAGCCTGCTGACGAGCTAAAGAAAAAACCCTAAAGATAATTAATGGTTCTTCAAATGGTTATAGGTCCTTAGTTTCTTGGAACAGTTCTTCAGGAAATTACTACTGATGGAGAAACTCTATTTAAGGGTTCAACACATTATTTTAACTCAGGATTTCTGTCCTTTCTTTAGGGGTTTTAAAGGAACAATTCAACCATCACAGATTCTGGGTGACTTTTCCCTTTTGTAAACATTAGAAGCCAGTCCTCATGTAACGATCGACTCCGGTCACTGATCAGCGTGCTACGTCAGAGCCCGGAAGCTGAGAAAGGTAAAACAACGAGGGAAGAAACAATTATTGCAATTAGTTCAGGTTGTTTTGAGCTAAACGGACACAGGTGTATCTCTGTGGGGTTCCTTTTCATGTTGTCAGACACTTAAAATAACATGAGTCTGTTATTGGTGTAAACAAGCCGTTTACTTTGATGGGGGGGGGGGGGGGGGGGGGGGGGGGGGGGGGGGGGGGGGGGGGGGGGGGGGGGGGGGGGGGGGGGGGGG
>JBCNYG010000002.1:23144984-23155034 GCA_039654305.1 Porochilus rendahli | reverse complement strand
ACACACACACACACACACACACACACACACACACACACACACACACACACACACACACACACACACAGACAAACACATACACATGTATATTTATGTGTATTCCTTATGAGGCCATTTGGTCCCCATCAAGATATAAAAAAAACATGCCCCACATTTAATTAGTACACTATGTGTTATCATTATATCATTAGATCACCAAATGACACAGTTCCTTATAACTTCAAAATCAACTCTTTATCACAAAATGCAAACTACAGCACCTCAAGGCAGAATAGATTACATAGACACAATGCTCATCAAAGATGAACGCTCATCATAGACCAGGCTCAAGTGTAATTACAGACTACTGCTGATGTCCATGACATCATGGGCTGACGTCTGCATTCTGTATGTACAAACATCCTAGTAGGAATGAAATATGGAAAAGTGCAGATTAGCCTGTACTTCTTGGACATTTATAAACATGGATGTAGTTGTGAATGGACCATATAAACAACCTACCCATCTGATGTTCTTAGAGATTTAAACACACTGAAGGATTTGGTAGGATAACATTTGTAGCTAGTTATTGTATGGCCAGATGAAAACAGCTGGGGGAGTCATGTAATTTGGGAACAGGACTTGACGCACAAACTGTTTGAAGGAAATGATAAATGGTGTATCGTTCACTCAAGCAGGGTGTTATTGACACATACACAGCTTATTATTTAAGTGTTTTCTGGGTCTAGGCCTGGCTTAGCATGGGATGACTAATAGGACCAAGACAGTGAAGACACTCCTTCCACATACTATATAAATATACAGCATAGCCTAGTGTAGTGACCTCAAGGGTGACACCCTGTAGTTCTCATTAGGTACGCATTCTCTGAACAGGTGCTTGCAGAACATAGCAGGTAAGCGTTAAGTCTGGTTACTTTTTTATAATTCATAGTTTTTACTCATTATCTCTCAATTTTAAATGTGTGTATGTGACTTTTTAAACAAAAAAATGTTGGGTGTTTTTAATATAATGTAATATTATACTTGTAATGAGCATTGTTGTTCTAAATGATATTTACACACTTTTTTCCTTAATATTTTTCCTTCAAACACTGTACACTACTGGGTGTACAGCACTTACTGGTACTGATTGTAGCCAATCTGGTTGTATTCTGTATACTCCTCAGTACACACACCAGATTGGCTACAGTCAGTACCAGTAAGGGTCAAAGTGTTCCCCACTGTGTACTAGATTTTTACCAATGTCAACTGAATGTGCACTACCAACCACTGGATCGACATTTAACTGCATGCACAGTTTTGCTCATGCTCAGTCAACACGCACAAGACTGCATAGACTGTGCATAATGCTTCTTGTTCTGCTCTAACCTTCAAAGTGACATGGAGGGTTTATCTGATGAAATGATCAATCAGTGTAACTAAATAGCTCAAGGTTGGAATTCTTAGGTCTGCGGCACTTTGTTTGGACAGATATGGGTCGAGTCCCTTGGATGGTTCTGGTTAGTAGGACACTCTTGTTCAGCCTTTTCATGAGTGTCCCGCTCTCAGTAGCAGCGGAATCAGAAGAGGAAGCACCAACAGAGTGGAACCTGTGGAAGAGTGCATATGGAGTGGAGTATGAAGAGGAGGTCGCTCTCTTTTTTCACCCACATTAATAAATAACATTATTTTTATTAGACAGATGGTATAATTTGTATTTGTCATTTGTCATTACAACTTACAGTATTCTGTCTGTTCTTCTTTATAATAGAACAGTGATATTAAAAGAAGAAGCATTTGGGAGAAAAACAAGAACCTGATTCAGGATAACAATAGGAAGTTTTATATGGGCATGTCAAAGTTTACTATGGCAATGAACAAGTATGGAGACCTGGTGGGTTATTATTTCATAGACATATCATTACACCTTATTCTGTCCTTACTTTTCTGCCGACACAGGATATAGTTATTTACATGCTGGGTGAATTTTGGCTCTTTTTTAAATAATAATGCTTAGAGCCTGAATAAAAACAACACTGTTATTAACTTTTATTGAGTCTAATATGAAGGATCCATATGAACCAATGCAAAATTCCTGTTATTTAATTGTTGACATTTACAACATGATATAAGACAGGCTTTAGCATGTTTTTGTGTTCTGTTAAGCTACATTTAAAAAGTCTTTGTTAAATCTGCTTAACTTTTTTAGACTCGGTTGGAGTATCAACAGTTACTGGGAGCCAGGGTTAATGGAAATGTACATAAGAAGGGAAAGACTGCTAATGCACGAAAGCTACGTTACTATGCTAGGAGACTGCATTTGACTTCAGTAGACTACAGACAGATGGGATATGTCACAGAGATCAAGGACCAGGTGAGGTTTTACTCTTTTCAGCTACAAAGGGCATTAGACTATTTTTTTCCTTTGTAAAACATGTAACAAGTCACTTATTAAACATGAACTAACCTGAAGATGTTCATGAGAATTTCTCCAATTTCAGCCTTTTCCTACGAATCTCATTGTTTGTATACATTTGTAACAGTACATAACAAGTGTCCGTTTTTCCCTCAGGGCTACTGTGGGTCATGTTGGGCTTTCAGCACTACAGGTGCCATTGAGGGACAAATGTTCAGGAAAACAGGTCAGCTGGTGTCTCTTAGTGAGCAGAATTTGGTGGACTGTGCATGGTCATATGGCACATATGGCTGCAATGGGGCCTGGATGGCAAATGCTTATGATTATGTGATTAACAACGGCCTACAGTCCTCTGAAACATATCCCTACACCTCAGTGGTGAGTAGGATTCAGCGAATTATATCTCTTTCTGCCAGGTGGATTCCATTTCACATTAATCATCCAGTTCTGTTAGGAATGATCTCTTTAGTAAAAATAAATAAATAAAAATAATTTTTAAGCAAGAAAGGTTATGTACTTGGAAAGGTTTTCCTAATAAACATAAAAAAAACCTTTCCTATCACTATAATTATATGATTGATCTCACGTTAACAATTAAATATATATATATTTACACTCCTACAGGTTTGTGAAGTTTTTTTTTCATAATATTTCCAAAAATGTTTATATTGCTAAATACTTCACTGCTAATATTAAGCACTTATTGTGTATACTGGTGGCAATACTGTCATATTACAATATTAATAGCAATTACAATATTAAAATACTCTTGAAGAGAATACAAGCCTTGCTTTGTGTCTTTAAATTACTTACACTATTCTGTATGATCATATTTTTCAGGACACTGAGCCCTGCTCCTCTGACAGCAACAAAGTTGTGGCACAGATCAGTGACTATAGGTTCATTCCCACGGGAGATGAACAGGCTTTGGCTGATGCACTGGCAACCATCGGTCCAATCACAGTAGCACTGGATGCTGACCACCCAAGCTTTCTGTTCTATAGCTCAGGTGAGAGATTCAAACTTGTAATTGAGAACTTCATGAGAAGATTTTTCTGCATAAATATGTAGAATCATGTGATATATAAGAGATATAACCCAGTTATGGGGAAATAGTCAATGTTTTTTGTCCTCTTTTAATACACAGCAATATGCATATAACATTTAAAATTAAAATGGTGTGTCTTTAAGAAAATATTTTTTTGGATGTTCCTGTTGTGATTAATTAACGTGATAGCAGGGATCTATTCCCAGATGTAATGCATATGTTTTACTAAGAAATCACAGAGCACATATCGCTCTGTCCTGAAGACTGGATACATAAATATTAAATAAAAGTCTCTTTAGAGTTTAAATGGCACATTTTTGGCCGTATAAATTCCGAAAATTGTTAATAGCTGATATATCATTTATATCATTTAAGAACACCCCAAATGTTTTGTTCCACAAATAAGTAATAATCACACTTTATTATATTCACTTATGAATGAGAAAATGCATGTTTTATGTATGAAATGCATGTTTGTGTCATTTCAAAGAAAACAGTGCTGTTAAAATGAAAGTGAATCTTTCTTTCACATTTAAGCAATTTGAAATTTTCTCTCAGGAATTTATGAGGAGCCTAGATGTAATCCAAACAACCTTAGCCATGCAGTGCTTCTGGTTGGCTATGGCTCAGAGGGTGGCAGAGACTACTGGATCATTAAGAACAGGTGAGAGCATGTGCTTCTGACCTTATTCACTCAGATCAGTGTGTAAACAGAATATATTTTAGACATGATCTCCACTATATAACGTTCAGTCTAAGAAAGAACTTTGTAATAAAACTGATTTAGATTCTGGCTAAAACAAAGATATGTAATATTCCATGGATTTTTCTCACACTTATATAGATTATTGCACTCACTCTCACTCAATCTTACTCATTTGTCAAACCACTGATCCTGTTAGGGTCAGGGGTAAACTGGAGCCTATCTCAGACAAAACTGGGCAAAGGCAGGGTACACCCTGAACCGCTCGCCAGACCATCGCATGGCCAACACACATAATCATTGACAGTCACACTTGGGGGTAATTTGCAACAGCTTTTGAGTGTGGGAGGAAACCGGAGTACCTGTAGGAAACCCATGCAAGCACAGGGAGAACATGCTAACAGGGATTCAAACCCAGGACCTCCTTGATGTGAGGCAGATGTGCAACCAATTAAAGTGCAGTTCGGACATGGCACATGTCTGTCTGTCATCACTTTCATTTATTACAATGAAGGACAAATAAAAAAAGTATGTGCTATTAAAAGAGTTGTACAGTATTGACAGAGTGGAGCTGTGGTGGAAGAGAGGACTCTGGAATTAACTCTAACCTTTTTCTGTCATCAGCTGGGGCACAGGCTGGGGAGAAGGAGGCTACATGCGCATGATCCGAAATGGCAGCAACACCTGTGGCATCGCTAGCTATGCTCTCTACCCCATTGTATAAGATCTTCTTGTATCTTTCAGTAAAAAAGAGTTTGATTATTAACTTAGTGTCCAAGATTGTTTTTTTTTTTTGCTGGAAATCAATAAATAAATCAATAAATAAACACTGGTTAAAAATATAAACCATAATAAGCTGCACTGGGCAGTCAATCAATTCTTCATATGACATCATACAAATGATTAAGATATACTTTAATCATTTAAAGGGCTGAGAACCAGAGTGGACTAACCAGCAGAAAGCTTACTGAAAAAAAATGTCATGAAAGAAATCAGGGATAATGTTGAAGTTATGATTCAAGGTCAAATGGAAGATAAAGGGACCATTCTGGCACACATAGACCTTATCCACATCTGTCAAAATAGGACCTAATCTCATTTTTCCGTTTTTGTGGGTTAGTCCATTGTGGATTTCAGCCATTCATTAACACACTAACATGCCAAGCACTGGGCAGACACCTAGGAGCAGGTGCAGAAAGGGTGATTTGGAGTTTGGTCTCCAAAGGATAAAGATGATTGTTTTAAGAAACTATAAATGGCCACATTTGTTTAACAGTCAAATTTGATCTTTGCAGCTTGAAGTTTTCCAAATATAAATACAACAAACAGAGAACATTACAAATAGCAGTCAGTGTCAGCCCTGCACATGATTCTGCATTTCACACCAATAGAGATCCTCTGAATGCAAAGCTAGTGAGGAGTTAAATCAGGCCTAAACTGAGTGGGTGAGAACCACAGCCTATTATCTCAATATCTAATCAGAAATCAGTTAGGTATATCAGGGGTATTGTGTCATTATCCATTTACATTTACAACATTTGGCAAACGCTCTTATCCAGAGCGACTTAGAGTTATCATTTTTATACAACTGAGGAACAGAGGGTTAAGGGCCTTGCTCAAGGGCCCAACAGCGTCGATTGAATCACTGACCTTCGGATCAGTAACCCATCACTTTTAACCACTAAGCCACCACAGCTCATTATCTATTTTTTAAATGCCAAAACCTACCATTATGTAACTGCCATAATTGCCAAACTGATTCCCAATTTTTTGGTGACATTATTAGGTTCCACGTGGAATTATCTTCGAACCATTTACAAGTAACAAGTTAAGATTTTAAACTGTATGTTTTCATAAATCAAGAGTTTGATATATAATTAGCATAATTATACTACTATTTATTCTATGTGTATAGTATATTTATATACTATTTTTAATCCTGCTGATGCACAGGCCCTTAACCCTAAATTGCTTATTTGTAAATGATAAATGTAAGTTGCTCTGGATAACAATGTCAGTGTTGATGGCATGTTTTTATTCCTGTAGGTATACGTTTGTGTCTAAGACCGAATGGTATAATGACAAAATGAATATCCTTTTTAGTGTTGATCCCACAATGCACTAGTGAGCTGTTCAGGGTGTACCCAACCTTTGCCCAGAGTTTGCTAAGATAGGCTCCAGTCTTCCCACGTCCCTAGTAGGATTAAGCAATTCAGCAAATAATGAAACGGATGTTTAAAAGTACATGTACTTGATACAGAATATAACATTACTGGAATTACTGTGGTTATATGTCACCAGAGTTTAGGTTACATTTTATATCTGCTTTGAAATCCCCCTCTGTTGCCGCATCTTTAACCACAAACCCTGAATAAAAGAAAAGAACCTCCAAGACATTGTTTTTTTGATTGTGTAGTTTTTGGTATGTATAGGATCAGGGTATGGATGTACTCCTGCAAACCCTGTGAGCCTTTTTCCCAGGGTTTAAAAAAATTACAGATAGATTGGACATCTGATCAGTGTGTACCAGCTCAACTGTACTGACTCAGCACCATAGAAGACAAGCAGTATAAATAATGGATGTTCAGCTGCACAAATGTATATAATGTTTTATCTTTTCTGGGGTTTTTTATTGAAATCAGCCGCCACTGGAGCTTCAGTATCCAAAATGTAAGGGATAAATTTAGTTTCTTAAAATGGACACATCCTCAGCCTATCCAACTTTCTAAATTCTGTTAGCATTAAAAATTCCCACTGATGTCTAAGGTAACTGGAAATATTTATGCGGCTTGACTCTGACTTTATTGTTTCAGATTCATATTCAGACAATAATATAATTTTTCTCTTCTCTTTTAGAGGTGAGACCCAAGAGGATGCAAAATACTTTGTGGAATGAGGTGAGCTAGAAAATGGAAGACTTTTAAATGGAGTATTTTTCATTAGGATCATTATAATGTGATGATTATTTCTGGCTGTATGGGTGACTCGACCTGGGTGTTTCCGTGTGGAGTTTGCACGTTCTCTCTGTGCTTACATGGATTTCCTCCCACAGTCCAAAGACTTGCACATTAGACTAAATGGCAAGCTGTTCAGTCTGCCTTTACCCAGAGTAAGATGAAATAGGCTCCAGCCTCCCACTGACAGTCCCACCAGTGTTAAATGCAGCTTTAAGGATGCTATGCCTAAAATTTGTTGTGTGAAATTTATGTAGTGATATATTGTAAAACATATTATAAAGGCACCATTATACAGGCACATAACTATGGTCTAATGATGTGATACTTTCTACTCACCATAGTAAATAGTCTCTGAGTTACTGTAGCCTTCCAGTCTAGCCATTCTCCTCTAACGTCTCACATCAGCAAAAGAATTTCTGCCTATAGCATTGCTGTTCACTGGATATATATACTGTAGGTGTTCCTAGTAAAGATAATGCATAAAATAAATTTTTTAATTGAAATTAATTTGTTTTTCACGAGACTCTTACTTCAGTCTCACAGTTGAAAGAGGCTATGCCATTTTGTGGCACACAGAAAATAACCAAACACACAGAAATGAAGTACAAACTCAGCTGTCTCTGAGGTACACCATGAACAGCACGCCAGTCCATCACAGGGCCAACACATGACAATTTACATTGACTCCAGGAGGCAATTTCATACAACCAATTAGCCTAATGTGAATGTCTTTGTCCTGTGGGAGGAAACCAGGGAACCCTGACAAGCCCAGAAGAGAATATGCAAACCCCACACAGAAACAACTTTGCCAAGCCTGGGACTTGAACCCAGGAACTTCTTGCTGTGGGGTGGATGTGCAAACCACTGTGCTACCCCACTGCCTATTTTTCAATAATTTAATAAAAATGAAGTTCCTATTCAAGTTTTATATTTATGGCCAAAACTACACATTTTCACTCATGTGGCAGGAGGTGTGACATTAGTGACATCTGCTGGTGCAGTGGTAGTTTTGCACCAGGAGGTGTGACATTAGTGACATCTGCTGGTGCAGTGGTAGTTTTGCACCTACCGCAGAGTTTTCCTGTTCTAAGACCAGAATTCCAAAAAACCTTACATCTCACAGTGTTAAGGAATACTTTGAAAAATTCCCTTATTCAGAATTTGATCTGGATCTTCTCCAAAATGTAATGGAGTGTTATTTGTGCATTACCCCACCTCCAGCAAAATATTCATAACTTTGCATAAAGTTGCTAACAAACAAAAAACAAACAAACCGACACTGACCACATAACCTACCTTATGGAGGAAAAGAAAAATGCAACCAAATATTAATGCAATGCCCTTTTTTTCTGTTCTTGTGGACAAATAAGAGGAGTGGTTTTTAATAGCCACCTGTTACACTATCAGCCTATCAGGAGCTGAAGATGAAGTGTCCACAAAGTGTATTTAGCAGGGCATGAAATAAAATAGCATTGTACTTTTTATAGGCAGTTTATGTTATACTTTAACTCATAATTTCTTCAGTTTGTAATGTTGATCATATAGCCTAAGAAAAACATTACTTTTGGAAGAAAATTGTTGTGTAAATGTAAAAAAAAATGTAGAAAAAGATTTTTAAGAAATCGTATTCCCGATAAACCAAACTCAATACCCTCAAATCCTATTTTCCTGTCCTTGGAGACAGAGCAGACTGACAAGTCCTCAGTTGCATTGAGGGTCTCAATAAATTGACACCCCTCCCCAAACTGTGCAGCTATTTTAACAACTATCTAATCTATTAATGACCAATACCTGACCTCAAGTACAAGTAAGCAAAACTTCTGATTTAAAAAAATGAAAAAATATATAAAAATAAAGAATAAAAATAAAATAAATGGTTTATTATATGAATCCGTAGGGTTTGGGTTTTGAAAACATACTCCAAGGCTAATTGGTAAAAAGATTGTGGCTGGAATTTTTGGACTGATCAGGTTTAAACCTGAACAGGATGAACGGCTTCAGATATCAATGGGATCTCAATGGTGCTTCAGTCTCCGGTTGTGTGTTTACAGTGTTATAGTGGTGTCTTACTTTCTGTTTCTTTAGACAATATTTAGATCTGTTTAATTTAAATGAGTTCAGTGGTCAGGCTGGACTTTTTTCTATTAATGGAACAAATTCTCAACAGATCCTGCTAGTGCTTAACCGCATTCATTCATTCATTCATTCTCTGAACCACTTAATAATAATTAGGGTCGTGGGGAGGCCGGCGCCCATCTCAGCCGACTCTGGGCAAGAGCAGAGTCTGAAGAAAACATTCCTTTTTTCATTCATTCATTCTCTGAACTGCTTAATTCTAATTAGGGTTGTGGAAAGGCCGGCGCCCATCTCAGCCGACTGAGGGAAGAGTGCAGGGGACTGAGAGAAGAGTGCACCCTGGACAGCTCACCAGGCCATCACAGCATTTATTTTTTATAGTCTATAATTATATCTATAGTAAAAGCAAAAGTATGAATAAAGACAATTTTTAAATGAGAAATAAAATGTAAAATATAAGAAGAAGAAGAAGAAAAAGAAGCTTCTCTCTGGACATATACAAATGCTGATTTGATCTCTCATTGTTTATTAATGCAGTGTGGGTTTTAATGTACAGTATATGTGTTCTTCTTATTCATGCCCACTCAGTATTTCTGGTTCAAAAGGAACTTAAATATCATATTACACCCCCGCAGTACAAATAATATGGATTTTGTTGCAGAGTATGTTTTATTAGTTTTTTCTTTGCTTGTTTGTTTGTTTGTTTGTTACTGTATTTTAAGATCACTATTTGCTTTTAGTTGCTCATGAAATTTCATTTAATTTTGATTATTTATAACATTCCAGTGGGCGGTATGGTGGCGTAGTGGTTAGCACGTCCGCCTCACAGCAAGAAGGTCCTGGGTTCGATTCCCAGCTCGGGCGTTTCTGT
>JBCNYG010000002.1:23099686-23114030 GCA_039654305.1 Porochilus rendahli | reverse complement strand
CATGCTGGCACAGTCACTACGTTTTTTTTTTTTTTGTGTGTGTGTGTGTGTGTGTGTGTATAAGTATATGTGTGTGTATATATAGGATTATGTGTATGTGTATGTATATATGTGTATGTGTGTATGTATGTATGTATGTATGTATGTATATATGTAATATGCAAACTATTGATAAATGTCAGCTCTGTTTTTCTGTAAAAGCCACAAGAAGTTTGCTGGTGTATTTATGCACAAATGTAGCAGTTTAATGTCTTGTGATAGTTCGGTTTGAAGGGTAGTTGCTTTATATCTGTAGTGTTTTTGTCTCCTCTTTCTTGTTTTTACTTTTCCTTTTGCTTCTGTTTGCTGTCTTTTCTTTTTCTATCCCCTCCAGTCAAGTCCAGCAAGATTACATAGATTCCATAACACAATTCAACATTAAAGAAATAAATGAATCAGATTGTCAAGAGGAGTCTTATACCCATAAACCTCCCCTTGGAAAAGCATTTGTTCGGACCAACACTGCAGCCAGGCTGCCATTCTGCTTGCTATGATGCTGGAAAGGACATGTTTTAAAAAAAAATAAGAGTAAATATTAAGTCACATATAAAGATCAAAATCTTTCTTGATTCTGATGCCTGATGTGAACATTATCTGAAGCAGAATTGTGCAATTAGATAACTGCATGAATGTACAGTTGAACAAGTGTTCCTAATAAAGTGGTTAGTATGTGTAGTCATTTTTCACTCAACTGTTATTTTTCACAGTTGAGAAAGTCAGTATGCTTATGTTTGCAGGAGAACTGCACAGGATATGACTTTGAGAACAGACTTCATGTCCGAATCCATACGGCCCTCGCCTCTGTAAAGGAAGTAGTTCCTCTGTGACCACAACCGACCAGGAAGTCCATTTTACAGGGACCAAGGCCTGTGTGGCACCTTTTAAAATGCGAGCCATTAAAATTGATCTCTCTCTCTCTCTCTATCTCTCTCTCTCTCTCTCTCTCTCTCTCTCTCTTTCTCTCTCTATTGAATTTTTTGTGAAAACCAAAATGATGACAAATTATTTTCTAGTTGGGTAGACTTATCACCAACAGTGTTTCTTGTTTTTCGTGTAGTAGAACGCTTTAAAGTAGAGTATTTTGCCACAATTTACATTTCCGTTTAAGGTAGCTACCCCATTACACTGATGAATGTTTCTGTTTCTCAATGTTTTGTCTTTTCTGGCTTTTCAATATGTTTTAGACAGGACATCCAGGAAAGGGTCCGAAAATGGTCAAAATTTTGGAGTGTGGGGGGTGGGTGGGCTATCTTTTTATGATAATGATTAAAAAATGAGTGTAGTAAGAATAATACTAGATTTACAGCACCTACCTTACACTACCTAACACTATTATTATATTTACACTTATTAATGTCAGAGGATGGCAGTATTCTGACTCAGGCCTCCACCACATTGCAGGTGTTTCTCTAATAAGCTTACTCCTACTGAAAAAATACATTTACTGATAATTTTGTGCTTTGCCAAAAAAATAAAATAAAATAAAACAAAAATAGTAATTTAAAAAATGCATATGATATAATAACACTGACATTGTAATTAGAAATAATCACTGTGGATTATTAAACTGTTTTAATATGTTTTAATGCCCAGAAACCAATAAAATGGCTCGAGTAATACTTTATTTTTACTCGTTAATGGAAATTACAGATGCGCTCAGAAATTTACTTATAAAATCAACATGGACATGAATATCATGGCAGGTTTGGGTTTTAAATTATTTCACGGAATTGTTCTTTTTCTAGGGACAAATAATTTTCTCATCTCATCTCCTTTTCATTCCAAAGCACTATATTACTGTTATTATGGTCATGGGGAGGCTGGAGCCTATCTCAGCCGACACTGGGCGATGGCGGGACACACCCTGAACACCTCCCCAATTCATCGCAGGGCAAAACACACAGTCATTAAAACTTACACCCACACCCAGGGATAATTTGGAACAGCCAGTTAGTCTGATGAGCATGTCTTTGGACTGTGGGAGGAAAACAGGGTACCCCAATGAAACCCACGCAAGCACTACCCCACTATGTAGTGTGATAAATAACTGTATTTCATAAATCTTTACAAATTTTTATTTATCTATTTTCTGAAATGAACACAGTCAGATTGTATATGCAGTTGTTTAACAGTTGGCGGAGTGTCCTCTGGGAGGAACGCTTCACCTTTTTAACTTCCAAACATACCTCTGCTGATCGTGGCCGATCAAGTCATCCTTTGCTTCTCTGACCATAAAACTTTCCTCTAGATGGCTTTTCCTTTGTCCATATTTTTGCTTTTTTGCTATACTGTGTTAATATGGTCAGCTGCAAAATTTCATCAAGCTTAAAAAAGTCAGTTTTGAAGAATAGGCTTCTTTCTTTGATGGTGGCCTCTCAGTCCATAGAGCTGTAGATGGTGACACTGGTGTTCCAACAACTTCCAGTTTATGGCAGCTCCACGGCTTGGAAGGTCTTGGGTTGATTCTCATCATTTGAATCAATTTTCTTTTAGGTGAGGGTGACTGTCTGGGACTTCTTTGATACAAAACCAAAATACCTACGCCTCCCAATAACTTTTTTTCAAACACATGCTTTTTATGTTGGCACAGCTATCAGCTATAGTTGACCATAATTATTACCAGGAAGTTTAAGATGCCATGGCAAGTATAAAGATGTTTTGTTCTTTAAGTGACACTGAATCAATATTCTCGTTGCGTGTATATATTTTGGACCCTGTACGTATAATTTGGACTATGCATTGATATTCAAAAGAACCCTAATTAAATGAAAACCTAAGTACCAAATTCTTGATTTTTTTTTTATTAAAGATCTATGTTGTACAATCGTTCTTCCCCAGAACAAGACCAGTTTAATGAAATCACTGATACTCCAGTAATGCCATGACATTCATGTCCACAAGTACATAAATATGGGTGATGGTCTCTGTATTTATCGGCAGAGCCAAATAATTTAGTGGATTATTAACTGCTAGCAAACAAGCTCTCCTTTGTGAAGGAGGGATTTCGGTTTCTCAAATCCATATGTATATTTGTACCAATTTTCAACTGGTTATCTATGTATGTAGGTTTTTGAAGGTAAACAAGCCTTTTTCCAGTGAAAATCAGCATGTCAGATGCAACAGGTTTGAAACCAGCAATGTTTACACTCAATAAATTACTTGTATAAGGTTAGGAGTTGTTTTCCACTGGAAAATGTAGATTTATGACTTTGTTAACAAATTTGAACCAAAGACCAATCTACCATAACAAAATTGACCGTCCAAGAGGACGTTATGATTGAAAATCACATTTTGGAGTTAAGGGATATTCTGGAGTATATATCTAAAAGCTGTGATGGTTCAGCAAAATTAATTTGCTTACAATGATCTGAATAAGTGACTAACATGACTACAGTTACCTTTTAATGCTTTAAAATCATTGATTAGTTGATGGATATAAATAGGAACATTCAGTTGGGGGTTAGGTGACTTGCTCCTGAGCACTTCAGCCATGAAGGTGGAGAAAGCCACCAGCTGCTCACTCTTGTTGTCACCACACATTTTTACTCCTGGTTTGGGGATGGAACCAGCGACCTTTCTGTCCCAAACCCACTTCTGTAACCATAAGACAATGGCTGCTCCAAATTTGATAGTTTCTGCCTAAGTGTATTTCTAATATGTTTAAACATAAATCAGACATTGCTGACTCAGAAACACTTCACTAATCAATGTTTTTGCAATCAACTGCACAGAGTAATTACTGGAGCATGTGTTGTCTGCATTGCAGAGGCCTGTATGTGCAGTTCAATAATCTGAAATCTTTGATCTTAGTCTTATCTTTAATTAATATTTTTAATGTATTAATCTCACATTAATAAGACTAGTTTAACATGCACAAAAATTGGGTTTTCTCTCACAATGATTTTGCCACTCTTAGTCCAGGAGAGGCAGATCATGATCACAAAATCAATTGTCATTATTATGGAAAAATATTGGATAAAGTCATTTGATTATTCGCATACATTTTTGACCATATTTTAATGATTCTGTGCATGAAAAGACGAATATCACTAAATCAGACTGCTGTCTAACACTTTAACATTGTCCTTAGAACTAATATGCTTTATACTTTGATTTATATTCAATTACCTTCTGCCTTCCTGTAAATTCTGGATGCTTAAGAGTGTTCACTGCGACTGGTGAAAATGTTTATAATAGTTAGTAGTTCATTTACTCAAAGTTTTGTTCTGTGATAGAGTGCTCATAGTGGGGTTCATGATATATAACCGAAGCAGTTCATTTATCCCTTTTTTAATGAGGGCAGAGCAGAAGACTATTGTCAAAGATGTTATACATTTGTAAGCCTAATTAACAACTATACATTTAGTACACAGAAACTTATTTACACTCAAATTGTCTGATTGATTCAATCATTAAGGTATGTAATGTGCCTAATAGTTCAATAATAACATTATACTCATAAAATGTGTAATTTTTTTTTCTTTCTTTCTTTCTGAGGCTCTAAACCTCTGCTATTACCTAATCTGATTTATTCTGGTTTGTTAGATGATATACTCTCGAAGCATTAGATAATCAGCCTGTTACTCCGCTCCAGTTGCATGAAATGAGTAATGCATATGCATATGCTGCCTAGACTCAAACTACAAATATATTCATATGGTTAAATATGTTCCGATAGCTTTCTTCATAGTGTTATACCTCCAGGTTAAGTTTATTTCCACAAAGATGATATCATCCTCAACTTTCCCAAATATCGTAAAGATATTTATGAACTAGATCAGGCACTAGAACCAAAATTTACATGAAGGATGATCTCTATGGGTTTTGGTCAGTGGTATAACTATCATGTTTATATTTTTGGAAAAGGAAAATAAAGTCAAATCTGGAAGCCTAGTGGGTTATTTAAAGATATTCCATTCTACATGTTACTTTAACTGTTTCAACACAAAAATGCTAAAGTTATTCCTAACATGTGACAAGCATTTGTACTCAAAAACTGCAATCGCTTATTTGTAAGCTGATAGTTGTACTAGCTTCCTTCCATGCCAATGGCTTGTGTGTCTCTGAGCAAGGTTTTTGTTTCATTTGTTTAATTGCAAGTGGAAATATGGAGGATGAAGTGTGATTTATTCATTCTTCCTTCACAGTGTATACATTCAAATATGGCACATATGTACATTACAAGTATTTTGGGTGTGCTCAACTTACGTCAGAATCTCACATCTGTACTGATAGTTTATGTGCTTTACCGTGCCCAGGTATTGTGTTACTATCTTTATCTTATACGCATAACCATAATTAACATTCTGTTCTGTAATTTCACTGAGACAGTGAAGTGTGTATGAGTGGCACATTTACACATCCTTGTCATCATATTTATGTCATCTATAACTTTGATTTCTCTCATAATCTGAGAATGTACTAGTACTGCATGTAGGGTTCAGAATCAATCCAGCTTTCATGCCATAGGGTTGCAAGCAGGTGCTTGGTATTAAAAATTCAGAAAAAAAAAAGTTTAAATGTTGATGCTGTCAGCAAAAACCTTACATCTCTTTTACATTCCACATAAAACTCCACCACTTCCACAGTTTTCTATATATTTACAGATACAGATTTCGCAAAGTTCTCGCAAATGTCTACTTGGGGACTATGTCAGAAATATCAAAGACCCAGCAATAGAAATCCTGGACCATAGATGCAGTAGAGAAATTAGATTTTGGGAGATTGTCCAATAAGTCCTCAGAGTCTCAGGGGCTAAAGATTCACATCATAAAGAATTCAGAATTGTTACAGGAATTGTATATATTGTCTGTGTTTATCAGGTCTGTGGACAAAATGATAAAATGCAACAAATAAAAATTAATAAGAAAAAAGCCTGCTATCCTGTCAGTTTATTTCAACACCTGGTTACTGTTACAATTAAAATTTTTCAGTCTTTACTTTGTAATAAAGATGTGTAGAAATCCAGTTTGGAGAGAAAGCCTGATCCACAAAAAGTCCTGGTAATACCAAACACTTTCCACTATTATATAAATTAATTAATACTTACTGATCCCAAAATCTGGGGTTCAAGCCCCACTATCAATGGGATGTCACTGCTGTCCCCCCCAGTTCAGGGTTATCAAATGCAGGCCATGTCTCGCCCTGTCTGTGGTGAGAGGCATGTAAAAGACCCATCGCTGATTTTCTTCAAGAGTAGGCTCCATAGCTCTCAGGATGTTTCTGCCCTGTGATCTCCTGGCGAGCTGTCCGGGGTGTACCCTGCCCTTGCCCAGAGTTGACTGAGATGGGCGACAGCCTCCCCACGACCCTAATTAGGATTAAGTGGTTCCGAAAATTAATGAATGAATGTTTGTATCCATCTTCTGACAGTTTTATCCTTGAGATCTTTTGATAGTGCCTTGCCAACCATAGTTGATGGTTTGTTTTCATTTAAACGTCCAAGTACTTGAATGCTCTAGGAATAGCTGTTTTTATGCCAAACAATTTAAAATACTAACGGCTGGGGAGAGGGAGGTCAGGACCTCACTGCTTAGGCTGCTGCTGATGCGACCTGACCCCGAACCAAGTGGAAGAATATGATGATGATGAGGAGGAGGAGGAGGAGTTTAAAAGTGTATGCAATGAATGAGGTAAAACATCAAATAATGTGCTTTTATATTGTTTCAAGTGCAAAGTCGTTTAAGATTCTGAAACATAAAAAGCAGTTACTTCTGTACAGCAGCTGTCCATACACAAGATGGCAGTATGTGCCTATAACTTAGAGCAACACTGAACATGAGCATCAGGAGTAACTCTTCTATAGCATTGCTTTTCACCACCCTATTATCACAGAAGTGCCTTGTTGTTTGTTGGTTGCGTTTACAGTATTATACAGTATATGTCACTGTTTCTGAAGTTAAATCAATTTTAAATATTTACTGTTTAGCCCAGAGACAACTCAGTGGAGAACTTAACTGTGTCACTGTGCTGTGTGCTATAGCTGACAAAAGTAATTTAACTGTTCACAACTTCATGTTTAGGCGTTTAACTTTTGATTTCCAGTCTCAGATGGTATTTGTTTGGACAAATAGTGCACATCTTAGATGCACCATTATGCCATACTCCATCTAGTCACTCACACAGTCACTAATTTGCCAAACTGCTTTATACCATTAGGATAGCGGGGAGCCTGACTCCTATCTCAGCCGACAGTGGGCGAAGGCGGGGTACACTCGGGGAACAGCTCGCCACACACACACACACACACACACACACACACACACACACACCACTAGGGACAATTTTTGAACAGCAAATTAGCCTCATGTGCATGTCTTTTGACTGTGGAGGAAACCAGATTACCCAAAGGATATCCATGTAAGGGAGAACACCCAAACTACACTCACATACTTGTGACTTGACCTTTTTGCTGTGAGGACATGCAAACCATTAGACTTAGACAGACTTGGACAGACTTTATTTGTAATGTAGATTTACATCAAAATGAGATTTCGATGCAAAGGCTCGGAGCACGGCAGGAATAATAAGAAAAAATGTTAATAAAATAGAAATTTAAAAACTATACGTATAAAAATGTTTGTATAAAATATAAATGAAAGATAAATATATTGCACAGTCTAGTTGCAGTGTAATATTGCACAGCACAGAGGTCTTTAATGGAGCAGTCCGTATTAGGTGTGTGTGCGTGAGGAGGGAGGAACAGTTTAATGCGTTCAACGCTCTTATGGCATATGGAAAGATACTATTGTGAAGCGAGTCCTGCTCCGTAAGATGCAGAATCTGCTTCCAGAGGCCAGCAGTGAGGGGTGGGAGGTTTCTCTGGTGATGTTTTGAGCCCGTGTCAGACAGCGTTTCTTTGCAATGTCCTGGAGCGGAGAAAGTGAGGTCCCAGTGACTTTCTCTGCTGTCCTCACCACCCTCTGTAGGGACTTATACTCATAGGCACTACAGGCCCCTGACCAGACTGAGATGCAGCTGGTCAGTATGCTCTGTATATTTCCTCTTAGAAGGTGGTGAGAATGGGAGCAGGTAGGTGCACTCTCCTCATCCAGCACACAAAGTGCATATGCTGCAGTGCCCTCTTTACAAGTGTACCAGTGTGATTTGACCAGTTCAAAGAGTCCGTTAACTGCACCCCCAGGAACCTGGTAATGCAGACGATCTCCACTGTTGAATTGTTGGTGAGAGGAGGAATGGGGGGTGGCTGGGTCTTCTCTTTTGTTTTTGAGACATTCAGGATCTAGTTGTTAGTTTCACACCAATCCGCTAGATACTTCACCTCCTCTCTGTAAGCCTGTTCATCATTGTTACTGATGATTATGCCACTGTGCTGCCCAGTTCATGATAGTGTAACCCTAAAATGTTTTGCCTTGTTACGGAAGAATTTTGCATCTACTAATTCTTTAGTGAGATGGCTGCTACATCCTAAAGTTTCATCTCTGTGTTTCTCAGTATGAAAGGTTAGGCATTGAGATGTATCTAACTCGAAATCTAGTTAGTTAAAAGATCTGCTAGGCAGCAGTTTCATCATTTATTTTAAATTACAGGTGCTTGCACTGATGATTCTGAGGGCCTAAAGGCAGATTTGCCATCACAGGGCTGAAATCTGATTGGATAAAAGCGCTACCATAAATACACATTATTACATGGATGTGCTTACAGAAATACACACACACATGTATGACATATAGCCACAAAAAAGAAAAGAGGCCACTGCCAATCGATTATGTTCAATTTTAAACAACACACCGCTAATGTCCGACCTTCGTATGCATTCGTATTCGTATATCACAAATAATATTTATTTACAAATCACAAATATTTGGTGGTATAACGGTGACATTTTAATTACAGCTTTCATGTGTCTTGGCGTGTTGTTTGTGGGTGACTTTATGAAAAAATAACCAGGGGGCCTGGACCAGGTGGAAGCAGGCCATGGACCATAATGTCACTTGGAGAGAGCTTTGGCAGAATGAGCCACACCACATTACCTTCCTGATACGGGCAGTGTATGACTTGCCGAACCTCTTTACTTAGGGAAAAGTAGACACCCCAACCAGCCAGCTGTGCCCAGTCAGAAAAACTTTGGGGCACATTCTGAGCTTCTGCCCAATAGCACTTAGTCAAGGTTGTTACACCTGGTGCCACAACCAAGTTCTAATACCCATTGCGGATGCCATCAGCAAGGAGATCATGATCAATAGGTAAAGCTGAACTGATTTTTAGGTAGCAAAAATAGATGATAGATATATATATATTTTAAATAAATGGGTGATGAAAGTTGAGAGCTCTGCATATAAAGAGATCTATAAAAAGCTTCACTCCCACACAGAGAAAGGCATGAATCAGAGGTACTTTGGGTTCTAAGAACGAAGCATTTAGAACAAAGACACTCTCTTAAAAGGAAGCAAATTAAGGACAGAACTGATTTAGACAAGATGGTGTGTATTGTTACACCTTCATTTCTTATCTCAACACAAAAACATGTGGAAGAACAGAATGGAATTATTGATAAAAAATCAGATGGCAGTGTCTGTACAGGTTGTGTTAAAGACTGAGCTGCAGTTCAGTAATAGTTTGAGCAGAAAGTGGAGAGCAAAGCAGGAAGTTGACAGTAAATAAAGGTGTAACTGAGTACAGAACACCCCTATAGCACTAACCACAGTGAGTCAAACATTAATACAAACCTGTAGCCCTGTTCACCTCTTCCCAAGAAACACAAAGTGCAGTTCGATCAAGAGTGTACTGTATATTACTTCCCTCTGAATGATGTCACTGCTTTTTAATAAAGACCATCATTACTAATTACATACCTAAATTTAATTAATTAGTTTTTTTTGTCTGTTTTTTTGTGTGATTTTTAAAAAGATGTTTATACAGTAAAGGCAGCTACAACATTTTGATTCATAACTAACTCCTATGACATGAATAAAGTCATTGGGAACCCAAAAAATGTAAATAATTCTTAAAATCTTTAAGAATTTTGAATATCAACTGGTTTCCTCTTCATTCTCTTTACTGATGACAGACCTCCCTGCCTGTGAAGTGTCTTCTTTCACCACCACGTATTCTGTATTCTGTAATTACTTGACTGGAGACATTAGTATATTATTTGAACTGAATAAACATGACTGTTAAGCCAGAAGGTATCGTGTATAACCAGTGAGGTAGCATACACTTCCCACTCCTGACCATATCAGTAAAATACATTGTTGCTGATTAAGAAAGTAATCTCATTAAAATATGCTTTTGTTGATCCAATGTCTTGTTTTTGGTTTCCACATGCCGGATGTGTCACAACAAACAAACAGCTCCAGTCAATGACCTCTACAATTTTGTCATTGCTTGTTGCTAAGTGTTTGGAAGTGTTGACTTTGGCCGTTGGCTTGGTATGACCAACTTATATTTTGCATATAAAAATGTAGATATATTTTATTGAAAATAATTTAATCATATCATTAAAATATATTATTTTTAATCACATTATTATTATATGCTCAGGGGCAGATTTAGATATGGGTGATATGGGCACCTGCCCAGCGTCTTTTGAGGAGTGACGGGGGGCTCCATAATAATAATTAAAAATAAAATTCATAATGCTTTATTTGTGTAATCAGTTTAATCTGTTATTATACACAAAAAAGAGGATGAGAAACAATCAAAAGGTAAAGTTATATAAACATGTAATCTATATTGTTGTATATGTAATGACACAGGCTGTAGTTCCTATGTTTGTTAGCCTGTGCATTGCTCATTTTTACCACTGAGTTCTATATAAAGCTCAGTGCTTCTTACACAGGCCAACTGTAGGCTTTTTCATTTCCATCTCTCTAACCAGCAACTAGCATTGGGTATAATTACATAACATCTTCAACAAAGTAATTATAATTTAAAACATTGGGAAGTTGACACCATGAGGAGGTTGTGTGATTGGGTTTTGTTGATTTGGTTCTGAGCATGGTGATAATTTTCAGTGCTGAAAGCTAAACAAATGCATTTGTGTTGATCTGACGTTTAATATCCTTATAATATATGGGGCTTTTTGGGTCTCATATGAGTAAAATTTGCCAAGTATATTGAATTGCTACCCACGCTTCTGACATTTATACATAAAATAGAGAACTCCATTCGGAACAGCCAATTAGCCTGATGGGAATGTCTTCGTACTGAGGAAAGAAACCGGAGTACCCAGAGAAAACCCACACTAGTGCAGGGAGAACATGCAAGCTCCACACAGAGACGCCTGAACGAGGGACTTCAACCCAGGACCTTCTTGCAGTCTTTCCTTTTCTCATTGTATTTTCTTGTTATATTATTCTCTTTTGTATCATTTGAAGAAAAATTGTTGTTTTTTAATACTCTCTTGTAACCTGCTTTTTTGCCAGGTCATCATTGTTAATAAGAATTGGTTCACAATGGACTTACCTTGTTAAATAAAGGTTAAATAAAATAATAAAAGTGGTAGAATGAGAAAGATGTGTGTGTGTGTGTGTGTGTGTGTGTGTGTGTGTGTGTGTGAGAGTGATGTGGTCAACCCAAAGTTGACCATGCTCTGACCATGAACTCGGACAGGAAGAGATTTACATGTTGTCAATAAAGTGTTTTGCGAGTGTTTTTTGCAAAGCAAACAGACATTCAGCCTCTAGCATGTCCCTGAGTGCTTTTTTTTGGACAGGGGAAGGTTAAGGCGCACTTGAGGGAGACAAGATTTGTTTCAAGTATTGAGATATTAACGTCTATGCTTGCTACCGGAAAAAGTGGGCAGGTATGGAGTTATGGTGTCTGGCTCTAAGCAAGATCTACACGGCGACATCCAAACTGGAGGCTTCAAAACATTAGTTTACAAATCAATAGGGTGACATCATGGTTGGCTACATCCGGTTATATTAAGGGTCTATGGGCCACGAGCTGACATTTCTTGCTGTTGCTGTTTCAATTTTACAGTGAGACATTAAAGAGTGTAAAAATAAAAACATTGGGGTGTTTCAAAGCTTTTGACTACTAATGTATTAGTGTACTAGGAGGTCAGGGCTTTGTGCATTAAATATACCTTTAAACTGTTAAAACAATAAATGTGTCTTTCATTAATAAAGGTGTTGTTGTGATCATTGGATAATTGCTCAACTACTTAATTGTACAAATGTGATATTAATGTAAGTTGCTCTGGATAAGGGTGTATGCCAAATGCCTTAAACGTAAATGATTTATTTTTTGTATAACTTAGGGAAATCTACTGTGAGTTCTTTATTACACATTCTGTAATAATTAATTGGTTTCTGGTGCTTGGCTGTGGACTTCTGGAGGTAACTGAGCCACACCCTCTTCAGACAAGCCCTGGTCTACAATACAAAGAAGACTAGAGTTAAACTGAATTACTCTCATAACCTGTATGTATGTATTACTCTCATAACCTCACTAATGGGATGTTACTAATATTTGAGCAATAGAAAATATTAGGAATGACAAAACAACAACAACAACAACAAAAACACTATGCATGAGGTTACAATCAAACAAGGCTTAAAAATGGTTCATTCAGTAGCTGTATTTGGAGACTTGTATACCTGAAGAGATTTTATTCTTTAGACATGGTGGATCAGAGAAGAAAGATGATAAGCATGTCAAAGCTTTGGGTTTCCATTTCAGAACATCTCTAGCGACCAGTTCCTCCTCTTCTGCATCTCCTTTATCCTGCAGGACAAAGATTAAAGTGATGATAAGTTCCACTTTGGCCATTTCTGAGAAATGCATAGATGCTAATGCTTTGATATTATACACAAGAAAAACGTGCATAACATTAAAATGGGTTTGTGCCTATGTTCCCCAGGAACCCTAACATTTACCCTAATATTCCATAAATTGCTTCTTTAATGAGTTTGTTTGATTGTTGTACCTTAATTCTATAAAATACACAATACAATGGAAGATACATTAATTTGATAAAGACCGTGGAACATGAGGTCTGGGGAACATGGGGATTAATCCCTGTTAAAATATATGAAACTCTAAGGAAGAGATTCTCTAAACCTTCTAGCAAAATGAGATGAAGTCTTTTAATTTCCCTTATCGGCACACACAAGGTCAACAGTGCAAATAAACTGTAGAACAAAGGAACCTTTTTTCCATTCACAGAGCCATGCAAACATATGTATGCACACCCACGCACCCCCCCCCCCCCCCAACACACACGCACGCACGCACACACACACGCACACACACATATTACCTGATCTACTTGCACATACTCCCCATGCTGAACACATCCAGTGTCAAAAATGTACTTTCCGGGACCTAAGGGCTGTAAAAACCTTAATAAATGAAGGGAAATGGAAACAAGTGTGTACTAGAGGGAAAGAGTTCTGAGTCCTGAGGGGAAAAGGACCAAATCTTACTTTATTGTTTAAAAAGTCGCCTTGGTATTTGTGATTTAGATGGACTAACTCTCCCGCCGTCTCCATCTTACCCATAACCCAGGTACCAACATACTTAGAACCTGTTTCATGGTATGTGTACACTCCTTGTCCGTGTCTGTGAGACAGACAGAGATGAGCATGTAACAAAGGTAGCAGATAAATGCCTATAGCACTACATACTGTATGCAATCCGAAATCCGACCTCAGGAACGTCACACTTAGTGTAACTTCCAGCACAAATGGAACGCACCATAAGTATAAGACAATGCCTATTCATTATAACCTATACATAAACTTATAATCAACAAGAAACTCTATTGCAGGCCAAACGTCTCCAGTAAAGTGAATATCATTTTTATATGTATAAGATGTTAATATTTTTGAATTCAAATGTTAATGAAAGACCTCTGATGCTGCAGCCACTCCCCATCATAGCTGTCTCCATTAGGATATGTGTAAATCCCACGACCCTGACGCTGGTCTTCCACCCATGAGCCTAAACCAAAACAAGACACATAAACACTTATTGTGATCCATACTTTCAGCTTAAACCTCCCACATATACTTAAAAGAAAGGAATAAAACACCCTCACCATCATACATGGAACCATCAGGGTAATAGAAAATCCCTTTTCCATGTTTCACGTTCTTGTAATAGTCCCCTACATACTGAGCCCCATTCGTAAATGTGTAGGTTCCCTGATACAAATACAGAAAAGGGGACTTTAGTTCAACAGTGCATGGTTATGTTTTAATTTAAATTCAGATCCATTCATTCATTCATTCATTTTCTGAACCACTTATTCAAAATTATGGTTGCGGGGAGGCTGGCGCCCATCTCAGCTGACTCTGGGCGAGGGCGGGGTACACCCTGGACAGCTCGCCAGGCC
>JBCNYG010000002.1:23089359-23099586 GCA_039654305.1 Porochilus rendahli | reverse complement strand
TGTCATTCATGAAGAGTAGGCCATTAAGTTGCCGTCAGCATGTTCCTGCCCTGTGTTGGCCTGGCAAGCTGTCCAGGGTGTACCCTGCCTTCGCACAGAGTCGACTGAGATGGATGCCAGCCCCCCCCGCGACCCTAATTAGCATTAAGCGGTTCAAAAATGAATGAATGAAGGAATTAATTAATTAAAATTCTCCTATGTGAAGAAGATGTGAAAAGTTTTAATATATTAAATATACTAAACTATTACTGTAGATAAATAATTTAAATTAACTTGACAGTTTCTACTCTTAAACCTTACCTTAAACCTTCTATAGTTTTGTGTTTTGTTTTTTTTTGTTTTTTTTTTACAAAAGGGAGGTCTTGTCAAGGAGAATAAAATAGCAAATGCATTAAAATAATGGATTTTAAGTCATTATTGTTCACATTGTTTTTAAAATATACATGCAAGTTAATGTTGCCCATCTCTCAGGGAAAATAATACTTTAAGCCTCAAATTTAAAAACCATTAGAAGTACAGATCCATTAGAAAGCAGCATGTACTGCACAAGGGAAACCGAACTTGCTGGATGTCCTTGATTGCTGTGGCTCTGGTGAAAAGAGAACTCCTACAGTCTTAGTGGTGATGAGATTTGCCTAAAGCTGCATTCCTCTATATACCACTGTACTGGACAATAATGATTCATTCTGCCCAGACCATGTCTTTACCTAAAGAAACATTATCCTGCTTAGCGATAATAGAGAGCGGAACATTGTGGATATGTTGGCTTTTTTAATCATGATCGAAGGATTAAAATGTATAATAAATCTCAGTCACTGAATAATATACGGGGTGAGGGACTATTGAGAGTTGTTGCATAAGGGAAGATTACATTCACAGTAATCTCAATCATGCCTTCAGTAGATACTGGACTGCTTTTTTTTTTCTTTCCTCTTTTTCAGGGATCAAGCTTCCCGTCTCAGATCTCGCCATCCCAGTGACTACAGCAAGCATACAGCATGATCAGTATGGCATTGTAAGGGTAATTGATAGGTTTACTGAAGCCACACCTTTAAATATAACTGCCAATCAAATGTTGTGCCAATCATCATATGTTTTGACAATTTTTGTCTGAGGAAGCCATCAGTATCCATGCTCGTTATGGTGGTATTGGGGAATATAAGGTTTAGCATAAAGAAATATGCAATGCTTGTTTCTGTGTGTCTGCTGATTGTAGGCGGAAACCCACGCAAATATGTTTTCACTGACCACAGGGCTCAAGCACAGGACCTTATTGCAGTGAGGCGAGAGTGCTAACCACTACACCATCGTGACCACCAGCGTAACATAGTCTTGAAATAAGATTAAAGAAAATGTTAAGGAATGAGAGCAGCTCTATGTGATGACATCTCCAGGACCCTTAGTAGCCGATGATGATTTTAGCATATCAGGAAGCTTAAAAGAAGATCCACTCCAAACTTGATTCTTTGGTCAGAACATCAGTTCAGTTTCACACAACAGTTCAGTGTCACAAATGCCAAGTCCAAAGAATTTTTTCATTTCGCATAAAATGTTCTGCTGGAGATGCAGGGGTTTTTAAAAAATCATGCATTCAAAGAAAATAGCAATAAACACTTTGACATTTACACAATTTTCTTGTTGTAAGAATTTCACTGGATTAGCCTAGAGCTAAGCATCATCTGCTGGGCAAAGATTCCCCGTCAATATTTTTAAAGAATTATGTTTATGTTTATTATAATTTAACAAGGTAAAAAAATTATTAGGAAAAAATGAGCATGAAGAGGTGTTCTGTTGAAACAAACAGCCAAGAGTTTCACCGTTATGGCTTCATCTTCACTCCCAAAATGAGAATGATAATCCTGAAGCTTCTTTTTCAAGAAAAAGCAGTATCTGCTTAACACTCATTCACCTACTGATGACTGGTCTTACCACAAAAAGCTTTTTATTTTTTATTTTTTTCATCTTTATATCCATTTATTCAAGCTTTCAAATTCTATATTTTTGATTGGACTATTAAACAAAATAAGTTGTTATTATTATTATTATTGTTGTTGTTGTTGTTATTATTATTATTATTATTATTATTATTATTATTATTATTATTATTATTGGGCAGCACAGTAACATAGTGGATAGCAGGTCTGCCTCACAACATGAAGGTCCAGGGTTCGAGTTATGGTTTCAACCAGGACATTTCTGTGTGGAGTTTGCATATTCTCCCTGTACTTGCGTGAGTTTCCTCTGGATACTCCTGTTTTATATGTGTTACTCTAAACTATATATCTCACTCTTCCCTCATTTAGCATTGCCCTGTTTTAGCAAACTGATTTTAACAATGTAGCCCACTGGGTCAGTAATACTATAAACGAAACCTACTTTGCAGAAAATAGACCACAGTGAGGGCGATGAAAAGAAGCTTATTATGGGATCTGGGATATGAATATGTCTGTTAAAAACTAGATGTTTGTCACCACCCTGTGCAGGCACCAACATGAGAACTCTGGGAAAGGCATATTCACACACTGAATGTGTTGTATGGTTCAGACTTCTTATGTAAGTCATATAGGCATTGTTTAACTCAGTCTGTTTCCTTTGGGTTGTCCATTCATAGGATGTGAAAAAATAAGGGTAGGCCTTGTTGCTGTCAAGGCAAACATCCGGTAATGGGGAAATAGTGGGTTACCTGTTTGGGTGTACAATACACCATGCTGCTTCTTCATCATCACAATATATATCTTTTACACCACCGTGCTCCATTCTGATTGGTCAAACAGCAGTTTGAGCAGCAGAATTTCTATTATTAGAAAGAGTAGAATAGAAGAATAGAATAGTACTTTGTTTATCTTTGACAGGAAACTCAAGGAAACTTGTAACTTTGTTACAGCAGCAGCACCCAACCAACACCAAATATAAATTAAAAAGGGACTAGTTAAATAAAAACAGCCATACAGTCATACAAAACATGCAGAATATATATAATGTATGGAATATTACACAGGATATTGTACATGTGCCATGTGAAAAAGAAACCAAATATTGCACCATTTGATAACATGAAAAATAAACTAAAAATTACATTAAACAATTAATTATTATCCAAATTAATTGTAATATATTATAACTAGTAGTATAGTAATGAACATACACAGGGACTTGTATGTGGAAAGGCTTTCAGAATTAAAGGCTTTGCAATTTCTCTGTTATATGGCGATCATATTAAACTCAATAGAGACAAAAACAAGGAAGTTTTATAAGGGAAGAACTAAAGTACAGTAATGTGCAAAAGTATAAACACAATAATACATGATAATAATCATGATCCCGATTTGAGCCGATCATGTTCCAATGTAATTCCATTGTTAGTCAGATGTTTCAAATGTTCTTATGTACTGATGATCTTAAATTGTTACCCTCTACGATTCTGATCTTATTACAATCAATACCAATGTCACTCCAATTTGTACCAGTGTTGCTCCCATTTTTTCCAAATATACTTCTGTTACACTGATCACTTTTGACGTGTACCAATGTATGCCAATGTACACCGACCAGCTCATTAACTTGTACAAATACACATACTTTACACATAGACTGATATATTTAAAGCACACCAAATGTGACCCATCACAGCAAAGTGGGTATTAAGTCAGAAATTATTAAATACTTTGTTGAACATAAAATGCAATTTTCTCCAAAATTGCATGCTTAAAAGGCTGAAGATTCGTGGCAGGTTTTAGTTAGTTACTCCAAAACTAGATAAATATGTTCAAAAATTTTATACAATTTTAAAGCTTAGGATATCAGCTACTCAAATCAGTATTTATCAGTAACTCAAAATAAATAATTTCCAACTTAATACCTACTTTGCTGTTATGCGTCACAAATACTTTTCTTAATTTATTAGTATTTACTGCACTTATAGAAGTGTTTTTTGTTTTCATTCCCTCGTTTTCTAAGCTGATCAATCATAATTAGGGTCATGGGGAGGCTGGCGTCCATCTCTCAGATTCTGGGCAAGGGCACATTGCCAACACACACACAATCATTAACACTCACACTCACACCTAGGGGTGACTTGGAACAGCCAATTAGCGTATTGGGCATGTTTTTGGACTATGGGAGGAAACCGGAATACCCTTGTTTTATGTAAAAACATTTTATTATTATTTATATGTAAATATAATGCACTTTTGCTTTTGCATGTGCCTAAAACTTATTCACCGTACTGTAGCTAGAACATACAAAATAACAGCAATAACTTGCTCAAAAGATGACCCAGAGCATTTAACATACCTTAAAGCAAATTAAAAATGTGATGTGTCAGTGTTTAATTAATTACAAATATTACCATTGGAAATGTGGTGGTATAAAATAAAACACTTTGTGACCTGCTGTTATCTTCAGGGTGGTAAGAGTAACCATGTTACATCATATCATTCTACATCACACTATCGCACTGACGCAATTTCTTTCCTATGACAGAATGCTGTGTCACGTTATATTTCTTACCTACAATATGGCAGGATGTAAATGAGCCTTGCATTATCTTCTGTGATCCTCATCAGTCTCAGAGCTTATTTTCGGACCTTATTTTCACAGAGGATCCCATTCTAGTATGAGACGTGTATTAGGTGCAGCTGTGATGAACTGTGTATTGTTTCTGGCCACGGCATAAGGCTCACCTGCTTTTCTAAGCACATTTATGTGTTTATTGTCCCTTTTCTCCATGCCACTGTTTGTCACGATATTTCAAGGTGCACCATGAGATTACAAGAATGCCAATACTATGCTAGCATCAGTGCCGTGCTGGGAAATGTATAACAGCAAAATATAAAACATAATGCATTATGTAGTAAAATTATCACAGTATGAGATTTTGACAAAATTGTATGTCCATACAGTACTGTACATGTTCCTGTTTACCTACACCTGTCTCTGTTTTCTGTGAGTAGTCTGAAAAATAGGGATTTATAAAAGCTCATAATGTAATTTCCTTCCTCCCACTCGTCTAAAGAGAGTCTTCATCCAATTGTTCTTTTGGGGAAAAAAAAGTGAACAGAGACCACATGAATTCCCCTTTTACATTGTTCTCTGTAGACCATTTCCTTTGGGAAATTCTCAGCCTTCATGGAGAGAACAAAACATACTCTGCTGAGCCAGACACAGAAGTACTATAATTGTGAAACTCTGAAACATTTAGGCATTACACATAATATACAGGGTGGCATAGTGGCATAGTGGTTAGCACATCCACCTCACACCAAGAAGGTTCTGGGATCAATTTCCAGGCTCAATGAAAGCATTTCTGTGTGGAGTTTGCATGTTTTTTGAGTTTGCATTTCCTCTGGATACTCCAGTTTCCTTCCGCAAAAACATGCACATTAGGCTAAATGGCTGTTCCAAATTGCCCCACCGTGAGAGTGTGTGTGTTGCCTTTCGATGGATAAGCGAGCTGTTCAGGGAGTACTCCGCCTTTGCCCAGAGTCAGCTGAAATAGGCTCCAGTCTTCCCAAGACTCTAGTAAGATTAAGTGATTTAGAAAATTAATTAATGAGCACGGCGGCATTGTACAGCACGGGTTATCACGTCCACTTCACAGCGAAAAGCTCCTGGGTTCAAATCCCAGGCTTGGTGAGGGCTTTGTGAGGGACACTGAATGCTTGCATAGGTCACCTCGGGGTACGCTGGTTTCCTCCAACAACTCTAAGACATGTACATTACACAAATCACCTGTGGTTGTGTGTGCATGTGTGTGTTGGCCCTGCAATGGATTACTGTCCTGTTCAGGGTGTACTCCGCCTTTGCCCAGAGTCGGCAGAGATCAACTCCAGCCTCTCTGCAGCATTAATAGGATTAAGCAGTTCAGCAAATGAATGAACGGATGAATGAATGAACATGATGTATACGATAGATGGCGGTTAGCACAACCGTCTCGTGTGTGTGTGTGTGTGTGTGTGTGTGTGTGTGTGTGTGTGTGTGTGTGTGTGTGTGTGTGTGTGTGTGTGTGTGTGGTTGAGTACCCCTTGCAGGGCATACCCTGCCTTCAGAATCGGCTGAGACAGGCTCGAGTCTCCCCACCACCCTAGTAGGACAAAGAGGTTAGGTAAATGAATGAATGGGTTAATGAATGCATGAATTAATTAATGAACATTATGTACAGCTAAGAAAATTAATAACATGATACTTGGATTCTTCAAGTGCACTCAAATGTCCATTTCTAACTGAAATAAACTTTAAAACTCCAATTTTAAATGCCCTGGTTTAGTAATTATTACCTAAACGAAGAGAGCTGCTGCTGTCGCTAGTTAAAATTAAACTGCGCTATTAAAATTACACATAAACTTAAACTAGCTGGAACGTTAACACGGTTGCTAATCACTGAAACTTAAGATCAGTGGGTGGGGCGACAACTAGTCTCTAAAGCCCTGCTTTACGTTCTGATTAGTTACCAAGCATCTGATCCGAACACGCTATTGGCTGAGTGTGGCATCAATCACCCGGTCTCCAGGCGCTTTTGAGTTTGAAACTTTTGGTTAAAGGTGGAGTCACGTAACACAAACTCCTGTAACCGACCCGAAGAGGCGGAGGACGGACAACAACTTCTTCAATTATTTACGCCGACAGCTTTACACGGCTCTCCGGCGGCCAGTGTTCGTTGCTAAGCCTTGTTTTGGGGTTGTTGTTTTGAAATAAATGGTTGTAAGCGGTTTTAGGAGATGGCTACCACGCAGTGTTGCTGTTAGATGGAGGTTTGAGGAGCGGAGGTTGTGGAGCGGATCTCGGATTTTGACGACCCCCGTAGCCGCTTTAATAATCGGAGAGAAGGTATAATCTTTGCTTTCTTTGAATAAACCGCTTGTAGACGAGTGTTGTGGGGGGCCTCGGGGCTCATGGAGGTCACAGTGGGTCGAGAACCATTGAAACAGTCCGTGTTCGCAGTGTTTTACTTTGTGTTTGGTGGTGAAAAGCTCTCATTACACTCGGATTATTATAAGAGTTAATGTCAGCCGTCTACTTCTAACGGCAGCCCCCCCCCCCCCTCCCAATTTAACAGACACACCTTTTATTCACAGTGATATCACAGTGTTTGGTGATCAAATCATCTGCATTATACAGCACAATTATACAGATGCAAGCAGAAAGGCCTGCTAGCTGTCTTACAAGATACAGAGATGGATTGTTGTCCAGTAATTAGAGCCGGGATCATGTAATATGCAGACATCTCATTATACTCTCATAATGATCTCAATAATACATTCCCATCCATGCAGCCTTCTTTTGTTTATTTAACTTACTTATTACACATTCAGAGAAGAAAAAGTAATAAACTCTTCAATATGTACTTCACCAGGCAGTCACAGGGCAGAAACACGAAAATCAGCAACAGTTCTTTTACATTTTGACAGTGAGAGACACAGCCTAACCCAGTCAGCTGCACTGGGGGGACAGCAGTGCGAACCCATTGATAGTGTTTGTGACATTGGGATCAGTAATCCAGCACCCTATCACCGGGTCACCACTGCTCCCAACCAGAGTTAAACATGTTCAAAGTTGAACATCTGTAAGGCAACGCAGAACCCGAATATTGCCAGGTGTGTGATATTATATATTGCAATGTCTTTTTATTTATAAAGGTTATTGTCTTTTATTAATTATAAATAAGTTTTGAGAACCTTAAATAATACCAAGAATTAACATGAATATGTGACATATTTTTTTAATTGATGATTTAAAGTTGGGGTTTTATTTATTTATTTATTTTTAAAAAAATGTTGCATGTCTAACAATATTGCAGTGTTCAGGGTGCCGTTATTCTGTTTTGCATCGCCTTACAGATGTTAAACTGTTCACATGTTTAGATCTTGTTAACCTCCATCTCGTCTCATACCCCTGTACCTGTGACTAAAACAGCTTGCGGTATAATACAGAAACTTCACGATCTTACGTTTGGTACCACTCTTTTAAACAGGCCATATCTTTTACAAGGATTAACTGTTCACAACTGGACAGTAATTACCTTTTATAGTTTACGGCATAGGCTGCTACCTTCACCTTGTTAGCTAAAAGATACAGCAGATATATGAAGTGATGAGAAAAGGCAGGTTAGTGCCATTTTGCATTGAGTGTACATTGAATATGGGCCGAGCTAATACTGCAATAAGCATCTCGAGCTAATACAGCTATGGCAACCTGATGTGTTGAAAGTCTGGGTAACTTATTTACAGGGTGCTGGTTATGTGACTTGATTTACTAGCCTGCAAAGTGCATGGCACCTTCATCTGTAACCCAGGAAACCCAGATGTGTGTGTTAGTTTCTACTATATTATTACTCAAATATAATAATAACAGTAGTAATAATGTGCAGCACAGGGTGTACTCTTAAGCACATCTGCCTTACTGCCAGAAGGTCCTGGGATCAAGTCCCGGCTTGGCAAGAGGTTTCTGTGTTTGTGTGGGTTTCCTCTGGGTACTCTTGTTTCCTTTCAAATGGATTTCAAAAGGTCCACTATGGGGACATTTGGATGGTCCACAAGAGAAAAAAATTTTTTTTTCTTATAATAAATAAACAACAAAAAGAAGCATTGGTTTCCTTTTAATTAATAAAGTTATAATAAAATGTAGCATTAATTGTCCGTGGAAGTTCTTAAAAAGGTTTCTAACTAGGATAGTAAAGTGTGTGTGTGTTATGCAGAAGTCTCTGGATTGGTGAAAGCATAGATAATAGAGGAACAGAAACCCTGGCAAACATTAAAGAAGTATGTATTTGATCATGATATTCAGCATCACATGACTTTGCCCATGCACACAATATCTCAGGACGGTGTCCGTGTTACAGCATGGATGTACGGTATCAGTCTGTTTCCGAAGAGTTTTATTTTAAACATAGGAAAGGGAGTATGCCTGGAGATAATTGTGTGGTTTTGGGTTGCGGATTAGGCCAAACAACGAAAGGTCTTGGTATATTTAAGCTTTCAGCAGCGAAAGACACAGCACAAGGGGAGGGAAAGCGTAGCTAACCAAGATCACTGTATCGTAAAATTACTCCTCCCAGAGCTTCATCTAAACAACTGCTGAAATCGCATCAGCGTCGTCCCCAAACAAGTGAAGATTGTTACTGCAATCAGTCATCTCGGTTTCATGTTGTGCAGTCATGGTGATGCGGATGGTACGTTCAACTTTGGGGAGTCACCGCTCTTAAGCGCCTTTGTAGTCTGGTGGGTTCTTTAACCACGTCCCTCGACTATGATGAATCCAGCATTTATTTTTTTTAGCAATATGAAGGAATAGGAATAGTTTCTTCAAAACTCTGTTGTGCATGAAATCTTTCTGTGCCCTGAATGTAATCAGTCAGCCGTTTTTATGGTTTATGGTTTTCCATCATCAGTCTGCACTCATGACAGATGTGGTTCCTTTGCTACCAACGAAAGGTGAGAAAGTCCTGGTGCTGTCGGAAATATTTGATCTTGATCTCTGCTGTCAGTGTGGCCTCAGCTACGATGCTTGTTTAAAAGCCACCAATAAAAGGATGATATAGGATGAGGCAAAAGTAAAGGATGGCTGCATATCGCAAACCCTATTAGAATCCCTATTACTTCACGCTCACCTTGAAGAATGTTTGTTTATACAGCCTCATTTATTATACGAGCCTGTATCCTGCTGAGTTATGTAACTAGAGCGTAGTCATTTTCTTTAATTGTAGGTCTAGCCTTGGAGGATCTTCGTCATGTAATGTGACATGGAGTACGTTCTTTAATTTGCCCAACCACTTAATTCTTCTAGGGTTGCGGGGGAGGCTGGAGCCTATCTCAGCCGACACTGGGTGAAGGTAGGGCATCCTGAACAGCTTGCAAATCTATTACAAGGCCAACACACATGCTCACATCTAGGGGCAATTTGGAACAGCCTGTCAGCCTAACGTGCATGTCTTCGGGTACATGTGTTGTGCTATATGCTGCATGATGTTTATTGGGGTTGTCATACAGTCTAAGTTATGATCGTAAAAAACTGCTGAAATTTTTCCACCTAAAACTTCAGACCCCAGATATGTTGACTGATTGTTATAGTGGAGTATTTTTTGCCTACAGTATACCTGAACCATGATCACCATAACTCTAGATAACTTCCTGTGTGTGTGTGTGTGTGTGTGTGTGAGAGAGAGAGAGAGAGAGAGAGAGAGAAAGAGAAAGAGAAAGAGAGAAAGTAAAGGGAGGCTTTGGTTTTTGGTCA
>JBCNYG010000002.1:23070437-23084519 GCA_039654305.1 Porochilus rendahli | reverse complement strand
TGTATGTGTGTGTATATATATATATATATATATATATATATATATATATATATATGCATGCCAGATTGGAATGTGAGAGAATAAACGCTGTTTGGTTTAAAGGATTTTATCAGATCTGTAATGTGTTTGTAGGCAGCACACAAACCCGTGTATAAAGCTCCATGAAGAACAGAATGGCTTTGGAGCCTTGTTGTGAAAAATATCGAGGGAGATCAGAGAGTGAGAGACACAGACAGAACTGGAATTTGCACCAGCGTGTTTTCCATTTTGGCAGAATGTCGTGAGTAGGGAGCAAATCAATATCAGTCCAACTCCTCCGAAAATTAAATGACACCAGTGACATGGCTCTCCGGAAAGGATGTGTTCGGTTTCAGTCTTGGTGACGTGTGTGTGAGAGAGAGAGAAAGAAAGAGAGAGAGAGAGCAGTAGATGAAGTAAGAAAATGTATACTGAATGACAGCATCTTGTATTGCCCCCCACAACTGTTGTCTGATTCGTTTTTCTATTTTTTCATTTTGTGTAAACTCTTCATACTGTTGTGTATAAATGTCTCAGGAAATCAGCTGTTTCCAAAATACTGAATCTAGTGCATTTGGCACCAACATTGATGCAGTGGTTAGTCACAGACACGCACGTGTTCTTCCCATTCTCATGTTTGATGTGAACATCTACTGAAGCTACAGGGTTTTAATGTTTTTATTAAAAAATGATTTTATTGCTTGTGCTGGTGACGTGCTCCATGGAAACGCCACATCTACACAGGAAGCGCTGAGTAACAAGCACCCATGCAAAGTCAGTGAACCCCAGCGAAATGAGCGATAAGAGGCGAAATCTTCTCAAGCAGAGCTAAGCGAGCGGAACTTTCACGTGACACAATTTAACCAATCAGAGCTTAAAGATACCATTGATTGACTGATGCCGTCAAGCACAGAGTTTCCAAAAACCTTTTCTTAAAAACTTTCATCGCATCATGTGAAAAAGGTGATTTCATGTGCACGTCCACAGCAAAGTAATTCATGTGTCAATCGTCACTTCCTGTGTGGATCCATATAAACATCCTGTTATACTTGGCAGCAATGTGTTAAACAAATAATAGAATGCTGAACATTTCACACAGGGAATTCTGGGTACATGTCTATAGAACTGACTTGAATGCATGAATATAGTTTGGGGAAAATGTCGCCCCAAAATCCTCCCGTATGTCTCATGTCTCATTTTGTTCTTCGCTTCCAGAAAGCATGGACTCCTTCAGCACGAAGAACCTGGCTCTGCAGGCCCAGAAGAAGCTTATGAGCAAGATGGCTACCAAGACGGTGGCCAACCTATTCATCGATGACACGAGCAGCGAGGTGCTGGATGAGCTATACCGTGTTACCAAGGAGTACACGCGCAATCGCAAGGAGGCGCAGAAGATAATTAAGAACCTGATCAAGATGGTGGTCAAATTGGGCGTGCTGTACCGTAACGGGCAGTTCAACAGTGAGGAACTCGTGCTCATCGAGCGCTTCCGTAAGAAGGTACACACGCTGGCCATGACTGCCGTCAGTTTCCACCAGATCGACTTTACCTTCGACCGGCGTGTCATGAGCAGCCTCCTGAATGACTGCCGCGAGCTGCTGCACCAGGCCATCAACAGGCACCTCACGGCCAAATCGCACGCCCGCGTCAACCACGTCTTCAACCACTTCTCCGACTGCGACTTCCTGGCAGCGCTCTACGGCCCCTCTGAGGTCTACCGGGCCCACCTGCAGAGGATCTGTGACGGCGTGAACAAAATGCTGGACGAAGGCAACCTTTGACCCGTTTTGTTTTTAACTCACTGTGCTCTTGGTATATTATGTTGGGTTTTTATTGTATGTGAATGTTTTCACATTTATATTTTTGTGTTCGCCACACCCGGACTTCATAAAAGCTCTTTCTGATTCATTGTTGTTCTGGGTGGGCTGAACAGCTGCATGTTTTCCATGACAAACGCAACACCCTCAGTTAAATCAGTAAAAGAATAAGAGCATGACGGTGACTTTAAACACCCGCTCGTATCTGGAAGGGTTATTCAAGGGTGCTGGTGGAGAATTAACATTAAAGTAGCACATGGATGTGATTTCTCAGAGTTCCTTCTTGATGAGAAGTTGAGTTTTATAATATGTAATTTCATGCTCAATAACAGTGATGCCGGAAAAGATTTTAATTTTGTTCCTCTAGTGATAGATTGAGGTTTACTTAGCACACATTCGAGTTGCGGCAAAAAATCCCACCACGCTCTGATTGTCTTCAAAACCCAGTGTAAGCAATCTCTCAGTGCAAGCACTTTTTGCCTTTTCATGTTTTAATACGGGCGTGAGTGCAGAATAGATTTGCGCTTCATGTGGACGAGGAACCGGTTAAGCAAATCCTGAAATGGTGTCTCAGCAAGGCCTCGTCACCTTTTTTATTAAATTTTATGCTCCGAGGGGTGACCTTTTCACCATGATGCAATTCCTCTGGGAATGAAGGTAGAATGAGTATATCTCACTGTGCTATCCTAACTTGTTTTTTTAGTTTTGTTATGACTGAGCCTTTTCTATTTTTTTTTTATTTTTTTTCTATTTGTGGCAGTCAGTGAGTCACTAGATTCACCTCCATGGGTCTTACCTGGAACAGTGAAGTAATCCAGCCAAAGAGATTTCAAGCAGAATTGTATTTTAAGTCCAGGGAGGAACAAACTCTAGTAGGAGTGCTGATCTATAGGTTAAAGGTGCCCACGCACTTGCTAAGGATAGCCAGTATGTTTTATTTTCTATTATCAGTTCATTTTGGATAAATATAAAGGTCTCATTGTGAAACCATCCCAACTCACAGGCTCAGTACCTCCTATTCCCCTGTTTTGGTTCTGTGTGTGTTTTTAACAATACCAAAGGAACAATCTTACTCATGCGTGATAACTTGGCAGCGCAACACAGATTCATAGAAAGTAGAAAAGTCCAAGATTGAGTGTTCTGCCTTTTCGCTCACTTCATAATAGTGATATGTACTAATATTTTTTCACCCAGTGCAGGGGTCATTGACACGCAGGTACAGGAGTAAGCAAATGGTTTCAGAAAGACCTCATGGCCGATTCAGTTTTATTTCTAAAAGGTCGCACTGTATTTCATGTTTATTTAATAGACCCGGGACGTGAATAAGCCCCTTTTTAAATTTCCCACATGACACTCCAGTAGCCTTTTATAATGCCTTTAACGATGGGTGATGTAAGAGTTGATCATGAGCATAAAACCACTTCCATTTCCCTGATAACTTGAACAGCTGCTGAATGAAGGACCTCAGTGAATAGAAGTCTCTGGAATAGGTGTTCTGTAGGTGTGTAAACCATTTGCAGGATCGTTCTGCATGTGGAGATCCTGCCCAGTGCATCATGGTAATATAAATGTTTGCTTTAAAAGTTTTATCAATATCTTGCATCACATATCTATAACCAAACACGTGTTGATATTACTGCTCACCTTCCAAAGAGAAATGCAAACCATTAATATTTTACAGCAAGCATGCATGTTCAGTTTTTTTTGTTTTTGTTTTTAAATAATTATTATATATGTAAAAATTGCTTTGTATGTGTCCCTACCTGACACTAAAGGTATGAGTCATGACACCACCAAGCTTAAAGCTGATGTCAAACCAACCTAATAGTAAGTATAGCACTTCTCAGGATTAAAGCCTACTTGCACACCCAAAGATTAAAAAGTGATTCATTTGCTTATCACTGATTTCAGTGTACGATCTAAAGGTCTTCCAACTTTTTGGTCTTATTCTTTTGCCTTTGTAGCAGTGTTGTTGTTTTTTTTCTCGTGTAATGTGCCTTTTCAGACCTTCTGTGTGTGTGTATAAAAGTAAGTACAGTGTATATACATATATATTCAGTATATATAAAGGAAAGTTTGTTTTAAATGGTCAATGGTTGATTTGGTGTTTTTTACATCAAAACCCCTAATGAGAGCTAAATAGCTTTCTAGTCCTCAGTTAATACCCTAATCCACAAACGGTGTAACTGCTTTTTATGGCTGTGATACACGCAAGTAAATCAGCTCTCTTTTCTTTACCTCATATGGTCACACAGGTCCACTAGAGTGATATGTGATCTGATTACCTGTTCAGCTGTGTTTGGGTTGCACTGGGGAAGGCTGTAGTTCATGACTCAGAATCTTCTTGCCCTTCTTTTTTAAGCCAACTTATTTATATATTGTGAGAAGCCGTTAGCTCGGGAGTCATTTCCTGAAAGACAAGCCGAAATGAAAAAGGAAATGAGCTGCAGAGCGTGAAAATGAACGTGGCTAGTGACATCCATGTCTCTTGCATTGTATTTAAGAATCCAATTTAATACAACAAAACTGCTGACAGAATACCATTCATTTAACTGTTAATAAGGTTAGACATAGTACCGTGGTACATCAACGATAGGATGTGTGAAGAATGAAACAAGAACCATGCTTCCAAAAGCAGGAGCCTATGAAAACACCTGGAAGTACTCCGTCATTTATTATTCCCCTCACAGCATGTGGATTGCCTTGGTAACATCCTCTCCATCCTGTATGTCGATGCCTCTCCCCTCAGGCTCCTACTACTTGAGATGTGACAGATACCTGAGACGCAGCTTCTTCTGAGAGTGGGCAAATTCTTTTTGTTTTCCTTCAACTCAAAGATCATCCTCTGACTGGCATGTTTGTTTTAAGCTGGAAGTGCTGAGGAAAAAGTGATGCAAAAAAAAGATGCCTTACAAATGTGTTGATATTCTGTATGTTTCCTAAAGTTTGGAATGAACAGCAAGGTCAAAATGAACAAACTGCTGATTTTTTGCTAATTTCAAGCTAAATTTGTGTCTTGATTTAATTACAGTTAGCCAGTAAAACTGCACAACACACATAGACAGTGTTAGAAGATGGCATGAATATTTTCGCTGTCTGTCTCAGTCTAGTGCAGGTAAAATAAATAGATATGAGCTCATAAAGCACACCTTCAGTTTTAATATGATGGTATTTGCATCCAAATCAAGTGGATGCAAAAACAATTGCAGCACCTTCTTAAAAAGCATGATATTTGTGCCCCTACTTTTTTAAGAGATCTATACTCATTGGGTGAACTTAATAAATTAAGCGTTCCTTAATAAATGTCTGCCTGTAAAGAACTTCTCCAGAAGGTTCTACACTCGTGTTGCTCTGCCAGGCCAGGTGTTGTGTAATTTCGGTCATGCACAGATTTGCGTAGTGGTTAACACATCTGCCCCACAGCGAGAAGGTCCTGGGTTTGAGTCTCTGAAATCAGCGAGGGCATTCCTGTGTGGGGTTTGCCGATTCTTGTTGTGCTTGTGTGGGTACTCGGGTTTCCTGCCAGCGTCCCAAGGCATGCGCATTACGCTAATTTCCTGTTCCAAATTGCCCCTAAACGTGAGTTTAAATTTCTTTGGCTGTATGCGTTGCCCTGCGATGGCTTGCAAGCTGCTTAGGGTGAACCTTGTGTTCAGGCTTCAGAACCTAGCCTAGTAGGATTAAGAAAAAGAATGAATAAATAACTGACTTGGCCCTTGTAGCGCTTTACGCACCTTGTCCCTAAAACAAGTCTTGGGTTGACTCTGATGTACACTTCAGGTCATCAGACATCTGCAGTTCAAAGTGCTGTTCAAACTTCATCCTTCATCCTGCTTCTTTTGTCAGCCCCATCAATAAATACAAGGGAACCAGTTCAACTGGCAGCCGTACCTACCCATACACACAAAAGTGCTGTACCGCCTACACTGTTTCACTGATATAAATTCACTGTAGCATTGTGCTGCTGCTGCAACACAATTGGCTAATTTGATAAATGCAAGAATGTGCAGGTGTACAGGTTTTCTTAATTAAATAGACAATGAGTGCATGTTTAATTAATTTCTGTGGGCTCTCTGACTAATTCCTGGCCTTTAGAGACTCCTTTGGGAGTTTTGATGAATTATGACATTTAGATGATCCAAAAAAACTATTAGTCTCCCAAATCATAAAGCGATGTAACACCATTGCTATCATTTTAAGCTATTGCTGAATTATAAATAGATTACAATCACAGTGTACAGTATAACAATATAGCTAATATACTGTATGCTAGTTTTGTATAAAGCTTGCAGGCTCAGTTCCCAGGAAAGGTACATTTCAAGGCCCGTTGTCTTTGGTTTGCATTTACTTGCAAAATGCATGCTGCTTTCTTTTTATGTTTGTTCTTGTATGTCTTTTATCATTAACCTGGTGCTACAGTGACAGGCAGAAAGTATAGAGTTACCCAACCTCCTGCTTTCAAACCAACACAGGCTTATGCAATCCTGTTAATCAAAGCTGAAGTAAGAGTTTGACATCTCACATGCACACGCAGAGAGACACACCATGCAGATAAATACTTGACGTTTTGAAGCAAGAAACAAAAAAAGAATACTGTATACGATTTCCATTAAAGTAGCTGCTTTAAATGTAAGTGAGATGAGCAATGAAGAGAATTCATGTTTTATCTTATAAAAATATCTGTCCAATGAGTTCATTGTTGTTGCCAAAACCTGGAGGTTTATTATAGAAACTAAACATAGCTTTAAGGGAGGACTGTGTGTAGCAGGCAGTCAGGAATATTTCCTTTTCAGCTGAGCACGTATCAGCATACACTGGTCCAAACCGAATTTGTGATCAAGTGCAGTGCAAAGCTTTCCAGCTATTTCTGGCTCTCACATGCAGCAAGTGGGTGATGAGTTTGAAGGCTGACTGTTTACAGGAAGCAGAGCTTCATTACCCGTGTCCTAAGTTGAGCCCTCTGACCCCATCGCTGTGAGATTTAGTAAGCCTGAGGAACGCATGTTTTTAAAAGCGTTCTAAGAGGAGCCAAAAACAGCGCATATGCAGAAGAAGAAGAAGAAGCTGTTTTACCTTTGGATTTTTGGGGGATGTTCATTTTTTGGAAGCTTCTTCTCAAACTTGCATTTGCGTGGGAAAGTGTACCGCTAAATGTGCTCCACATTATTATTGTTATTATTGTTCTATTTTAACTGAACGGTGTAAATTAATCAAGATCTGCACTTGACTTTTCCTCCTCTGATTTTACATAATTAGTAGTAAACAAGTGAAACGTCGAGAGGCTTAATGAATACCCCGCATATTAAGAAGATAGGAAGTGGGTTTGAATTGTAATTGAACAATAAGCCTGTAAGTATATGCTATCAATGCAGTAAGACAGATTATTTTAAAGTAAAGAGTAAAAATAGTTGTACAGCCAGTGTTTTAAAGGGTGGGAAAAAACAGAGAAAGATCCAGTCTGGCAAGATGTAGACGTGTTCATTTTTTTAATACTTTATTTTATTCCTTGTGGAGGAGCTGTGGGTGTTCTATCCCTGAGAGAAAGAGAGCAAGGAAGAGAGATCCTCCCTCCCAGAGGCTATCCCTTCTCAAATTCTATCTTTAATTGTGGCACATGAAGCAAGGCACAGACACAGTCAGATCAGAGATAAGAGCTGCGACACACACAGACCGTGCTGATTATGGATTTAAAGGAAGAAAAAAAAAACGGTCCTGATTGAAGTCGACTAGTTCCTCCCAGTGAATAAGTGAGGAAGAGAGCGAGAGAGAGAAAGGAGAACAGCCATGCGAAGGAGTGGGAGGAAGAAAGCGCCATAAAGGGAGTGAGTGCAGTGCGTGAAGGGAAGTGAGAGAGCAAGAGGGAATGGGGAGGGGGGAAAGCAAGCGATGGAGAGACAGGAAATATGCAACAGCCACTGAACCTGGAAGGCAGGAAGAGTGGAGGAAGCAGCGGAATACCGAGGCTCTCGGCCAAACGCAGGGGCAATGGAATATGAGCAAAGGCAGCATGTGCTTATTCAGGAGGCGGAGGGAGGCTGTCAACAGTCCAGCAGCAGAGAACAACATGGAGCTAAAATCAGAAGCAGGCGCTGATGGGAATCAGAGAGAGAGGATGGGGGTGTGAGCAAACGAACATGCTGAGGGAAAAGTTTCGGGCTTCGTGAAAGATAGAACTTGCATGACCATACCATTCAGCCAGGAGTGGTGCGAGATGATGCATGAGGGAATGATAAATCTCTTCCGGAGTATCAAGATGAACTCTCTCTCCTGCCTCTGTTATGTTTACTGATACAAGAAGACTTGGGCAGCACACTGTCCCTCGTCACTTCTCGCTTCTGCAGAAGAAAACTAAGATGGGACACTCATCAAAGACTGGGAAGAGATCTTTGTTTAATTTCAAACAAAGGGTTCAACAAAATGGGTTCTCATGGATCTAAGCAGACCATTCATAATGGATATAGTCACCATTCCAGAGTATCCCTTACCACTCTAAAGTGGCATTCGAAGCTCTTTAGGACTGCTGAGAGCTGTCAAACTGAGTCGAGCAGTATGAGATGGCGTAAGTGGCAGGGGAAGGGTTTACAACACAACAGCGCCTCTGTGAGGGACCGCTCAAGAGAATGCAGCTTTGTGGAAAACCTCCACCAAACCCAGACACCCCTCCCTTTGAGGAAATGTGCTCTGGATTTGCCAACGCAGTTCATAGGTCAAAGAAACTGTGGAGCGCCTGTTTGCGTGGTAGCACAACAATCAAGCTCTGTCAGAGAATTGCAGGCGTCCAGCCAAACCGAGGATAACGAACACACCTTTGACAAACGTCAGACACCTAAAACCGACTGCAGTAGCGATCAAGAACACTATAGTGTGGACAGCCCGAGACAAAATTTCTCTAACTTAGTGGGACATGTAGCAGAAGACAGTGATGGGTCCAAGTCCACACATGAAGTTTTCTTCTCCACAGAAGTTCCCCAAAACATCAACCACAATAAAGGGGATCTGCAAAATATGTCAGACATTGAGGGGCAGTCCATGAGTAGAAATGCTTACATCTTCGAATCAAATACTTCGAAGAAATATCAGAGGGCTCTCCATGATCAGATCCATAAAGTGGTTGTGAATCTTGAGGAAGTTCTTCGTGGCTTGAAGGAAGTGCATTTGGAAATGAACGAGGTAAAATGTCTGGCTTTGTAAAATTTACAGATGTGCTCATGGATGCTTTGGATTACGATTAGAACAGAGATGGAGCGTGTCGTAGAACTGTTTCGTGATATGGGAGTTGTTAATGTATCAGTTACTCCTTTATCTACACTGTAAAGTCAATGAATGAAAGTAAAGTACTAAACTTAGTTAAAAATTCCCTGGTTAAATTTTTTTTCTAAAGTGCTATAGTTGAGGGGAAAACACATGGGGTATTTAAAAAAAAAAAAAAAAAGCACCTACCTGCTCCATTTCTGAGGGGAATGCAGTGCTTGTAAAGGATGCTGTGCTGCACCTTTTTATCATCCATTGTCAGCTGGAGCGAATAGAGTGGGGCAGCTGGAAGGCAGGGCGACTGCCTATTTTTAGTTTCATGCTGCTGCAGCCTAATCTCATTTACACATCGCATCCCATTGGTGTCCTTGCGTGTTGTCTTCATCCATGTGGCACTGATTGTTTGGCACAAAACGGGGAGCTTGTTCTGAGGTCTCAGGTTTTCATAAACACGGGTTGGATCGTCCCAACAAAGCTGCCATATGATGATGCCAAATGTCTTCCTCTGACACTTAGGTTGTCCTGCAGATTGACCGTCTAACCTCCAGCATTGATCTGGAAGAGGATGACAGCGGAGAAGCTTCTGGATGTTGCAGGCCCTTTGAGAGAGTTTGTACATCAGAGGAAATAAAGAATGTAGACACCAGCATCCACAGTTCTGGTGTCACAGGTCATGTTGTGTCAACTGTACCAAGGGGTGCCAGAAGGTATGAAGAGCGTAGCAAAGACCAGACAAACCAGGAAACTCCTTCTAGTGTTGCACCACCGGTATACCCAACTGCACTATCGTCTATAAACAATTCCAAGCTGAAATTCAGTCATGGAGCAACAGCGTCCCAAATTGACGGACCTAGATCGGAGGAACCTAGATCTAGAAGCCAAAAGCCTCCCCCTTACCCCCTTAACAACAAAACCTGGAGGGCAAATAAAGGGAAAACTCCCCCTTATGCAGGCAGAAGAAGACTGCTGTCCACTACTGTGTAATGGGGCAGTTGCTTGAAGGCAGCTAGGGGAAGATTACTGTTTGAAGAAGCCGGTATCCAAGGAGACCAGCGGCAATAAGTAAGTATGTTTCAAGTGTCACTGCATGAAGTCTACTAAATGAGCACCTTCCTCAAACCTGATTCAGTTTGATTGCATGTGAAGTATGCACCATAGGGTGTCGGTATATGGGTGTTAAGCCGGGCTGTTTTATACCCACTTAAAAAATCAGAAACCACCTGCAGATTAGTGTAAGTCTAAAGGTACATTTTGAGAAATATTGAAGGTTATTACAGACTAACTTTGTGTAGTCAGTAATAATCTTTAATCTTTAAAAAAAACTATAGTTAGCATTATTATAAAAGTTGACACATGAAAACATTTCGCTACGATAGCATAGAGGTTAGCACGTTCACCTCACAGCAGGAAGGTCCCGAGCTGCAGACCTGGACTTGGCGAGGGCGGTTCGGTGTGGAGCCTGCATGTTCTCCCTGGGCTCCCTCTGGGTAGTTTGGGTTCCTCCCACAGTCCCAAGACATGCAGATTAGGCTAACTGGCTGTTCCGAATTGCTCCTAGCTGTGAGTGTTAATGGGTGTGAGTGTGCGTTAGCGTGGGTGGACCTCATCTTTGCCCAGAGTCAAAATAGTAGGTTTAAAATAGTATTATGCAAATAAACGTATGTTTGATTAATGAATTAATTATTATTTAAATTGTTAAAGCGTTTATTGTGTTCGGAAAAGCATCCACCATGTTACCACACCACGTCAATTTTGTATTACTCGTATACTTGTGCATCTAACTGTCCGAGGTACTCTGTGTGAGAGATCGGAATTCACCCTTAATAGGATGGCAGTCTATTAAAGGGCATGATGCGCACACATTCACACACTCGTTCACATGTAGAGATGATTTAGCGCGACCATTCTACCTACCAGACGTTTTAAGGAGGTTGGAAGAGACTGGAGAACAAGGATGAACGTAAATAGGCAGGGCAAGAATGCTATACATGCTATACATAATGCACCCAAGCTCAGGACTGATCCAGGGATTCCAAAACTGTGAAGCAGTAACACTAACCACTGTATCACTACAAGTATGACAGCCTTTATTGGTATACTATTATGTAGTTATATTATCAGGAATTATGAGTTTCCCGTTGTACTGTGCTTTTCTTTCCACCTCTTACACTCTCCTAGGATGCATGTCTAACGTCCAGTGAAAAAGGTGTGTTCTCCCACACCTCAAAATTAACATAATGCTTAAATTGAGATAGATCAGTATTGTACAATATTCAAATCTCATATACTCATCCCTGACTGTTAAATATGTTCTAGTTTTTGAGAGGAAATTAAACACATGCATATGAGATCGCTGCTAAAATCTCCTGGTGCAGCATACATACAGCATTTAATGCTAGGTATTTAAAGGTAAAGAAGGGGAAAAAAGGGTTATTTAAGATTTCAGTAAACAAATCTCTGAATTATATAATGGCTTCATTACAAATCACTCATTGAGGCCTCTTCAGTTAAGCATTTGGAGACCAGCTGGATATTTCAGGCTGAGAATGTGCTACTTAAGATTAATTGATTAATGCGAACACCTGGAGGAACACCAAGATGGCAGTGCTTTGGCTCAAAGCCGCAGGGGAAGAGGATAATGGATGTGCTGTTGTACAGAACATAGTTATACGCAGAAATGTTTTGCTGACGCGAGTATAAAAACCCTCATACGGAACCAGTTGAATTTAACCACAAACAAAATAACAGAAGTGTGAGCTTCCATTATGTACAACAGTGTGATCCAGTCTGGCTTAAAGTGGTAATGTGGTTTAGAATGAAAGAGAGATAACAGCTGTTATAATTACCACAGTTAGTTTTGCAAGTGTATCGTTGCTTGCTTTGTAAGAATAAAGCGGGGGAACGATTTGTGATTCATCCTAAAGTGGATTACCTGCCAATAACGGGAAGTCCCAATGAGATTCTTGGATTATTTATTCAATCACATTTATATCGAACATGTGGAATGTCTATGAGCTGTATACAAGTAGGCATTTCCTCAATTAGATAAATACTAATAATAAGTGTGGCAACCTGGGAACAACTAATGTGGTGAATTTTCTTCATTTTCCGCGATGTGCACATATCTCAAACACGAGTCAAATCAGGGCTGTGTTTTGAACTTCTGGGGATCCTCTGTGGTCGTCCCTCTCCACCCTAGTAATACCTCTCATGCTGCAGACAAGGAGGCCCGCTGTGAACGCCTGAACCACAGTTACAATGGGCTCTAGTGTCAGCCTGCATAATACTCAGGGTCCCCAAGAGACTGCTTTTACTGGTCACATCCAGAAGGAAATGTTATAGCATTTAAAAGTTTAGTTAACTCCAAAATTACAGCCCAGAACCATGATTGATATTTTGACTGTCTGTAGCTGATTACAAACTAAATTATTAATCATATAGTGCATATGGCACAAACGATAGCTCTGTAACTTGATAAAAGCAAAAACGAGAGGGTGAATTAATTTTCCTTGTTTAATTCTCCACAACAAAATTGTTGCAGGACAGCCCAGGCAACATCATTTAAAAGTATATTAGAAAATATTGTGGTTTTCCCCCCTGAAATTTCCAGTCTTGTAATTTATATACAGTGTTGTGCAGTAATGCGTTACTAGTACCTCGTTACTGTGACGCTGTTACTTTTGTCAATAACTAATACTCAAACGCATTACTCTTTACATAAAGTAACCCAGTTACTGTTACTTTATCATGCGTTAATTCGTTACTAGCTAAATTATTTAATATTGGCCAACAGCTGTGTGCTTTCTTCCTGTTTACAGCGGGAATGTACGTCTGCTCTCGGCATTAGTAGCTATGCTTTTAGGATGCGCGTGTGTGTGTGTGTGTGTGTGTGTGTGTGTGTATGTGTGTGTGCGTGCGTACGCAGTTATGGCGGATCAAAGCGGAAGCAAAACTAGTTTTTCAACCTGGAAATACGCTCACTATTTTACATTAGTCGAGCACAAAGACAAGAACATTCTAGTAAAGTGCAACCTGTGTCTTTCTGGATCGAAGATCCTATCTACTGCGACAAACAGCAACTCCAATTTGCTCAAGCACCTAAAGAAGCTACATGCCTACACAAAGCTAGTTGAGGCTGTAGATCTCCACGAAATGAGGCAAGCCCGCCACCCAGACAACAGCGGTTGGATTTTAACAAACTGGTGCTGGCCAGGGGCAGATCAACAAAGCCATTGCACGTTTTATTGTTGAGAACATGCAGACAATTTCAACTGTGGAATCGCCCGCTTTTAGGCAAAAAATAAGTTTGATAGCAGGTGCAAACAGCACACGCCAAATGGAACGGAAAACCTTTTCCGACTACTTGGATAAGGAGTGTACAAAAATGGAAACAGAGCTTAAAGCGACATTGGAGGTGATAAATTACATTTCAACAATAGCAGATATTTGGTCCATTCACAACAAGAGCTACCTGGGAATAACTGTTCACTGGATAAACACCACTACTTTTAAATGCTGCAATAGAAAGCTGCATTAGTGTGTTAAAGGATCAAAAGAAGGCACACATATGATGTAATTTCTGCTGAGATCGACCATATTCGTTTATTGTTTGGACTGTCGACAAAAGTTACAGCTACAGTTGCAGACAACGGCTCCAACTTTATAAAAGCCTTTCCAGCAGGCCACAAATGTGCAGCTGTCTGCTCAAGTGGTCAGAAACAGACTCCATGAAGGTGGTATGAGGGCCTGATGTTCACAGGTGGGGGTTGTGTTTACAGCCCAACACCGTGCAGGACGTTTGGCATTTGCCAGAGAACACCAAGATCGGCAAAACCTCCACTGGCGCCCTGTGCTCTTCACAGATGAAAGCAGGTTCACACTGAGCACGTGACAGACGTGAGAGACTGGAGACGCCGTGAAGAACGTTCTGCTGCCTGCAACATCCTCCAGCATGACCGGTTTGGCAGTGGGTCAGTAATGGTGTGGGGTGGCATTT
>JBCNYG010000002.1:23037207-23062604 GCA_039654305.1 Porochilus rendahli | reverse complement strand
TTACCACAGTTTATATACAGTCAGAGACATTAACATGGTCTGTTTTAATGTATGCAGTGTGAAGTGTTAATCTAATTAGGTTCAGGTGTTGCCTAAGAGGGCTTTGTTTCTGTGGTGGCAGGAAGACACGAGTTCGTTTCGTTTATTGAGCGTGGATAGTTCAGGGCGATAGGCGGTAAGAACTTTTCTTTGAGACAGAGGTTACATTTTTTACTTGCGCTATTGTAGGCTGAGTGGGACGACAGGATGTATATGTGGGATCCCAAACATAGCAAAAGTCCTGGACAGCCGGCGCAAATCCTGCTGGACACCCTGATGATAGATGCCGGGGCGGTCAACACTGCCAAGCTTGACGCCTGCATGGTAAATCAAGAAGACTGAGCTTAAAGGTGTGCAGCTCAGCTTAGGCTGCCCAAATGAAGTTGAATGAATGCTGAAGGGTATATAAAGGTTTTATAGCAACATATGCTCCCCTCCAAACGACGTCTATTTCAGCGAAGGCCTTGTGTATTTTAGCAGAACAAAGCAAAGCCACATATTGCAGCTATTACAACAGCATGGCTTCATCGGAAAACAGTCCGGGTGCTGAATTGGCCTGGCTATAGTCACCTATAGAGAACGTCTGACACATCATTAAACGGAAAATACGTCAAAGACGACCACAAACTCTTCAGCAGCGTGAAACCTATATCAGGTAAGAATGGGACCAAATTCCAACACCAAAACTTGAGAAATTCATAACCTTGTTGCCCAGACGACTTTAAACTGTTTTGAAAAGTAGTGGAAATGCTACACCATAGTAAACACGCCCCTGTCCCAATTATTTTGAGACCTGTAGCAGGCATTAAATTTGAAATGAGCTTATTTTTGAAATGAGCTCCACTTTTAAAACCTGCTAACTCATGTTATAAATTGTTGCAAAAGAAGAGAAACTGTGAGATAATTTCTATGCCCATGAAATAAATCAGATTTTTCTTAAAAACTGACCAATATATAAACCTAATAATAAAACCTAATAATAAAAATAATTATATATAAATACATGACTTTTTTGGTGACACTACCCTACCAGACTTCCAAAGATGATGAAATGAAATTAGGAACAAACTATCTACATGCTTTCAAACTCCATAATCTCTTTTGGCCTCAAGTGAGTGACCTTGAAAATTCTAAATCAAGGTTATAGGATTATAAGTACTTATAACTTTGAAATAAATGTTGATAGACATGCCGTTTATATGGAACCCTAAAAGGAAACTTTTTAGGTGAACTTTAAATGAGATTATTACCTTTGACCTTGAGGAACCATAAAAGGTCAGACCCCAACTATTTCATAAATCCTTCAAAACACAGTCGTTTTTTCCCCTCTAATTTTGACACATTTACATAGTATAGATCATATCATGAGATGAGCACATGGGCAATTAAAACCAGTACATATATAGGGCCTAATCTGTATACTGTATAATATTACAACAGCAATTTATCCACAATTCTGAAAAAAAAACAAGACTGGTGTGACCGAAAGTCATGTCTCACAGTTTTTCGATATCAGATAATATTTTATGTTAATTTCTACATATTTCTTCTGAATTTCATTAAACACTTTATTCTGGTTTAAAGTAATTGCCATCAGCACTTATTAATGTTTGTTCATTAATAATTCACCAGTTCTGTTGTACAGGGCCTCTCAAAAAACTACGGTCTAAAAGCCAGTACTCTTCTACAATTCAATATATTACCAAATTACTTCGGATAATGTGCTCAGGGTCTTGCAGTGGGTTTTCTGTGTGAATAATGGTTAGCCGAAGGTAATCGTGCATGAGCATGGCCGTGACTGTAGCCTCACATCAGTCTTTGCAGTTTAAAGCACTCAGGCTTTGGAGAGGATAATATTCATTCTAAACATGAAATAGTTTTTCTAGAAGCAATGTATATTATTAATCACATTTCTACAGTAAGAAGAGGTATAGTCTCACCAGAGATCAACTGGGATTGGCTGCAGCTCACCCACAACCCTAGTAAATAAGTGGTATAAATGTATAGATAATGGATGGAACAAAGAAGCATAAGATGCTCCTTGCATTGTTTATTTGCATTTAAATTAGTTTCTAGCAAGAACAGCTGACTTGCTGCATTGTAATGACAGCAGTATTTGTTTTGTTATTCACCAGTGGGTTTTCAAACAATCATACATTTCACCCTCTTTAATACAGTCCCAGATAAAAGTAATATTCTCAAACAAAACCGCAGGAAAGTTTTTAAATCATTTATACGACAAAAATCTCATTGGTGTAATACTCTGTTTCGAAAGTAAGTACATTTTTGGCCTCAGGAGTAAGTAGTCTCCCCTTTATCAGAAACAACTTAGCAAGTGTTTTGCATAACTGTCTCTGACGTTGACATTTTGAAATTCTTTACCACAATTTCATACAAAATGCCTTTAATTGCAAGAGGGTTGATGTAGTTCCCCTTTTCAAATCTCCCCCACATTTCAGATTCAAATAACTTCCAAAACTTCCATAAGGATTAGTTTCCCATTGGAAGGTCCATCTTCGGTTCGAGTTTCAGACAGATGGCCTCAAATTATTTTTAGGGATTCTTTGATATGATGCAGATTTCATAGTTGAATCAATGACTGCAAGCTGCCAGACCCTAAGGCAGTTTAACAGCCCCAAGCCATAACATTTCCAGCATCATGCTTCACAGTTGGTGTGCGAGTCCTCTTCTGTTGCTATTTGTACTGTGACTGTGGCCAAACAACTCTGCGTCTTTGATGAATCTGTCCAGAACACATTATAAATACCAGGTATTTGCCTGTGTGTTCACTGGAAAACTGTAGTCTTGTTTTAATGTGTTTTAATGTACTTATGGACTCATAGTCATACACAATGTCATGCCACACACACGAAAAAAACAAAAAACAAACAAATAACCCAATCCGCCACCACCAGGATTTTGATGTCAGTTATAAATAATAAAGGTTCCACTTGCAGGAGGTTAAAATCAATGGCATCCTATCTGGAACACTTCATTCTAATTTTATGGGCATGAAGGAGTGCTAAAGACTGATTAGTTTTAATTAAGAAAATGATATAATATCAGCTGTATGTGTCACTTGTTAAAGTATATCTGAGGTTACCATTTTACAGAAGTTGAAATGTTTGCTTGTTCAAATATGTCCAAAATTAACAATGTGGGATGGGATGTACTTATTTTTCACATGAATAGGATCCTCTTATTAAAAAAGAGAACTCGTTGCAAATGTTTATGATACATATCCAGTAATATAGGGGCAGTGGAGGCCTGGTGGTAAGGTGCTGGATTGCTGATCCCAAGGTACGGGACTCAAGCTTCACTGTCAGTGAGTTGTCACTGCTGTCCCCCCAGTGCAGCTAACTGGGTTTTCAAATTCAGGCCATGTCTCTCACTGTCTGTGGTGAAAGGCATGTAAAAAAACCAATGCTAATTTTCGTCAAGAGGAGACTGCATAGTTGTCAGCATGTTTCTTCCCAGCGATGGCCTGGCGAGCTGTCCAGGGTGTACTCTGGTCTATAATCCCTGTCACGGAAATTGAAAACAGCAATTAAGACCAAGGATGATAAGAATAAAATTTATTCTATAAGAGGTGACATAACAAACAGGCAATGTGGACTGGGGGAATCCATGGTGTTGCCTCTACTACTAGCAAACATTATTTAAGACAAAAACACCTTCATTATTATGCACATAACATGAAATTACATCACACGGAAATTGGTGAGATGAAATCTTCCATTGAAGAGAAAACTCACCAAAATAATCCCAAAAAGCATAAACAGGTAATCTAAGCAGCAGAATAAAATATAAACTAGGAATTTGAGAAGGGTGGAAAAAGATTCCATAAATGCAACAACAGTGGCAGAAATCAGGAACGGAAATGTCAACATCATTCAACATCACCTGCTCTTATATACTGTAGAACGCTCACCTACAATGGCTGGTGTGAAACTTCCAAGTGATCAAAAAGGCAGCACATCCAAGCGGATCAGACAGCAACACTGCACATGTTCATGCTCCCACACAACCAGGGATCACATCCTTCGTAAAATGACTCAGGTGTGTTTGAGCTGAGAAAAGGTCTTCACTGCATCCTTTAAATATTATGAGGTCATCATGAGAAATGTGAAACTAATTGCGTATCATTAGTTAAGGTGTTAGTTCCACATACAGCCGTTAAGACTGTAAAGAGCTCAAATGGTTCTCAGACACACCAGGAACTGTTTGTCACTTCCAACCACAAAGGGAATGGTGCAGCTGAAAGCTATTTAGCTGGTGCTATACTAGGATTGGGTATTGTTTTGGAATTATTGTCATCTCAATTATTTGCTGCCAGCTCACATTATCTCCACTGGGTAGCATTACAAAGTGGATAATAAGCTGAAATTATTTTTTTTCCTCTCTGTAAAATTGCCAGTAAAGACACATGCTTTTCAGTTTAATCAAACAATGTCCACCTTAATGGACTGCAACACACTTCCCTGCACTGTTATTGCTGAAATAAATACAACAAACACCTCTTTTACTTCCTTCCATGCTTGTGTTTAAACCCTGGGGAATGCATGGCGAGTATAGTCATTTAGAAATAGTGGATAGTGATTTGAACTGTTCTGCTTGAGGGGGGAAAAATATTGACCCTTAAGAGAGAAATTGGGTATGTACATTCAGGATTTCATTTCCTCAGCTGCTTGCTTTCACTCAGAAACTGTTTGATGGGGGCAGCTGGGAATAAGGAAGATGGTTACTGATCATCTTAACTGGTCGGCAACAGAAATTATACTTTGTTCAGGAAATGAGAACCAAATGAGGCTTTGGCTATGGGACATTTCTGCAAATTAAAAAAATAGATTAAATAAACATACAAACTAACAAATAAATAAACAAATTGTTAAATAAGCAAATTGATCACTTTAAGTACTTTTTTACTCTAAAAACACTCGTGTGGAAGCTTCTGTTATTAAAAGATCTAATTTCCTCTTCAAGCATGCATCAGCCATGTTAAAAATGAGAAGGTGAATTTCATGTCTGCTTTACATTTTTTCTGGTAGGCCATTACCAATTTCTTGGCAGTAATAAAAATAAAGGTACAATATGGTATCCCACAAGGTTCCATTTTAGGCCCACCATAGGTAGATCTAACATCCAGTATCTTGGACATAAACTGGATACACAATATTGACTTTTATTTCTGTGTTTACAATACACATGTATATTTGTCAGTTTTATGGGCATCAGCAGCACAATTACACAAATAACTGGAGCGAACAAACACGTTCCTTGACCTTTCGCATGGGACCAACTGGCAAAGTCAGATGTGTATTTTAGTTTAAATAACATAACATTATTGTGGGATAATAGCGCCTAATGTTAGGTCACTTTGCATTACCCAAATGACGTGTTTATGCTAATACTACTATGTCATTAGTGGAGACATTCGAATTTAAAAACTTACCTCTTGCTTCTAAGATAATTAATTCTAATTATCTTAACTTATTCAAGGCCCACTGTTCTCACTGCTGTTCTCACTGCTGTCCTCCCAGTGTAGCTAACTGGGTTATCAAATGCCAGCCATGTCTCTCAATGTCTTTGGTGTAAGGTATGAAAAAGAACCATTGCTGATTTTTGTCAAGAGTAGGCTGCATAGCCATCAGCGTGTTTCTGCCAACTGCACAAATGGACGGCGCAACACAGGAAAGCCACCTCTTTAGGTCAAGACGCAAATAATAAGTTTATTTGTCATATACAGGTAACAATGAAACATCACTACCGGCAATGAAATTCTTGATCCACCTACATCTCAAGGACAAGGGACACTCATTTGACAGCAATGTACAGATTCTGGACAGGGAAGAGAGATGGTTTGAAAGAGGAGTAAAAGAAGGCATACATGTGAAGAAGGAAAAACCAACATTAAACTGAGGGGGCGGTTTGAGGTTTCACCTTTCAAGCACTTACAAGGCGGCTCTGGATCTCCGTCCCAAGAGGTGTCACTCCACTTCACACCTTTATTTAGGTGACCAAACGACCCCATATGCAGACCAGGTAAACAACCCTAGTGGATAAAGGACCCCAATGATCGATGGAATGGATGGAGGGACAATGATTTGCATTTGACTTGAGTGTTTTTGCTCAGCCTATATAAGGCTGGAACTTTCCACCAGAATTTTTGGAAGCTTTTTAGATTAAAAGCAAAATGTCTTCAAAAACCAGTTGCCTCAACTCAAACTGCAACAAAGGATGTAGTGAGAGGCGCAGGTTTTTCTACGCAGCTCCACTCTCTCATAAACACGCCCGCACTGCAGCTTCAAACCAAGAGTGCAGGCTGAAATAGTGGCTGTCCCATAAGCCAAAGCTGAGCAGCTAATGCTGAAATACACCAGACCCACTGGACTCAAGACAATCAAATGGAGGTTTCATGTAAAACATACAGAGAAAAAAAGCATAAAATGTAATTGAGAAAAAAAGCACTGGGATTTGTTTTATTTACATTTTAAGGGCAGATTCAATACAATACATGACACAGCCAGCACAGGGTCACAGATCCTCCATGATAATCTATATTGAAGGTGAGATGAGACCGCGCATTTTTTGACCAGCCGAAACTGAAAACAACCGAAAAAAAAGTTGCAATATTTCACAGCCATATCAGGTACATGTGAGTACACCCTTAGACAACATTAGACCTGTAGCTCTGATACTTCACACAAAATGTTCTAGTCTCAAAAGGTGTTGACTGGTAACAAGAAACCACAAAAACTAGGAGTTTTACTTTTGAGCTACTGTGAACCCAAAAAGTATACCCTGATTGCGAAACAGCCCATTTACAGTGATGACTTTTACTTTTTTCCTGAGAGTAAGCATGGGGATTCTGTAGACATTACATAATGCTGCACTTGTAACCTCTGGTAATTATGGTAAATATGAGTTGACAAGTGGAAAGTAGAATTCCACAAGTAGCTCAAGTGGGATTTACTACTGGCAAACTGTGGCCTGCTGGAGTACCCAATTTGTTCCACTTAGTGACCTTTTATCTTTATCACCAATGGTGGCATCACTACAGAATAATTTGCAGTGAAACCACTATGTAACTAGTAATAATAGTTTTCAGTGGCAAATGAGAAAGAAAAAAAAAATGTAACATCAAACATATATTATTTATAAAACACTTCATGTTTTGTTGATGTAACATATTCAGCCACATGGAATTATAGGCATCTTCACCGGAACACCTAATACACCTTCCTGCTAAAATGTTCTGTTCTATCAGAGCCCACCGATATATCAGTTTCAAACATAAAAACATGAACACGACCAACATTAAACACATCAGCATCTCTTTCAACACTTGGTTCCCATTTTGGTTACTCTGACAACCCTGACCTCCAGCCGTTGGGTACTAAACAGCTGCAAGTTTTATTCACCACCTGACATCTGATGAACACCATAAATACCCACCAACCCACCCACCCATGCATGCACTCACTCACTCACTCGCCAAACTTCTTACTCCCTCTATGGTCATGAGGAGGCTGAAGCCTATCTCAACCAACACTAGGCGAAGGAATGGTACACCATGAACAGCTCACCAGACCATCACAGGGCCGAAACACAAAACCCATTCACACTCACACCTTGGGGCAATTTTTAACAGCTAATTAGCCTAATGTACATGTATTTGGACTGCGGCAGGAAACCAGGATACCCAAAGGGAACCCCCCACACTATAAAATAAGCTGCCCAAAGAAACACCCAAGCCCAGGATTGAACCCAGGGTCTGTGTAACCAGTATGACACCACACGGCCTGAGCATAATGCAGGCTAGGTCTAAGAGCGGGAAATGTAGTTTTTAGTTGAAAGTCGTCCCAAGAAATATCAGAGGGAATAATAACCGTAAACCGTTTTTCCAAATCGCTTCAAATTTTAATATTACAACGCATAATAAACTACAAATCAATGATGTCTTCGAATAAAAATGTACAAAAAGTTACTTCCGTACGACGTCATATTTCAACAGCCAGACGTTGCCTCGGTAATGGCCAATCAGAACCTGACTTGTGGCAGGGCTATGACCACGTGACAAGCCTTTCGAAAACATGACACGCATTAGCTCTTTAGACAATGAACATATTATTATGGAATACAATTTTGTGTATTATTAGCAAACTATTTAAAAAATAAGCTCATTATAGACAAAATCCCAGAACTCTATTAAATGCAGTATCAAACTGGACTCTCTCTGGGTGTTTATTAGTTCCACAATCAAGGAACAAGAATCTGCTTTTAGTTGCACACAGTCTGAGGTTTTCGGTTTAAATATACACACAACCTAATGAGTTACATTACACTCAAAAAAACTCTACAGTTTTCTGTGTTTTACTTTGTGCAAACAGAGCTTACTCACAATTTTCTCAGAGAATGAATGCACCACACCTCCCGGTTTAACGTTGAACTCCACCGTTTTAGCATTCTCACTGGATGCATTAACAGCCACCAGCACCAATAACACACTTATCGATTTTATCCAAAATGAAAAGGCTGAGCTGCTGTGAGTGAAATCCATGGCGGTTTGTGGAATCCAGCAAGCTAAAGCTCTCATTGTGCTTTAACGTGAACCGTGATGTTTTTTCCCCACCCGTATTCTAGTAAACTCCGCCTCCTGTATTGACTACTCTTAGATCGGCGAGTGTCGCGAACGACAAGTGTCAACGTTGATTTGGATTGGCGATCACGTGACCGAAAGTATGCAAAAGCGGCCGCCATTACCATGCCTGGAAGAAACCAGCAGCCTGTGAGCGTGTATATACATTAGACACTCAGTCTAATAGCTTTATTATATATATATATGTATATATGTATATATCAAAGGCCGGCCATGACTCTTACTGTCTGTGGTGAGAGGCATGTAAAAGAACCATTGCTGATTTTCGTCAAGAGTAGGCTGCATAGCCGTCATTGTGTTTCCGCCCTGCGATGGCCTGCCGAGCTGTCCAGGGTGTACTCTTGCATACCCTAGAGTTGGCTGAGATGGGCGCCAGACTCCCCGTGACCCTAATTAGGATTAAGCGGTTCAGAAAATGAATGAATGAATATATAATACTTCCAAAAGTTGCAGACTTATACGTGACCCAACGTAATTTACATTTAATAATTAAGTACAGTTTACATACCTGTTAGAAAAAAATAAGCTCAGTCTGCTATCCTGTGGGTGAGAATCCTTCCCTCTAAGTCAGCACACTGAGACTGAGTTCTCAAGAAAGACAGAGAAACAAGTGCACGCACAACCCAAATTCATTGAAGTATTAGAGATGATTCTGTATTAAAAATGATTTGTATTTGGTGTTCAATAATAATGATTTGTATTAAAATGTAGTTAAACAGTTTAGTGATGATTTGTGCATACAAAGAGCTGCACAAACATCCGCCCAAGGCCTACCACGTAATATCAACACCACCACCTGATATAAACAATGGTACGCGGCCTTGAGAGAATTTTGTGTCTTCGAATTCCCATTCGGAGATCACACCTGCATGTGCTGAGCTGCTGTTATTTCCGCTCTGACTGAATAACATGTTCCTAAACTTTTGTGTGAGCTGCGAAACAATTTGCTGTTTTCTGTACTTTGATGGAATAAAACTGCTCTTTGATTTGGAAGCTGTGTCTCTTGGTGAATTGTCCTGTGTCCGCTACAACAAAGGTAAAGTCTGTTGGGCTTTTTACACCCGAGCCCAGTGGCACATCAGAGCTGGTGCTTATCCCCCGGTTTCTGTAGCGTGAAGCATCAGTTCAACTCCTCCTGGATGGGACTCTAGTCCATAGCAGGTTTCCTTCCCAGTATTTTTACTGGTACCCATTTATACTGCTGGGTTGACAGAGGCACACTTGTGGTTAAGACCCTGCCCAGGGGTCCAACAGGGATTCGAACCCATGATCTCTCAATCATGAGCCCGGCACCCTAACCACTATGCCACCGGCCCCAGTAATTCTGAGAAGCTAGTAGGACATTTTTTCATATTAGACACTACTGTAGCACCAAAGTATGATTCCTAATCCAAAAAACTCAACAGTTCCTCACAAAGCTGCTCCCCTGAAACGCTAAATTTGAGTGCACACACTGGATGGCCAGTTTGGCTAAATCTTCTCATTTATGGTCTCTGTGCCTACTCTGCTCTGTTCAGTCATCTGAAAGCTCCACGCTGGGTGACTGGGAGGATGGGAGGCAAACTGGGAAGGGCAGCGCTACCACTTTTTTTATGGTTGGGATGTTTGGTTAAGAGCTAATTGGAGGGCCCAGCATGCCGAGACGTACAAGTGCACCCCCAAAAATTGGCGAAAACGTTGTGTGTTACAGCCAGCTCAAACAGTCTTAAACCTGCAATAACCTTATTATTTGTTATTGAACATGGCTATTTAATACTGTATCAACATTTATGGATCCTCCCCTTCAACTTCAGCAGTAAGTGTATACTGGCACAGTTTATATTTCCTACAGATTTCCTGCAACAACAAAAAAAAAAATGGTGTTGCCTGGCACATCCAGCACCTTGGGACATTTATTCATTCATTTTCGATTGACTATATAGCCATGACATTGGTGCTCTATCGCCATCTACTGCTCAGAAATAGAAACTAACTTCCGATGCATATTAAGACGCTTATTAAGTGGTTTTAGCGGTGTACTAAGTTTATAGTTTAAGTGTACTATTACATAGGACATACCACAACTTACTTTAAGTACATGTAGGCTGAGCAAATTCTATCAAACTTTAAAAGTAGTAAATATTTAAATTAAAAAAAGTAATTAAAAACAGTTCATATTTTATATTTAAAAAACCTGTTAATATTTAACTCAACACTAGTCAGGACAGTTAACATGCTCTCCTCTAAAGAGAAATATACTGCCAATATCCCTGCCAAGGAGTTCATGTTTTTGATTGTGTTTGTTAGCAGGATCATGCAAACAAAAAATGTGCAGATTTTCTTGACGTTCCTACCAGAGATGGGTCTTTGGGGGAAAAAATGAATTAGCTTTTGGTTATAATCCAAATCACATCCTGGTTCCAGGAATTTTTAAAGCATTTTTTAAACATTGTAAGGTTACACAGTTTGTAACTTTTTGGGGAATTGCTGGCCTTGGTGGAAGTTTGCACTCTCCAAGTACTCTTTCTGCCTTAGTAATATGTACAATAATATGACTCTCTGACAGAAATATATATAAAGATGGAAATAATACCAGAAAATGTTCTATGGTTGCAGGTTGAGTCATTTTAGGAGACGGCAGTCGACTGTAGTACAGGAGGAATACACATCATATTAATGGGCATACCCCATCATAATAAAGGCACACCAAAAATGTTATAATAATTAGAAATAAACATGCTCCTCAGGACATTTCCAAGTAATTATTGCTTTACATACACACACAACACAGGAATATAAGAAAAGCAATCTACATTTTTTAAGTGCAATGCGAATGACAGACTTCAAGGAGCTCAGTGCTGTTCTCCAAATATCTTGACATGGGAATGTTAGAAAAGTGTGCTCAGTAACTCTCTTTTTAAACGGCTGGTGCACAATCAGGTGGAGCAAAAGGATTCCAAATTTGTCAAAAAAAAATTTAACTATTTTATTTTTTGGATTGATGTGTGTTATAGAAACTTCCAAATGAATACAGATATTTCAGTACTCTATGACTGTGTTCAGTAAATCATGGGAGTAAAAGGACCATGGCTGTGGTGGTACTATGGAGACTACATTCTAGTGTTGAAACTCAAAGTTGATGCAAGAGAATGCAATCCACATAAGAGTTATATGGTTATGTACTCTCAGAGAGGGGTACAACAGATACTACATTTTTTTATAAACATTCACACATTTCGAAACATACTTTGCTGGATTAATCTAATTTTTCCTCCAGAAAGGATGAAAAATAGAAGAAATAACTTTTAAAGTCATTTTTTGATTTGAGATCACATAACAGCCAGAAATGTGTTGATTTCAATTATACATTCATGACATTTTTAACTTTCAATTAATCTTAGTTATACACTAAATTATACAGATAATTGAAAATATGAAGCTCCTTGAAGTCTGACATTCACATTGCACTTAAAAAATGTAGTTTGCTTTTCTTATACTCTGTAAAGGGTTCGTATTTTATGGTTTCACCCAAATGAGGATGGGTTTCCCCTCCGGAGCCAGGTTCCTCTAAGGTTTCTTCCTCGTGTCAACTGTGGGAGTTTTTACTTGCTACTGTTGCCGCCGGCTTGCTCATTAGGGAGGTGTAGGGGGTTGTAGAGAAATTTTTAGCTTCTTCCCTAATTCAATTTTACTATGTAAAGCTGCTTTGTGACAACGTCAATTGTAACAAGCGCTATACAAATTTAAAAAAAAAAAAAAAAAAATGAATAGCATGATTTGAAATGTCACACCTAATTGTGCACTAAAATAAAAATGTTTTTTGTCCTTTTTTATACTTAAAGTATTAGTCACAACACTAAAAGGCACTTTATCAGCATAAAAGAATAAATACCTTCTATACCTCAAAAAACCACAAGGGCCATATTACTTATCCTTCTTCATATAGAATCAGAATACTTTATTGATCCCAGAGGATATTGTGTGCACACAGTTGCATACAATGTGAAAAATTACAATGATAAGAAAAAGTACAAACACACAGCATTTTGCTAGATTTGTAGGATTTCAGAATCAGTGACTAAAAAACCCTTAATTTTTGTCCACCATTTTGTCTTGGTTAACTTTGTTTTCACACGCACACTAAAACTAGAAATCTCTGCTATAAAGCACACTTATACTCTGCTCTTATGCTCAGCCACCATCGAACATAAAACATGCAAAAATCATTTGATTTGCCTTTTTTTTGGCTATTCTGTTAGAAAAACAATAATCACCAAAATAAAGCAAAGGTGGATGGGACTCAACCTAAAACTTATTTTGTAATCCATTACTGAATTACATGAAATGAGCATAGATAGTATTCAAATGTATAAAAAAAAAAAAAAAAAAAAGGTCACATTTGCGATAAAAAAAAAATTACTCCAAAAATTGTGATAAGTTAATGTTCCAGCATCAATATTTACAATCACATTATGTAAAACTATCAAAACAAAAAACAAAACAAAAAAACCACCACACACACAACTTGGGTTGGGGTGCTATATACAATTCTATACATGGGCACTGCTGGCCAGGATGCTGTTGCTGAAAGACAAAACAAAGATCAAATATTAACAAAAAGAAAAATGCTTGCCCAAACCATTTATGTGGGATTAAGTGAAACAACCCATTGACCTTCCATAGACAACAATGAGCTATTCCACTCAATACCCCACCAACTGCCATTGAAATGCAAAGACTCCAGCATTAGGCTCAAGCCATATTTGCTTCTCTGTGCATCCCTTCCCAAATAAAATAAATTCACAGATAACTTCTAGAGGCTTCACATGTACTGAAATTTGCCACTGATAATTAGTGAAGATTTGCCTTCTATCAGAGATTTTAATTTTAAAAAATGTAAAATTTTAATCCCTTTGCAAACTTGTATGAGCCTAATTCTTGTTTACCATCATTCACAAACCAGATTTCCATCCATATAAATGACTGTCTTCTCTGAAAACCCCACTGATGTTATTCGGCGTATTTTCTTCAAACAACCCTGATACTGGCCCTTATGCATGGTGTGTGTGGGGTATACATTTCCATTATTATGAAAGTGAGAAGATGAATGAAATTGGTTTGCAGCTGTAACACATTACATGTAATATGAACACACTGGAAAATTAGAAACTCTGATCAGTGGCAAGGGAGTACAGGAAGGGGGGAAAAAAAACAAACAAACAAACAAAAAAACCTTTAATACATTTCCATAGAACATGGATCTCATTCTTCTTACCTATAAACAATTCAAAAGGGTATTGTGGAGGTCTTCATACACCTGTTGGTAGATCTCTTCTTTAGATTTCAAGCCATTCAGATGTTCTGAAATGTAATGAAAATCTCCATTTAGGATCACAGTGACTTACAAACATTTTACATATGTTACATTTATAAATAATGTATACAAACCAATAAACAATTCGCTTTCCTCCATCTCTGCTCTATGTTTTAAGTACATGGGCCACACGTGACCATCAAACAAGCCTGGAGGATCAGGGATGATGTACTCTCTTGTACTGTGGATAAAGTAGTTTCAATTCAGATGGAATTCATCTACTCAATCATTTTATTAACAAAGTTAGCATGAAGTAACATAACTGTGATGGCAGTTTGTTTTTGCAACATAACTCAAGCAAACATTTTTACTATTATCATGCACACAGTTTTATATAGTGCTTTAAGGACCCTTACACTGCTTTAAAAAAAAAAAAAAAAAAAGTGTTGTTCTGATCTACTTATATAATTCACTTTTAATTTACTTTCAATTTACTCATCTCTCTTGCTCCCTCATTTGCCGAAACCCTAATCCTACCAGGTTCACAGGGAGGCTGGAGCCTATTTCAGCTGGGCAAATGTGGGGTACACCCAAGTGAACAGCTCATCAGAGCATCACAGGGCCCAATATACACAACCTTTCAAACTCACACCACGGGGCGATTTGGAACATCCAATTAGCCTAATATGTATGTCTTTAGACTGTGGGAGGAAACTGGAGTATCCTGAGGAAACCCATGCAAGCACAGGAAAAACATGCAAATTCCACACAAACACATGAGCCTGGGACTCGAACCCAGGACCTTTTGCTGCAAGGCGGACACGCTAATCACTACACCACAAATGCCATATTTGATTATGAGTACAGACAAGGTGAATTTGTACTTATTTCTGAAATTATTTTAATAAAATTTTAATTATATTATTTTATACTTTAAAAAGTATAAGCCTAATAAGCCACTTGCCTTCTCCTCCGCTTGCACTCTTCATAAGGGATTGTGATGTAATAACACTTGTCAAACACTTCCATCAGAGGCCTGCTCAAAGAAAAGTAATGACACAGCTTTCAATATTTATCAGTACTACACAGTTGTACTGAAAAGTTAGGCAACACGGGAAGTAACCCAGCAGATATCACTTAAAGGGTACACATAGTTCAGAAGCACAGATCACTAAATTCCCAAGACACCCTGATATCGCCTTATCAATGGGTCTGCAGACAGGTCACGTGACCTGCCCAAGAAGCAACAGCATTTTGAACTCAGTGACCCAGCCCCCCCCCCCCTCCATTCACATAAAACGACCAAGATGGCTTTCCAACAACAGTCTTCATTAAATAAAACCCTTATGACCATGTACAGCAAGTACAGTTCCACAGCACTTACTTGTAATTGTACAGGAGAAAGCCCTCCACAATGAGGACATGGTGTTCATCTTTTGAAGGTCCAATTTCTGTTGCTGGGGTCACCTGGATGCCATGAGAGCGTGCAAACTTGACTGGGTTCTCTATCCAACCTTTGATGGTGTTCACCATGGCTTCCATATCCAAGGCTGAAATCACTATAATAAAAACAATGTAAACATTCAAATGAAACCAAGCCAGCAACAGCTGAATGATAAGAACATTTCTTGAAACACTGCACACATGGAATAAATAGATGGGGAATTACATTTGGATATGATTTTTTTTGTGGTTAGGGACAGAGTCTACAGTAAAAAGGGGTTATTGGTCACCTATGTCCAAATCTCATTCTTACCATCCCACTGTTTAAAGCCGTCCTCTCCAACTTCTATCTGATCCGGTGGCTGAAATAACAGTGACCAATAAAACACTGCAGAGACCTCAAGGTGATCTGCAATCTACTAGATCTGATCACATGGTTATCATAAACATGACCCCTAAAAATGAACAACTGTGCAGGCTACTTTCAGCACTTCAATGTGTTGGATTTTAATCAGCATTACACATCAAATTTGAATGGGTAAACTATTATTTACAACCATTTTACATTTGTTATACACACACAGAGAACTAAATTTCGACATTTAAAAAAGGGGGGAGGGGGGATAAAGAGTTAATATTTTCTACAATAGCTTTGTCCTGTGGATCTGTATTTATGATTATTATTATTATAATAATGATCAATGTTTACTCACCTTGAAGAAATCATCTTGGTGAACCACACAACAGTTAGGTAAGGCTTTGACTAACCTATTGGTCAGTGTGGTTTTACCACCATTGGTCACACTACAGGGAGGGAAAAATGTGCTTAAAATTTGTGACAAGAGCTGGAGAGAAATTATTAAAGATGATTACAGATATTCGATTAAACCGAAGATGTCATTAATAAATATTCACACTGTAAACATGCCGACTTTGTGTAGCAATTTAGGCGGGATGAAACCAGCTAGCATTAAAAAAATCCTTCCCAAATCTAGATATTCAAATATATCTCACAAACTATCCTGTAAACATACCAGAGAGACATTACTGTAACAAATTATACAAACTAAATTTAAATAAACAAGGACAGCCATCAATAACAAACAAACTTGTGTACGGCTAATAACTGTAAACAAACCCCCAACGGTCTTGAATTAGTACAAATCGTTTGCTTTACCAAACCTACACATTGAAGTTAAAACACATAATTACAAATGATACATATTTAACATACGAGAAAAATTTTACAAGTAAAAACACGATTCAATTGAGTCTAGGTTGTGTTTTGTTAATTCTGCCCTCGCGCGCGCGGTTTTAAATCTCCCGCTTAAAATCACTTCCTTCTCACTGCACGCGCCAATCATTTCAGCTCATCATCCTCCAGTCTCTCAGACGCGCGCGCGCTCTCTCTCTCTCTCCTCGTGTTAAACATCACTACAGAAGAACTTCTACATACTACAATTTCTACGGCTTCTTAAATACACCTTGCACTACCACACAAACAAAACAAACTGTTTAAAGAGACTTATTTACCAAAAAGAAACCATCATCATTAGGAGCACTACAAGTAGTATTTTAACTTTTCATCACTTACCCGCCGATGCCTATGATAAATTTCATAGTTGTCTGTTCTTTTTTTCTGTTGTTGTTGTTGTTGTTGTTGTTTCTAGCAACTAAATAAAAATATACCCGCAATATATCAGCACGAGCTCAAAGAGCACATTCAGAAGCGTGCGTGCCTTTCAGAGCAATTTATATCGCGCCACGTAGAGCCCCACCCCTTCGACTGCCTACACATCAGAGAGGGGCGTGGCTATTGGCTGCTAACCTGAAAAAAAAAGTCAAAGGGCTGCGTTCCAAACCGCACGTTTCACAGGTAAACACTGAACATAGTTCACAAAGTTTCAAACAGACAAACAGAACAGGCTGTAGGAGAAACCAGTAGAGTACTCCAGTGGAGTCTATCACAGATGACAAGGTACTTTGAACCACTCACCAGACCATTGCAAGTCCAACACTCATACAACCATTCACACTCACATTCACACCTGGCGGAAATCTGAAGCAGCCAGTTAGCCTTATGTGCAAGTGTGGGAGGAAACCGGTGTACCTGGAGGAAACCCTCGCAAGCACAGGAAGAACATGCAAACCCCATGCAGTAACACTCGAACCAAGGGCCTTGTTGCTGTGAGGCAGACATGCTAACCAGTACGTCTCTATGCTGCTCCATAGTATTGTATATAATCATAATTTAGAAGCTGTTCATCGAAAGTTGCCCAATTATTAGTAAATGGTCAAAGTAGGTTTATCTTACATTATAAGTTCATTTTGGAGGGATTCAAAGGTTTCCTGTTGAAAACACTCCAGCTCAGGGGCTTAGTATCTCTTACTCATCTGTTTTACATCTTGTTTTGGTTATGTGTCTGTTTACAAGAACAAGAGAAACTACCTTGCAATAGCTTGGCAGTGCGACACCAATTTGTAGAGAGAGGAAAAAGTCAGAGATCAAGAAATAGAAATAGAAGAAGGTATATGATTTTAAGAGGGAAAAAAGGGGTGTGGGGGTTATGTTTACTAATATCATTGCACCAGGTGCAAGGGTTATAGACACTCGCGTACAGGAGTAAGCAAATGGTTTCAGAAAAAACGTGTGGCCGATTTTATTATATTTCCAAGAGATAACACTGTATTTCAAGTTGATTTAATATGCCTGGTAAGTGAATGGGCCCCTTTAAAAACACACCCACTTTATGTTGTTGTACTTAATAAAAAAGCCATATTGTGAAGCTGGAATGTTCAGTGTGCATCCAAGCAATGGAGGTCTGTATACAGTGACCTCACTTTTATTTAGGCATGGCATACATCCTAAAGAGTTTATATTTATGCGGCATGTTTCCAAAGAGTTGGTTCTAGCTTACGCGTGGGATGAATAGGCAGCCAGATAAGGGTGTTCATATAATCATGTAGGCCCCCAGGCGTTGTATAATCAATGTCAGACATTTTCAAAATATTTCAAAGTTTACATCCTTACACAAAATAACCGAAAGCTCAATATTGGCTTTCGCTAACTGGGGAATTTACAGCTGGGATGCCTTTGTCTTCCACTAATATCACTTTTACTAATATTACAAATATGTAAGGAAAATTAAAGTAAAAGGCATTAATAAAGCCAATCTGCAAAATTTAACAGCATCTTGCTTCCCAACCCCCTCTCAAACTGCACTGTTAATGACGCAAGTCTGTCGGGCTATTACAGCCGAGACTAATGGCTCATCAGGCTGGAGCTTATCCCCGACTTCCTTTTTTGCATTTTTGGTTGCATTTTACCTTCCCAGTATTTTTTACTGTCACCCTTTTATACTGCTGAGCAGACAGACGTACACCGGCCCCGCACACTGTTAATGAACTATGATTAATATATTTCCAGATATTGCATTATCTTTGCATTAATGTGTGACTCTCTTTAAGAAGTTAAAGACCCACTCAATGCTGAAAGTATTTCTGCCTTTGAAATATTTGAAAATTTGACATGTTCAACAGAAAGTTCTCACTCATTTGCCGAACCGTTTAATCCTCTATTAGAGTCTGAGGCTGGAGCCTATCTTAGCCAACACTTGTCGAAGGCTGGGTACACCCTGAAGAGCTCAGACTATCGCACAGCCAGCACATACACAACTGTTCACACCTACCTAGTTGGAACATTAGCCTAATGTGTATATCTTTTGAAAGCCATGCTGGAAAACATGCAAACTCCACATAAAAACGCCCTCGCCAACCGGACTTAAACATAGGACCTTCTTGCTGGGAGTCAGATATTTCCTGGAAATAATGAGTAATTTCACTCATTCTTTATTTTCGAATATGTCTTTTATATGACCATTATCATTCACTTTGAATTGCAACACTGTTGTCCAAATATAGACAATTTTTTTTAATTAAGTAAATTTAAGTTTAATTTAAAATTTAAGTAATTTAAAAGCTTCTTTAAAATCCTCGTATTAGTAGGAATGGCAGTTAGCCACCTTTCTGTATATGTACTTATTTCTCTTGTGTACAATCCCTACCCCTCATTGTGGGATGTCCCGTGTAACAGGAAAGGCCACTCCGCGATGCTCTACCGGGGAGCAGACCACATGTCCCTCTGTCTTTTTGCCTCTCTGACATAATGTCCCATCAGTGTGTCACGACCTGACACTGATGTCATCACCAAGGGTGCGGTAGGTAGGTAATGTATGACACCTTATAATTAAAGCAAAAAGACATTTTTATAATAACACAATAAATTATAATTTAGTTAATTAATAAAAAATAATTAATAAAAAAATGTAATAATAAAAATAATAATAAAAAATAAATAAAACAGATGTATGCGAAAGGTCCTGCAATCAAAACCAATTCCCAATAACTGTGTGTCGAATTATTAGGGCTATTTATGTATATCATACAGGCTCACTGTGGAGAAAAGAGACTATAGGGAATTATTTTATTACGAGTTCTTTGCAATTCGATTTCAAGTGTTATGAGCCTTAGTGTACTTGAAGAATGGGACTAGGGTGATCCCAAATTGGTCATTTTACCAACTGTGGCTTTGGCAAAGCAAACCTCCATTGGTGTGACATTCAAACTAGACAGACAAGTCAGACAGGATACACAGATGTGCTTAGCAAGATCAAACCTGAACCCGCTGTAGTCTCTCCATGGCCACATCTTTAATCAGATCAAATGTACAAATGCAGACAGGAAGTACATGGTTAAAATCCTGTACGATCAAGATTGTAGCAACGTGACTATTGTGCAATAAAGAAAAGAAAAAGACAATATTATTCATATAATGCTGTTTAATTTTGAATCTTTGACATTCAGAACTTAAGGTAACATAAAATTACCCCCAAACAAAATCTCTGATGAGCGGTATCCTCTGCATGTATTGATTTGCACTTACGTGAATTTGCACTTATGTAATTTACCACAATACTAATGGAGGAAGAAAGCATTGAAAACATAAAAAAAAAAAAAAAATCGAAACAAGAAAGAGCCATACAAACAAGCAGAGTGGGACAGTGGAAGAACACTTCCAAGCGGGGCATGTGTACACACAGACAAGAAAGTTCAACTTTGCATGCATCGCTTTAAATAATCTCTCCTGAGCAAACACCTATGATTTGTATAGGCAGGTGACGGCATGTTTTTTAAGATGGCACTGGCCAGAACGTGGGCATCAGGTTCGGTCATTACTGAGAAGCTGTGGTGGTGAATAGATACTGGTCAAGGTTTAATACTACATCAAGGTTTTATACACATCCTGCTACTGAACAAAGCAACAATTCTCTGCATGGAGTGCCACCTAGTGGTGGATTTTCAGGAACCTCTGACAAAATAGACCCTTCAATGCTGACCTGGGATCAGCATATGATTTGTGCGATTACAGTTGGAAGCTGGACAGTAAAAGAGGAAGCTGGATGTAGATCAGCACACAACAGTAATGTTTATGGAAGTTTTCCAGTCGTCTCTCACAGGACGGGTTCTTCTACTCTTGTTGTGGTTGTTGCTGATGGTCTGAAAAGACAATATTTTGTTAGTAGTAGAATTTATTTCTACGGTCAACAAATATGGTGATTTGCGACAAGGGGCGACTGTAAATACTGTTATTATAATTACATATCCAATCAAGATATATTATATTTTATGTTACACTTCCGAAGTTTTTTTTAATCGGTATAAACTAAAAGGCATAATTTCTACTCACAGTCCAAAAACATGCACAGCCAGTATAACTGGCTGTTCCAAATCGCCCCTAGGTGTGAGTGTTAACGGCTGTGTATGTGTTTTGGCCCTGCAATGATCTGGTGAGCTGTTCAGCATGTACACCGTCTTCGCCCAGAGTTGGCTGAGATAGGCGCCAGCCTTCCTGTGACCATGATTAGGATTAAGGGGCCTAGACAATAAATGAATGAATAAAAAGCGGCATGGTGGCGTAGTAGTTAACACGTCCACCTCACAGCAATAAGTACAGAGTTTGAGTCTCAGGCTTGGCGAAGGTGTTTCTCTGTAGAGTTTGCATGTTTTCCCTATGCTCGCATGGTTTCTTCCGGGTACTCCGGTATCTTCCCACAGTCCCAAGACATGCACTATGAACTGGCTGCTCCAAATTGCCCCTTGCTGTGAGTGTGAATGGTGGTGTGTGTATTGGCCCTGTAACGGTCTCGCAAGCCTTTATGCATGTACCCTGCCTTCACACAAAATCAGCTGAGATAGGCTCCAGCCTCCATGTGACCCTAGTAGGATTAAGCGATTAAGCAAATGAATGAATGAGGTATAAACCAAGGTTAAACTGGGATTTAAAGTTTTATGATTTCCACACTTGGAGCCGAAGAGCCACTTCTTTAACCGTCTAGATGTGCAGTTACAAGAAAAGGTTTGTAAGCTTGATTAAATTACTGGGCTTTCCACATAAAAGAAATCTGTTTTTCGTCCACATTATTCGATTCAGCCCAGGGTAATAACACAAACCCCAGATAAGAATTTTACTCATAGGCTTAACTGGTTTTTACTGGTTTTGCATCTGCTCTTAATAAAAACATCAGAGATCAGCCTTTTAATAAGCTTTTAAAACATGACTGTTATTTAATGCAAGAGTGTGTAATATTCTGCCTTAGTCTGTAACAGTAGTAGCTTAAACTGAAATAAGAAGCTGAAGCGACAGTGATTGGGATTAACTACATACCCGTCTGTATTGGCTGACTCTGGTTTTTCATGCGGCTGATGCTCTGCCTCTTCTTCCATCCTAAACAAACACAGACATTAAGGATAAATGTGTTTGTAGCATTCTGTGCAGTTCAAATCCACTTCTGAATATATTGAAAGTTGAATTTAACACAGGATTATTACCGTTCTTTTCGTGCTTTGATCCGTTCTTCATCATACCTGCAACATTGAAACAGCAACTGAAAATTGTAAATTATAACCCTCAATATGCTAGTGCCATTAATTCATATATGGCTGATTCTGGGATAAACATCATTCCCAGGACATAGACTCTCAAAATAAAAGTTGTCTTTCTGGTTAGTTTTTTTTTACTAAGATATATAGGAGGAAACCTGCACAGTTTCTTATGAGAGGATTTTGAACCATCTTCCAGGTTGTTAAAATGTTATGGATGTTACTGTGTCAAGACTTGACCTACAGTTTCAAAGAACAGCGACAAATAGAATGTTTGATACACTTATGCTGATTGTACAAAAACATTTTATGCTGCAGATATCATTAAATAAATCCAGTGCATTAGTTAAACGTGATGGACATTACCCAGTTGGTTCCCTGAATTTTTTTTTCCATTACAGTGGATTTAATAATGGATAATATACTAGAAATTGCAATCAAGTAAACATTTTACGGAATTTCATAAATTTTAAAGCTTGTTTACTTCCATTTAGGAAATACTCCAGACGAATCCAGACGAATTTGATATTCTATGTCACGGAAATGTTGCTGTTTATCCCAGAATGAGCCACATAAAAAGTTATCGGCATGCAGGGCTGAACTGAGTTCAGCTAGTCACACTTTTGTTACACAGTAGGTACTGTGGAATATTACCCACAATGCTATTTCCTACCTACAACTAGTAAATATATCCAGTAACACCCCTCTGGAAGTGCAGAAGTTAACTTGGAGTGGCACGCTCAACTACCAGTTCTTTCACCATTTAAGAAGTCACTGCGATTCACTGTGTGCGAATTACACTGCGATCCATGTACAGAATCTTCACCCATAATCCCAAATCAAAGAAAACATTTATTTTGAGTTCCTAAACCAACTGATGACAGGAAAGCAGGATGACGCCAGCTGCATAACATCAGCACAGGCCATATTCTGAAAACCTTTCCTTTCAGACGCAATCCATTAGTCTTCGAAGACCACGGCAGAACTACTTGCCACAAAGCCCAAGGTTTTAACATCTAAAACCGGATACTGTTCCAACAGAATTATTAGTTTGCTAGTTATCCATGGGCTAAAATGGCTTAGTATAGTGCTTTTTATGGTCATTTATGTTAAAGTTAGCTCTGTATTGCTTAAATATATTACATTACTTACAAATTATGTTGTAAGGATGACCAGTAATGGTGCTTTAACAAAGGTTACAGCAGTATGTTGCTTTAGGTCAATTAATATACAACCACTGTACTTGGTTAGATCTATAACTCTGACCTCACTAAGTGCCCTGAAAACAGCATTAGCCCTCACTGCATTCCCACACAAAGATGCATCTCATGCAGCGGTCCTTTACTTCTTTAGTCAGTCAAGCTCTCTCACCTCCTCATCTGTACGATTTGTTCAAACAGATCAGCTTCTAAAGCTTCAACTTTCAGACTAAAAGAGTCACGAACACCATCACACTTATCATCTCATAGATCATTAACCAGCTGAGGGTCTCTGCTGTAAATCAGCATCATACTTCTACTCAGTGCCACACCACCCTCAAAAATTAACACCAGGACCACTAAGCACATCACACATTATTTAATATAAACACTTCCAGTGTGTTTTAGGGTGGAATTTACCTTTCATGCTAGCATTGTTACCTCAGACGGTGAAATAGTAACTGTGCGATGTAGAACACTTACTGTATGACACACTCTGGGATGTGGACGTGCTCCATGGGGACGATCTGTTCCAGTTCCTCTAAGCTGTGCACGTAGCGGATTTTGTTCATAAACTTCACACTGCACATAGAACAATCCATAGGCTAATACAGGTAATACACTTCTTAGCTAGTTTGGTCTCATATAGTTTTATGAGTTGAATATAAAAATAAAGAAGTGAACGTTAGACAACAAAATGTTTTGACTTACATTTGAAGTAAATTTAGATTCAATTTTAATTAATTAATCTCATACCTGATAAAGGGTCTGGAGATGGCCAGGACTGTGCGTATGAACCAGGATGGATGTGCAATGATCAAAGACTTGAGGTTCTTCCTTAATCTATAAAAAAAAAATAATAATAAATGGACAGAACCGTACACAACTGCATTTATCATTTTCTTTCTAACCACAAAATTGCTGCAATGTTGCTAAGCTAAAATGATCAGCCATAACATTAACACCAGCTGACTGGGCTGCATCTAGGAAGCCCCATACAACACAAGCTGTAGTGCACTGGGTGTTCTGACACTGTTCTATCATAGCCATTATTAATAGATTCAGCAGGTGGTGCTACAGTTGCTCTTCTGTGGGATCAGACCAGAAATTCTAGTCTTCGCCTTGGGCACCCATGCATGACACTCTTGCCGGTGCAATGGTTGTCCATTGGCTTAACACTACATACCAGGAACACCCCACGAGACCTGCCATTTTGGAGATAACAGATTTAAACCATCACAACTGCCCTTGTTAAAGTTACTTAAATCTCTATGCTTGCTCATTTTTCCTGCTTCCAACACATCATCTTTAACAACTGACTGTTCACTTCCTACTCCTTATCAGATGCCACCGTAAGAACAAAGTCAAAATGTTGAAATAAATAACATATTTATGTTATTATTGATCAGTATATATACATTGTTCAAAAAAAAGAAGAACGAGAAGGCTAAGTTTCTTTGTATAGTTAATGGCTGAAGATGTTTCTTCGTGTTGCTTTATATGAAAGGAACACTGGGTGTTCTAGATTTTTAATTTAAGATGGACAAACAAAAGATCCCTTATAGGCGTTACATGAAATCCTTTTTCTAAGTGTGTAAAGTGATAGTTCAGTAATTTATAATGTACATCATAAAATGTAAATCTGATTAAAATCAAATCTGATTAAAATTGAAATCTATAATTATAATAATAAAAATAAATATAATTCAGTATTTTTGTATCTATCCTTCGGTGTGTGTGTGTATATATATATATATATATATATATATATATACATACACACACACACACACATATATAAACCCTGAGTCGCTTTTCCAGATAG
>JBCNYG010000002.1:23009974-23032142 GCA_039654305.1 Porochilus rendahli | reverse complement strand
TGTACCCCGCCCTCGCCCAGAGACGGCTGAGATGGGCGCCAGCCTCCCCGCGACCCTAATTAGGAATAAGCGGTTCGAAAAAAAGAAACGAAATGTATGAATAATATTCGCAAAATACCAGTTAGGGCTTTAAAGTGATATTCTGAACCTTCCCTTTTCTTTCTCGCTGAAGTTCTGGCTGTTTAGCTTAGCCTTTTTTTTTATAATTATACTGTGCTTGGGGAAATTGCAGTCAGGAGGAGTGAGTTCAGTTGTTAAAACCAAGATTTCCCAGCATAAGTTCATTCCAGTTATCAGCCTCAAGAAATCACCAGCTAACACCTCCAATCAGAGCCCATGAGAACGCTTCAGAGTTTAAGTAGCATCTCAAAATCAACGGTTCGAAGGAGACCAGGTAAAGCAGGCTTTCACGGTCCGATTGCTACAACAAAACCTCAACTGATGGAGGCCAAGAAAAAGACAAGAATTGCTTGGAACCAATCGAAATCTGTACGCCGGTCTGAGGAGTCCAATCGAGTGATTTCTGGTTCCAACCACAGTGTGAGACGCCGAAAAGAGGAACAGATGGTATCTGTGTGATTCCAACCGCGAAAAATGTAGGAGGTGGTGTGATGGTACGGGGTGCCCTGCTGAAGATTTATTCAAAACTACATGCACGCTACTATAGCATGCTGCAGTGACACGCCATCCCATCTGGTTTGCACTGGTCACCGGTGGCTGTGTGATAGAGAAGAGCTGTTTGGTGGGTGAGAAGTGGCCATGACTAAATAAAGGAGGGGTGGTGGCCCCATGAATGAGGTTCTACAGAAGAAAAGAAAATTTGACTTGTACTGCCTGAGCTGTCGTTATAAAAATATAGCGATGCTTTCCGACCAATCAGATCAGAATCCAACGGTTATTAACTTTCATAAGCCATACAACGGAGCAATTGAGGGTCAAGGGCCTTCCTCAAGGACCCAACAGTGGCAGCTTGGTGTTACTGGGGATTGAACCACCGACCTTCGGATCAATAACCCCAAGCCTTGACCACTGAGCCACTGCCCTCACATTGCCAGACATTATAGCAGATTCACTTTTTTTTTTTTTTTTTAACTCATTACTTGGTTGGAATCTATCACACTGTCCCCCCCCAAAAAAAAAAAACACAGAGCCCAAATACTTCAAATACTCAAACCTTCCAATATAATCATTTCACAATTCAAAAAGTTCAGTCACTGTTCATTAAGAGCCACAGTTCAGCACATTTCTAAATAGAAATAACAGATAAAATGTATTTAATCCTAAGTTCTATTCATGTAAATGACCATATAAAGAGGGTTGTGATAAGAGCCAGCACTGAAAGAGAGAAGCAGAAGTGAAAGTGGCATTTCCATTAATGCGTACTCTTCAGAGAGTCTGTTCCCCCGGCGTCTCTACACACGGAAAAAAAAACCCCCGTAAAGCTACTAATAACACACCCTCCCTGTACTCCATCTGTAAAAGAACAGCACGACAAGCGAGAACAGAAGACACTAAGAACGCACCAAACAGCAAGATCTGTATCGCCCCTATATCCACCTGTGTACTGGTGAAGCTGGGAGATACAGACCAAAAGTGTATCATGAAAAATCTGTTCCATATCAGCTGATGTAGACAATTATTGCTAATTTAAATTGCTGGTTTTTAATAATTACCAGGAAAAAAAAAGGTACATGTTATTATGCGTATTACTGTCCACATCATCACGACAGGACATGTGGAGCACGTGAGCACGGGCAGTGCATTCAGTTCAGTACCAGCTTTTTCACCACGACTTAATGAAGAGACAATTTTTGTAAGAAGCACCCAAGGCGTCATATTCCCCACCCCCCAACCCGCCAATTTGTGTATTCCCCACCCCCCAACCCACCAATTTGTGTATTCATTGGACCCTTTCCTGGCTGTTTGTATGTAAAGCATTTAAGTGCAACCACTGAACATTTCACGGCCCAAATTTTCTTCTTATATCATTTTCGAAGTGTAGCAACAGTACAGATTGTAATCGTTTTACCACCCATGCCCATGTAACCATAACAATGGACCTGGTACCTGTAACTGACACACGTCAAACTCAAGACCCGCGGGCCAAATCTGGCCTGCCAACTGATTTCATGTGGTCCGCGACAGCTTTCAAAGAATTGTCATACATTCTTTGCGACAGCCATTACCATGAGACCTAATTCTTCATCCTTCCACTAGGTGGCTGCATCCTATTTCAAGTAAACAGCTAGTCATTCATTCATTCATTCATTCATTCATTCATTTTATAAAGCGCTTATTCCTAATTAGGGTCGCGGGGAGGCTGGCGCCCATCTCAGCCGACTCTGGGCAAGGGCAGGGTACACCCTGGACAGCTCGCCAGGCCATCGCAGTAATACCTGTCAATCAATTTAAAATCCTTGTTTTCATTGCACGTGAAGGTTGTGTATATTTTTCATTCTGAATATTAAGCTTCTGTGACAGAGCTCGGTAGTCGACTTTGAACAGGAATAAAGCAGCCAGATTTTATGAGCAACTATGGGAATGGAGTGTAATACAGGATCTCTTTTCTCTTAAATACAGAAGCTAACTGCAGAATAAAGTCCATGGGCTAGAACAAAAGGGAGATGTTAGTAACTATTCACACTGTGACAAGATATGCTTTTATTATTGTTATTGTTGTTGTTGTTCTTATTGTTGTTGCTGTTGTCATTGTTATTGTTGTCATTGTTGTTATTGTTGTTGTCATGGTTGTTATTTTTGTTGTTGTTACTATCATCATGTTTTTTACAGTTTATGTTCTGTTCAAATGCAGAAAGTCAGTCAGATGTCTGTGATGTATTTGGTTAAGGGTGTGAACCTTTTGGGACACTTTTGTAGTGCTCTTTAATCGACTTGGTTTATACTCACTCTCTCACTCATTTGCCGAACCGCTTAATCCTTCTACTTGGGTTTCCGGGAGGCTGGAGCCTATCTTAGCCAAGACTGGGCAAAGGCAGAGTACAGTTGCCGGTCCATTACAAGGCAACACACAGAACAGTTCACACACACTGAGGGACAACTTGCAACAGCCAGGTAGCCTAATGTGCATGTCTTTGAAATGGGGGAGGAAACCGGAGCACCCGGAGGAAACTCATTTAAGCACGGGTGAGAGAATACAAACTGCACACACATTCGCCCAGGCCCGGGACTCGAACCCAGGACCTTGTTGCTAACCACTACGCCAAATCAGAATACACTCCTGAAACACCTGACATTTATAACCTTTCAGCTCCATTCACTCCCATTCATTGTGGAGTCTGTGTTTTGCCCTCTGGCGGCTAAATGATGTACTGCACAGATGTTTTGGTACCGTGGAAAGAGGAAGTGAGCAGCCTATGAGCCGTGAAACTACAGAAACACATTCAGATCCTCATAGCTGGTCAGATCGATGTGTGCTAGTGAACGCTGCATGGCCATGGAGTTGTAAGCATCGGTTGTTAACTTTCTACAGTGTTTGGTAAGTCCTGATCTCTCTCCAGTGTTCGTTCCACCTCTAATTGTTTATTATTTAGGTCTATTTTTTGTTTACCTCGTGTTTGGTGAAGACTGATCTGGTCCGTGTTACATTAACTGGTGTCACATATGAAAAAATAGTCCAGGTTGAATAAGTTTGATGAGGCATCCTGGGAAATAAATAATTAAGATCTAAGAGTAAGACCCTTCAGTCTCCTGCTGAATAAATGATTTCCTCTAGAGCAGATTTGTATGTTTTGGGTAGAACATGAAGCCCAAACTATGAAACAGAACTAAATCATCAATCTGGGAAACGATGATTACATCTCTTTAAAAAAACAAGTTAAAAAAAAGACATCATCTTTATTGTGTCATGATTTATCTCGATCACATGGAATCTAAAAATGTCTTATTTATTTTATTTTAAATTATCATTATTATAATTAAAAAAATTTTTTGCTTATCAGACATTTGGTATCTCAGAGCCACAGAGTTACAGCCTCCATTGTAAATTATTTGAAATTTTTCTTTTTTTCAAAATCCAAGGCCTGGTTGATCATCTTCCATCTTTTTGTCCCAGGACTGTTTCGATAGCTTTTAAAAGGTCTTCATACTTTTTAAATTATCGTACGCAGTCAGGATCCTTTCATGAACAGGTGGAAGTAAATCATGATCAGCTGATGGATAATACGGACTGGTGTCTATGATTTTGTGCTGTTGGCTTGTTGTTTTTAATCAGCGATTGCAGACTGTATTAGTGCATTATCGCCACTCTTTGGTGTGAGGTTCTCTGCTTTGGCTTAAAGACCGGACAGACAGTTTACTCAGTCTCCAGCTTCTCTCTCTGGAACACACACAACTCACGTAAATCAGCTTGTTAATCAGCCGGATAAAATACAACTCATGTAACAGAAACTTCCCTATACTGTAGTTTAAGTGAAGCCTGATGTACGTATAGATGACATTAATATGGTCAATTTGTGGTTGGCATATTTGTCCTGGGTTCAATTCCCGGGCTCAGCGAGGGCATTTTTGTGTAGAGTTTGTATGTTAACGTTGTACACTAACGTGGGTTTCCTTTGGGTACTCTGGTTTCCTCCCACAGTCCAAACACATTTACATTTATGGCATTAGGCAGACGCTCTTATGCAGAATGACCTACGTTTTTATTCGTACAGCTGAGCTGTTGAGGGTTATGGACCTTGCTCACTTGGGCCCAGCAGTGGCAGCTTGGTGGTACTGGGGCTTGAACCCCTGACCCTCTGATCAGTTACTCAGAGCCTCATCTACGGAGCCATTACTGACCAAAAACCAAAACATGAACATTAGGCTAATTGACTGTCCCAAATTTCCCCAACGTGTGAGCGATGTGCGTGTTGGCCCTGCAATGGTCTGGTGATATGTTCAGGGTGAGCCCCAACTTCACCCCATGTGTGCTGAGTTGGGCTCCAGCGGTTCGGCAAGTGAGTGGGTGAGAAGTTTGGAGAAAAAAAAAAAAAACCACTGAATTTAAAATATCTGAAGCTATAAAAATCTCTCATGGCTGAATTTAAGTTTATTATAATCAAGAGACTGAAGAAAGGTTTTAATAGTGACTTCAAAGAAGTTGCTCCGGATAAGGGCATGTATCAAAAGCTATAAATGTAAAAGAAAGAAAGAAAAAGTTCCTTTAATAGGCCATTATTGAGTTTGGATTATAATATATTGCACCCATGGACTTTTCTATATACTTATTTGTTTGTTTAGTTGTCCAAGAAGCCTTGCATTTATATGTTTGTATTTTATATTTGCAGAAAATCTAATGCTGCTGGCCTAGTTTTTCCTTTGACCTACTTTTCCTTTCTCTAGCGATGTCTACGGTAAAAATACACACACACCTATTACATCAGCAGTCATTTCTAATGTGTACAGCTGGTAAATGAACTAAAAATATTTTTGTTTTACTTTTTACAGAAAGCATGGCCTCCTGGTACTCAATGTGTCGCCAAAAGTGACCACACAAAACCAAAACCAAATGAAATCTACTATCGCAAAGGAGACATCCTTACCATTTTAGATTTGGAGTTGTTAATGGTAAGTCTTTTGGTATTATTTTCTTTTAGAAGACATACATGTACTACACAGGATTCGTGCAATGTGATTGGTCCACTTGTCGTCAGTGGAGATAAGTCAGTAAGATAAGATAAGTTGATTTCCTTTCCTCATGGGGGTCATGGATGCATACACCAAAGCTCTCCACTGCTTCCTCCCTCTGCTGCTGTCTGTACAGAACGATCTTCAGGATTAAGTTAAGTTGATGGGTCATCTTCTGACCTGCACAATCGTAAATAAGAGCAATTTGTAATAATGTGCATGTCTTTGGACTGTGGGAGGAAATCCGACCACCTGGAGAAAACCTATGCACACAAGGGCAAGCACACAAACTCCACACAGAAACACCGTCACTAGGCACGAGTGATCATCTTGCTGTGAGGTGAAAGTGCTAATCACTCCACCACCATGCCGTCCATGATTAGTTCACTGTCATCTGAGGATTAAAACACTTTATACTATATGTATACTATACGGGAATGCCGTTAGTTGATTGGTCTACTAACTCACTGATCCTGAAATCCTACAAATTCAACAAAATGCCATCCCAAAAAATATGCAAAGAAAAAACTCTACTCACTCCAGCGGCAGCCAGCTGTTCCATATGTTAAACTTAGTATTCTCTTTTTCTGTCAACACTTGAATGTTTTGATTTGGCCTTTATTTTGAAGGGGTTTTCACAGCAAGACCAATTTCGAACGTGAATACAAGATTTGGAGAAATATGTTTTCTAAGAGAAGAACCAAACAAAAAGTTGTTATTCATTCAACAAACACTGAAACTAAAAGCGGTGCTCCCGATAGAATAATCTATTGCTAGGTGTGTGAGTCTTATTAGAGTAATAAAAATGTTCAGCCCTGGGAGAAATATATAAATAAATCTTCCCTGTGTTTCTTGACTTTGCTCTAGAGGGAAAGCAGGAAAGTTTAATACTGAGTTTTCTTTTCACCGCCTTTCACTAGCTGATTTCCGTCTTCATTTGTATCATTTGCCTTGTTGGTTTAATAATCCATTTAACAAGTTCATGTTCCGTGCCCCTATCAATGTTTTGAGTTTTGCTTGTTGAAAATTGATCTGCCTACCTCACTTAGATTGTGGGGTTTCTTTTTGTGCATGAGTTGGAGTGGTGGTGTATAAGCTTCCATTTTTTGTGTTTCAGTTTTATTACTAATAATAAATCCGTTTTCCATTGGACACTTAGCAACCTAATTGAGTTTCCTGTGGGGGCATGGTCAACCATCGTCCAGGTCATCTTTCATGCCTGTAGTTTTCACTCAGGAGCTCCACTAATAAAACTCCAGATAAGTTTAAAAACACTGATACAAAGCACTGTTTCCTTTTATTTGTGTGCAGTATGCACTAAAGCTCTAAAGGAGATTGAAATATACAGTTACACAGTGCTTATGCTCTGCGCACAGAGCTCACCTGATTTTCCTGTGTAATGATTGAAATATGTAAAAAAACAAAACAAAACTGTAAAAATGTACAATTAGATTGCTTTTTATGTTCCAGTGTAGTATATACTAAAACAAATATTCACCTCAGGCTTATTGGATGTCATGGAATTGAACAGTCCACTCTATTAATTATATTCTTAATAAAAACATTTAATAAGAATAGAATAGTGTGAGCATTGCAGTTTTTGCATTTGTTTTACAAGTACATTAACATTCTCCAGTGACATTAGCAATCAGCTAAATTTTTGTTGAACAACATTAGATCCTGATACAGTTCTAGTTCATTCAGCAAATACTGATGTGAAACTGATTTGTTGAAATCATGGTTGTTGGTAATCCAGCAATTAACAATTTTAACTTTATATTTTTGATAGAAAGAGTATTGAAAATATCCTAATTAAAATTTAGCTGGATGATTCATGAATAATAATAATAATAATAATAATAATAATAATAATAATAATCCATTGCAGGTCTAACTCAAACCTGTACATTGATTCACATTCACAAATAGTCGACCTAACTGTGAATATCTTTGAAACCGGAAAACCCAGAAGAAACCCGTTAATTAATCAATCTTCTCACTCTGAGGTGACAGTGTTAACTTAAGAGTCACCGTGCTCCCCTTTCTCAGTTTCAGTTTCTTTTTTCTTACCTAATCTTTGGCGTTCTAGAGTATAACTTCAACCCATTCTTAAACAGGGTGTTCTATGGTTATACTGCATAGAATGGGGTAGGAGTTTGGAGGGTTTGAATCCAAAAGCTAAATGGTTGAAAGCCTAAAATGTTGCCAGAAGGAACACTAAAGCAATTTTATTTCACAGGGGAAGGACGTCTACCGGGCCAAGCACAACAGAACAGGCGAAGAAGGTCTAATCTTTTCATCGAACATGCGTGAACGGGAAGCCCTGCGTGTAGACCCCAGTCTCAGCCTCATGCCGTAAGTGATCAAAATCAGAAGCCTTAAAAAGACTGAAGGACATAGTCATGGTATTATAGGTTATGGGCTATATCTAAAAATGCTTTTGTAATGTCATCTAAATAGCAGTTATTTGCCAAAGGAATGGGGATACTTTTGCATCAATTGGCAGATGCCCTTATCCAGAGCGACTTACATTTATCATGAAACAACTGAGCAATCAAGGGCTAAGTGGCAAGTCAGTGGTACTAGGGATTGAACCCTCAACCTTTAGATCAGTAAGCCAGAGCCTTAACTGTTGAGCTACACCTGCACTCATAAGATACCTAGTCATTCTGAGGTAAATGATTGGTTTAGTATGTACTACACGGGACCATAAGTAAAGCAAAAACAAGATTTTATCATTTATTTTGAAGCATTACAGTGGCCGATGAGCTCCATGCACGTGTGTATGTCAGAGCAAACAAATAATATGAAACCTCTCTACAAAGACATACATGTTTATTTAAATAAGAGACATGCTTGGAAACTCATTCTGAGTTTCAGTACTCCATTGAAACATTAGAAAATCTGGTTCCATAATGTTGAACATTGTAACACAGAAACAACAAACTAAAACAAGATATTTATGGTTTGTTTTCATATTTTTTATGCACACCTGCCTACTCTATCTCAATGGTATTGCATCACCTTACTGATGACATCTTTTTTTACCCTGAAAAATAGCCTTAATTCATTCATTCATTCATTTCCTGAACTGCTTATTCCTAATTAGGGTCGCGGGGAGGCTGGCGCCCATCTCAGCCTACTCTGGGCAAGAAGTGCTTGCCAGGCCGTCGCAGGGCCATCAGTCACACTCACACCTGGGGGTGATTTGAAACAGCCAATTGGCCTACTGTGCAGGTGTTTGGACTGTGGGAGGAAACTGGAGTACCCGGAGGAAACCCACGCAAGCACAGGGAGAACATGCAAACTCCACACACAGAAACGCCTGAGCTAGGAGTTGAACCCAGGACCTTCTTCCTGTGAGGCGGACATGCTAACCACGACGCCACCATGCCGCCAAAAACGAGATATTAATGGTTTATTTATTTATTTATGTATTTATTTTATCAGAAAGGATGTAGGTAAGCTCCCTCTGCAGAGCTTTGTAACTGCAGCTTTTTAAACTATTTAGAGTTTTGGTAGTACTATGCTGAAGCACAGTGATACCCAAAATCTTTTTAGTTTGCTTTACTTATATTCCCATGTAGTATATACTAAAACAGTTACAACCTCAGTGACATCCACCTCTCTTTCTGTACATAATTATAATCACAAGATTGACAGATTGAAACAGTTCACATGTAGTATTCAGTGGACTATACATCAATATTAATAGTATAACACTTTTGGAATTTTCATCACAGTATATATACATTTTCAGTAATTCCAAGAAATGCAGACAATTTTCGCCTTACCCTTAATGTACAGGCAAGACACATGACTCACTTTGTGGTCTGCTTTAGCTGATCAGTGTCGAAAGAGGCATTCCTGTAAATATATCTATAAAAATGAATAAGTCACAAAGCTAAGTGACCAATTTCACAAGAATAGTTTTCACAATAAAGAGCTTTTAGATTTTAAAATGTTCAGCTTTTCAGATGCATTAATATCAAGACATTTTTCTAGCTCCTGACTTCAGAAAGAAAGTTGAAGGGCAAAAAAGCAAAACAAACATCAAGGACAAATTTTATTTGTGAACGTGGAGATTTATGACGTTGTGTCAGAAATATTTCATTGTGATTATTCAGTGTTTAAATTTAAATAAAACTAGCATTTTGTATATTTATGCAATTCGACATCCCACTTCAACTGTAAGTTCATGCAACTAATTCACATAAGCAGTTTACATTTTGGGGGGGGCATAATGGCACAGTGGTTAGCACATCTGCCTCACAGCAAGAAGGGGGCTCGGATATTTCTACACAGGGTTGTCATGTTCTCCTCAGGTTTGTGTGGGTTTCCTCCTGGTACTCTGGGTTTCTCCCACAGTCTAAGAAATATGACCATTAGGCTAATTGCGTGTTCCAGACTGCCCCAGATGTGGATAGATGTGGATGTGAGTGTGAATGCTTGTGTGTGTTAGCCCTACGATGGTCTAGTGAGCTGTCCATTGTGTACCCCACTTCCTTATGACCCTGATGGGTGGACTTGTTTTGACAGGTACTAATTATAGAGGTGTGTAGGCAGAAGGAGCTATGAGATTTCCTGTGTCACTGGTGTGGTAAGTGGGCTGAAGGCTGCAGGTTGCACATGAATGGTTGGGGAACATGTGTGGCTCTGAACATGTTTGAGAAAAAAGAACTTCAAAGACTGTTTTTTTGATGCCTTGCAGACTGAAATAAAGACACACAAACACACCACAAAATATGATCCCAGCTGTATTTACATAATGCAGCATAGTAGCTAATAACAGCCAAGTGAAAAATATAATAGCAACAGGTCAGAAAATAAAATATGAATTTAAAACAGAAACAGAATAATTGAGATGGGTAAAGGATCACCTTCACCAATGCACCTGACACTATCTAGCTTGATAATTTCAGCATAACAACAGTTATTCCTAGTGCATTTCAGTGCTTTTGTGAAATTAAATGATTAACTGTGGGTGAAAAGGCACAGTCAAAAGATCTCATGGAAATGTTGTGGACAGGCTCAGGTAAGGAGATGGATAAATAAAAATTCAAAGACTTTATGAATCCCTATGAGCACATTAAAGTCCATAATCAAGAAGTGCAAAGTGCTTGGTAATACAAGGACCTTTCCCAGATTAAGCCATTCTATAAACTGGATGGAAGGGTGAAAACGGAACTGGCCAGAGAGGCTACCAAGAGGCCAACAGCAACTTTGAATCTGTTTTTTTAGCAAAGTGTGTTCACTGTGTGCATGTGACAACAATATCAAAATGCGAAAATAGCTGCAATCTGCTGAAGTTCTTAGCTTGATGTTTCATACTGCCAAAAAGTAACTGCAGCTTAAAATTTTACAAGTTTCAAGCAACTGCAGGAGGTCAGCAGTTAAGAACACAAAGCAGGGTTTTTATTTGGAGCGACATTACTGCTGTTTCAAACCTTTTTTTAACCAAACTGCCAAAATCATTGATAGTCGTCTTTAATTTAAATTTGAATACAAAGGTATCTATACATTATCCCAAGAAAGAAATATTTTGAGTGAAAAAAAAAAAGAATATTTCAATAATGGCTTTACTGGCAGAGGGATACACTGAGCTTCAAGTTGCTTCCATCCTAAAAAATTTAAAAGTTTTTGTGCATTTCACATAAACAAGCTCAAGCAGCAGACATTGGGGACAAGAACGTTTCAGACTGGCAGAGGGTGAAAACGACTCTCTGCTAACTGGGATGATTATCAGCTTCTTCAAATGTCACTCAACAACCTTATGATGACATCAAGTGGAATACAAAAAGAATGGCAAAGGGTGAGAGGGGTAAAAACCATAGCAAGGGAGTTTGAAACAGCCACCTCTGGGTGCTTGTAAAGTCATGCAAAGCTAGGAGAAAGGAGAAAACAAATGAATAAGTCTCCCTTGCATTTCCCGATTTACAGTCTGCAGCGAAAACCAGAAAAATGAACACTTAACACCCTTTTCTTTTAAGCGCCTTTCACTAGCTGATTTCAGCGTTCATTTGAATCACATGACTTGTTAGTTTACTTGTTCATTTGACAAGTTAATGTTCCGTATTGGGACCAAAGACATATAGTCCAAAGACATGCACATTAGGCTAATTGGCTGTTCTAGATTTCCCCTAGGTGAGAATGTTAATGGTTGTGCCTGTATTGGTCCTGCTGTGTTCTTGAAAGCTGTCCAGGGTGTATCCCACCTTCACCCAATGTCAGTTGAGATAGATACCAGACTACCTCAGACCCTAGATGGATTAAGCAGTTTGGATAATGAATACATCGATTGATGTTCCGTGTTCCCATTTATGTTTCGTGTTGTTTTGCATGATGAAAGTCTGTTTTGTGGGGGGTTTTCCTCTTTACTAGTATGAGCAGTGGTGTATGAACCTCTGTTTTTTGGTTTTAGTTTCATTACAATAAATAAACTAATATTTTTATATTGCTGCCAGTCGCGACGTGGCAGCCTGGTTGGGTATTTGCTGGGGTACAATCATCCAAATGATGTTCCTAGCCTATAGTGCGCCGCTATAAATTAAAGATATGGAAAAAACAAACAGACAACTTTAATTGCAGCACAGTGGTGTAGTGGTTACCACGTCTACTTCACAGCAAAAAGGGCTGGATTCGATTTCCTGGCTTGGGTGTTTCTGTGTGGAGTTTGCTGCACGTGCTTGTGTGGGTTTCACAAAAACATGCACTGTAGGTTAACTGGCTGTTCCAAACCGTCCCGAGGTGTGAGTGTGAGTGTGAATGGTTGTGTGAGTGTTGGCCCTGCAATGGTCTAGTCAGCTGTTCAGGGTGTACTCCGCCTTTGCCCGGAGTCGGTTGAGATAGGCGCCAGCCTCCCTGTGACCCTAATTAGGATTAAGCAGCTAAGAAAATTAATTAATAAATGAATACCTTTTCCATAGCTGTACAAACACATGTACACACACACACTCTCTCTCTCACATGGATGTATGCATGTATACAGATAAATAGGGTGGCTACATGGAACATTTATTTCTCAATTCCTTCGAGTCTTTTAAAGTATCTATTTTCAAGTTCTACAATGTTGTACTAACCCCACAATACCCCCCCGCCACCACCACCACCACCACCACCCCACCCCTGCATATGATGTTTGAGTTGATCATTAGCTAAATATTTTAACCTATATCTGAATGATTTTATTCACAGCTGTTCCACAATTGTCTGACTGATAATTGTATGTATGTGTGAATGTGCAGGTGTTTATAATACAGTGGATGGTGGTTTCATGTTTGAAGACGGTTTCTGTTTATACTATAAAAAGCCTTTCTTAAGAGGTCTTTAAACAGGAAATGGTTCAGATGTTCTACTTAAAATGCTTCCTGAAACAGAAACCCACTTTTTATGGTTCAACGTGTGACCTACACCTTACATAACAAACTAAAGTATCCTTTAGGGAACTAAATGAAACACTGACTCTGAGTAACCTTCAGAGTATTGCAGGAAATCATTTCATTCTACAGGGTATAAAAATTTTTACTGCTTGTTGTTGATGTTCCAGATGGTTCCATGGGAAGATCTCAGGTCCAGAGGCTGTAAACAAATTGAAGCCAATGGAGGATGGCCTGTTTCTGGTGCGTGAGTCCATTCGGCACCCTGGTGACTATGTCCTGTGCGTAAGCTTTAAGCAAGAGGTCCTTCACTACCATGTAATCTACCAGGAGTCCAAGCTGACAATTGACAGGACAGAGTACTTCTATAACCTCATTGATATGGTGGAGGTGAGTGTGCAAAGAGCATTCCAATTATAACCTCACTCATAGAGATTACTAGCTGGGTTTAGCACACCATCTTAAAGAAAATATCTCAATTGTACACTTGGAGTGTGACTCATTTCCTGTGGTGTAAATGACTTCCCGAGGAAGTGTCAGCCTGTCCAGATAGTCACTAGTAAGTAGAGATCCTACAATAGTCAGGCTGTGACATCTTTTAGACTATTGCATTTTTTTTTATTTGGAAACCTGGACGGCTGATGGGATGCTGGAACATTATTGCATATTGGGGGAGGAGGAGGAAAAGCTTGGAAGATATCCTAATTTGTTATAAAATGCATTCCCATCAGACTAATGTTTCCATTTTTATATATTTTCAACTGTGGCTAATGGATGTTGAAATTATTTATTATAATAAAACTCATTGCAGTTGTCCTTTTGTAAAGGAATCAAAATTAGTCAGTGAATCTTTGCATGTAGTAACCACATTGGAAACGAAATAATTTATTATAATTTTTTTTTACAACAGATGTTTTTTTTTTTTTAATAAAATTGAATATGGTCTACATATGATATTTTGTAAAAATGCAAGGAATCTACCAAGAGCCTGGGCAATGTGGTAATATGATATCGACATCACAATAAATTTAAAAAATGCTTTTTGTCTTTTGTCTTGTTTCAGTTCTACTCAAAGAACAAAGGTATTATTGCTACCACACTGCAGAAACCTAAAGAGAAAGAGGGCACTAAGTCAGCTGCACTGCAGCTATCAAAAAGTAAGCACCATAATTGTGTTGATCTTTTTATTAAAACGAGCTTAAAAGGTTTGTATATGGATGTCACTCTTTTCCTCTTTCTGTCTCCCTCCTTCAGCAGGCTGGCTATTAGATTTCTCAAAGCTAACTTTGGGGGAAAATATTGGAAATGGTGAATTTGGAGGTATGCCCATACGTTCCTCTATCTCGAGTTTATTTAGTTTTTCCACCAGATGGCAATATACATCCATATTAGGCCTTTGCTGTGGAAGAGCTGGCTTTGTTATGACTATTTTCTAGGTTTGATTGCGGTCCTCAAATAAAACATATTTTGCATCTGAGAATCTGTTCCCCAGAGTAAGATCTCGACCAAACAATTGGGTGCTTTCCATTCACTCTCCAGACCAATTATGCCAAACTCTGCCTAAATTTTGGCCTGATGGCTTTCAAAGCTACTGTGTGTTTCAAGAAAAAAAATATATGAATTAAAAACTACTTTCCACTCATTCTGTAAGGATTAATTTAAAATTTTGCTTATACTGAATCTCTTGTGGCAGTAAATATCAGTGCCTTCACTATATACAAACACATTTTAATGAATTGATGAGGCACTAGCAGGTGGTGACTGGGAACAGTGGCTATCGTATATAATATTTAGCAAAGTATATTGCAGAAAATTATTTTTCTTGCTTTCTTATTCTGTCCCAAAATCCTACTGACACAAAAAAATACTCAATTAAAAATAATATTCAAATATATGCAAACAAACTTATCTTATATATACATACATACATACATACATACATATATATATATAAACTTTCTTGGGAATTAACAGGAATGTAGTCATCTCATATATATTTCATTAGTGATAATGATTTCATTCCTCTTAATTCCCAAGAAAGTTTTTTTTTTCTGAAATGCTGATACTACATAATAACACAAATAATAATACTACATAATAACACAAATCTGCAGTACCCCCACATGTTTAGACCAAATCATCATATGTATATGTATATGTGCAATCATCATATACTAAATCAGTTTAATTTGTTTCTTATCCTTAGCTGTATTTCAGGGTGAGTACATGGGCAGAAAAGTGGCAGTAAAAAACATCAAGTCTGATGTCACTGCTCAAGCTTTCTTGGATGAAACTTCTTTTATGACGTAAGTATCTTGGCATGTGTCTCAAGTTTAAGTTCAAGTTTATTGGTCATATACAGTTAACAAAGAAACATCACTACCGGCTGGTGCGAGTCTCCCTGAAATGAAGAAATCTCACTGATGGTGATGAACCTCTATAAACTTTTATTTTACAGAAAACTGCAGCATAAGAATCTTGTGCAGTTATTAGGGGTGATTCTACACAATGGCCTCTACATCATCACGGAATTTATGTCAAAGGTACGGCATGTACGACGTGAAGTTTATGCTTAGAACTACAGGTGTTGCATAAAATGTTATGTCTATTAGAGATGATGACCCAGGCAAAGAACATTAAGTCTTGATGTAGTTTTATACAGTTTTAATTTCAAAGGAGTTTATCAAATCAGAAAGATTTTGGATGGTATGGAAAATGAAAAAGAAGGCAGTGATTACTAAATTTACTTTGACTTGCGTTTGTTTCAATATCTTTATTTTATTTGTTTATTTGTTATTAATATATACTACACTGGAATGGTGTTCTAATTCGATTGGTTTTATTCTTGGGAATTAGAAAACATTATCCAGAGTGGATAATACTTCCACTCACGCTTTGTCACAGTCACTTTCTTAGGTGGTGTCATCATGCTTTAAAATTGGAAAACATAAACCATAAAAATCTTGTTTTGGTTTGTTTTTTTTTCTGTTTCTGTGTAGTATATGCTAAAACAGTGAATGAGTTTAAAAGCATGCCATTATAGAGAACAGTTTAATTACTTTTTCATGTAATATATATTAAAACTCCAACATCCCTCTTACTTTTAGCACCCATTGATAAATATACATCCATACATCAGGCCTGCAACACATTCCAAATATATTGGGATGGTGTAATTTAGGGCGAGTAATGAGATAAAACAATTAAATAATTATGTGATTAGAGCAGGTAAGTGGTCCTAGGAAGAACAACCAGTGGGCTGGCAAGAGTGTCATGGGTGCCCAAGGCTCACTGAAGAGCGTAGGGAGTGAAGGCTTGTATGCCTGGTCTGATCCCACTGACGGGCTACTATAGCACAAACTGCTGAAACTGTTAATGCTGGCTATGATAAAAAGGTGTCAGAACACAGTGCATGCCAACTTACTGCATGTTGAGCCAGCTTGCCACTAACGATTCAGGGGGTGTTAATGTTATGGCTGATCAGCGAATGTAGTAATGATGCTGTTTCCTCTAGGGTAATCTTGTGGATTATCTGCGATCACGAGGACGCTCAGTTATCACCACAGTTGAACTCCTGCAGTACGCTCTGTAAGCATTCTCCCTCATCTATATTTTTAAGTATACAATATGACACGTGTCTACAAAGCCATAAAGAAGTCACTTATTCTTAAAAATTATTTTTTTTAGAATTGATTTTTACTCCAGAAGCTGCAGAATTTATTGAATCACATCTCAAAACACTTCTATTTGACCTAGAACTCAGGAATATCAATACAGGACTAAAAGTGTCATTTTAATTATTTTGCACACAGTGTCTTTTTGTGTGGTTGTGAGCCTTAGTATGTATTCATGGGCATTTCAGGGATGTATGTGAAGGGATGGAATATCTAGAGTCAAAGAAACTTGTACACCGGGACCTGGCAGGCCGTAACATCCTCATATCTGGAGACAATGTTGCCAAGGTCAGTGATTTTGGCCTGGCCATGGTCAACTCTCAGAGCACTGACAGCACAAAGTTACCTGTAAAGTGGACTGCACCTGAGGCCTTAAACAATAAGGTAACAAAGTTTCTTTAATTTGGAAAGAATTCTGAATAAACATTATTACCGGTTAAAATAAAAACTTAAAAAAAATAATAATAATAATACATTTGGGGCTTTTTGTTGGTGGTATGTTCTAGAATTTCTTATATTTAATAATATATAGATTTAGGCAATGCCTAAAGGCAGAGCTCCCATAGATATCTCTATTGATAGGTGTCTGAAGCTGGTGTTATAGGAGTAGTGCAGCTCCTTTAAGGGCTGAATAAATTGCAACCCTGGAGAAAGTAATCCAATAAATCTCCCCTGCATTTCCTGACTTCACTCTGGAGTAAAAGCAGGAGAGGTTAACACTGAGTTTTCTTTTCACCGCTCATTTAACATGCTGATTTCTATGTTCATTTCTATCACCTGTCTTGTTAGTTTAATTATCCGTTTGATGAGTTCATGTTCATGCTGCTGTTAATGTTTGTTTTTTTGCTCTGCGAAAGTTTGTCTGGCTAGCAAAATAAGATTGTTTGGGGTTTTTTTTGTGTGTGCCTCTTTTTTGGGGGGGTTTCAGATTTGTTATAAATAATTGGTGACACGGCAACCTTATTGGGCTTTCCATGGTGGTCCCACTATTGAGGTCTTGTTCCATGCCTACGGCTCCCTGCTTAAGAAGTACAGTGGTCTAACCCCTGACAGAAAGTGGATAAGGTCTGCTGTTAAATGACGTGACGTTCCTTTCATTTTTTCTAAAAAACAGCTTTCTGTTGGATAGATCACTCTGTTTCTCAGGTCTTCGTATATAAATGGTATTTATACTCAAGTAGTATAATACAGTTTGCTGTAATTAAATGTTGTTAGCTGTGTTTTTTCTACCCTTTTATTTAGAAGTTTTCTACACGGTCAGACATTTGGAGTTATGGTGTGCTTCTGTGGGAAACGTTCTCCTTTGGCAGACAGCCCTACCCAAAGATGGTAAGATGGAAAGATGGAAAGTTGATTAACGGGTTTGTGTTTGATGAATTTGCAGTAATATGCTCAAATCCAAACCCTGCTGCCTGTACCCAGATTTGTTCTGTGATCATTTGAACTGAATATAGCAAAAGTGTGGTATGGGTGGAGCATTGGGCATTGGTTTCCCACCTGGAAAGTTTTAATGGGTGAAAATTATAACCTCAAGGACCAATTAGTAAATGATACATAATAAATAAATAAAATTTGAAATGAAATAAATTGTGTGGATGGACATTTTTGCCAAACTAATTGATTTTGAATGTGTGAGTATGGAGCACGAATGCCTCGTAAGGTTAATGGTGGACAGAGTATGTGATGTGTACTGCAGTATCTGGGAGCGTTTTCAACCGTGTTCAACTCTGGCCTCGGTGTCTAAAAATGTGTTTGGATCCTCCCCTTTGTTAATATTTCATTCGCATCTTTCAAAGCTTAAAGAAAAATCAGGGGCATTCACACCATCTTATCTGTGGTTACCAAACATTGTAAAGAGGACTGTTTGGTGGGGGGTGCTTTAGGTACATGCAGTTAGTCCGCAACAGTTGTGCCATGTAACAATCTCCTCTAGTCTTGAGCTCCAAATTTACATTTGCGCTATGCATTCAAACCAATTTATGCAACATAGCTCACCGGCAGAGGAACAGTCTTATACCAGTTTCATCCAGAACATGTGCCACAAAACCATAACATTTGGTATGTTACTGAATCAGCCACAGATTACAAAGTTAATTAAATTCATTAATTACTCTATCATTACTTTTTCACTAAAATGCATGTTTGCGGTGAAACTGAAAGACAAAATGCAATGATCTGCAAACCTGACAAACTCATATTTTGTTCACAATAAAACAAAGAATTGCCTATAATACTCAGACAGGCATGATTCTTTTAGTCGTGGGCTCAGGAAAACTTCCAGAAATCACTGTCTGTGAACACAGGTTACCAGAACATCCACACATGCAGATTAAAGCTCTGTTATACAAATAGGAAGCAATATGTAAACCTGATCCATAAACCTACAAAAGCACTTTCCCGTATCACTGCTTAAATGTATTTTTTTGTGATTAACTTTTTTAATTTCATGTATTTTTAATAAATAAATGTAACAAATATTATTATATTTTCTTCCCCGTAGACTCTGAAGGAAGTGAAGGAGAAGGTGGAGGAGGGTTACCGCATGGAGCCACCTGAAGACTGTCCACCCGGCGTCTATGCCATCATGAAGCACTGCTGGGAGAAGGACCCCAAAATGCGACCATCATTCAATAAGCTCAGAGTGCATTTACAGACTGAGCTGAACAAACCCGAATCTGGCACAGAGTCCTGACATCCTTTTCTCAATTCACACGTCTGTTTCTTGATAGCAGACCAGGCATTTTATTCACAAATAATTACACTATACTGTGTTGGGTATGTTAACCCGCTCGTCAAGATATTCATCATGGAATGTACTCTCTGTTTTTGTCTATATTCACTTGTTAATAATTTATTTTTATTCATCTAATACTTTAGTTCAAAGCAGCATTTAACCATGGATCTGTAATTTACTGAAGTGATGCAGAACGAATATTTATTTATAGACCTTAAAATCCAGTTATAATGTATATGTTGTATATGGACTGTGAATATATTGAAAGAATGTAAGCTGTGGCTCAAAGTGGAGGTCCAAAGTAGTAAACATTTAAAAAATATGTGGAGAAGACACTCTTTAATATACATCATGAGACTCAGTGCTGCATTTTACATTTTGATGTGCCAAGATGTTTTGTTCTGCACTGCAATTTGGAGAATTTCAAAGATTATTTGTTGGTCTTTCTCTCTTCGGTGAATAAATGCAAACAGCAGAAGTCTAGGAAGAGAAAGACTTTTCTAGTGATTACAGTTCAGGACTGAGTATCTGCTTGTTTCCTGTTGTAATTGTGTTGGAATAAGTTAAGCTTAACAGCACAAATCTAGAATGTTATTGCTGATATAAGAAAGCAATTACATTCACTATGGTTTGTCCATGCGAATCTTAGAATAACTTCAGATTACACCTACAGTGTGTGGTGGCAATATGCTTAATGTCCAATCCCAAGATTACATGTCAAGACACTGTAAGCTCATATGATTATTTTAGAACTGTTTTATTTATTTATATTTTTATATTTATACAAAGCAACTTAGGTGTGTGGCAAAATCCTAGAGTGATTAAATAACCACAGGGCTGAGTTTCAATGAAAAGAAATGTAAGATAATTTTCACAGGGTACAGAAAAATCCAACATACAACCTAGCAATAAATAGTAGCAATAAACAACAACAATTACAAGAGTACAGAATACTATCTGATTGTCACATGACTTAACCATTGAAATATCTCCCCTTCAAAATATCAGTCTCGGATTATTGTAACATCCAATAATGTGTAAAATATGTGTCAACAATATTAACATCCACCAAAGGCATGGAAACACCAAAGTGTGGTAGACGGTCAAGCATGGCAGTGGTAGTGTCCTAGCGTGGGTTTTCATGGCTGCTTCAGGAAAAGAAGCTAGCTAACTATTCTTTATTGATGATGTCACATATGACTGAGGAAATAAAATGAAGTCTGCAGAAATTTTCTGTCAGCCAATTTATAGAGAAATCCAAGCAATTGGGAGGAATTTCATCATGCAACATGACAATGGCCAAAAACACACTGCCAGCATACCAAAGGACATCATTAGGAGGAAAAGTGGAAGATTTTGGACTGGATAAATCATCAGTCATCAGACCTAAACCTACGCGATCATGCATGCATTTCACCTCCTGAAGTGAGGACTGAAGAGAGAACACCCCCACCCGCCAACGCTTAATAACACAACTAATGACTGATCACTTTTTAAGCTACTAAATATACTTACAGTTGTAATTGTAAATTATTTGCAGTTGTTTGGTTTAAAATCCAATACAGGAGCAAGAGAAAGGGAACAGAACTGGGGCCTTGTTTTACAAGAAGGAGAGATTAGAGCAGAGCCTCTTGGCTTGATCTTCATATTTTCCTACTGATTTGGACCTAATCCTCAATGGCTGAATTGTAATCCACTACAAAGACGGCATAAGATGAAGGAAGTCATCATGAAGTGATAAATGAAATGGTGAAAATGTGTCCTTAGGCTGACCCAGAATAGCATGCAGTAGGTCACCAATATACCTTAGTTTTTTCTAAAGGTTCAGTGCTGATCTGTGATTAGAAAGAAAGCTAATGAATGTGCAAAAATTGTTTATGCATCTTTAAACCCCTTTGCAACCTGGAAAAAGCCAAATATCAATGTGGGAGAATTTGAGGGTCCATTGTGGGAGGACAGGGACATGACTGACAGGTGGAGTATCTAATCAGAAAACTACTTTGCCGGAGTGTGTCAGTGTCTCCACAGGAAGATCTTTCCTAATGGCTTTAAGGGAATTGGATGAGGTATTAAGGAAGCAGGGTTTAACCCACATGCTGTTCTCATTCTACTGCTTTCTGCCTCTCTAATGACCCATACTCCACCGAGGTCAACTGAGTCAGGTACCACTAGGACCAAATGCATACAAATGATATGAACAAAATTCTTTTAAATATTTTTACCCATGAGAGATACACTTTTTCTTTCTGTCAACCTCTCTCCTTTTGCCTTTCTCTCACCATCCCCCCTTTTCTAAGATGGCAGAGGACCTCTAACCGTTAGCTGCTTTGCCACTAATAGGATCAGATCTACTTACTCTGTCATCTGATAAAACTTAAGATGCCTGATAGCTGAGCAGAATCTTAGCTAATTTCAATTCAATTAGAATTATAAATGAGGAAACAAGCCAAGAACATGTGAAAATATATTAACTTGATAGAATGATTGCATGTCACATCTACATTTGGGTGACTTATTACACCTGAAGTGTATCGGACTAAAGATTCTCTTGCAGTGATCTTGGATTACTAGAAATCAAGGGTGCACACTCCACTGTGAGTACTTGAATAACAAGCACTAAGTAACAAGTGATTAAAAACGTAACTTCTGCAATTCATTGAATGTGATATTAAATATATTACATATCTATCTATCTATCTATCTATCTATCTATCTATCTATCTATCTATCTATCTATCTATCTCTCTCTCTCTCTCTCT
>JBCNYG010000002.1:22973533-22989537 GCA_039654305.1 Porochilus rendahli | reverse complement strand
GGCTGAGATGGGCGCCAGCCTCCCCGCGACCCTAATTAGGAATAAGCGGTTCGGAAAATGAATGAATGAATGAATTATAAATAATTATAAATATAAATTTTGCACCCAACTTACATTTGTTCGGAATTGACAGCATCCTTTTTTTGCATCATTTGTTGCAAAGCCACGAGCAGCCACAAGCACCTGACAAAAATAAACACACACATGCGGTCTGGTTTAAAGAGAGGGATGCCCAGCCTGACACAGTGTTATCACATGACATATAGATCATACACTTAGACTAATGCACACAAACTACCACACAGACGAATGCCTGCTCAGCATGTGATGCTCGAAGGACAAAAACAAGCTATATGCTGTTGGACTGTGGATACAAAACTATTATTCCTATTCTGAGATGCAGTAGTGTAGCTTTAGAGCTTCCATGAAAGCTTAAACCTGAGTAAGCATTGTCTTATTGTAAAAGCATAATTGTACAACACTTACTACAAATCCAGAAGCCCATATTCCTGTGCACCATGTGGCCTCAGGAGTGATGTGATGTTCAAGCAGGTATTTATAAGTGAATCCAGGGAAAAGGAGCAGCAGATTGGCCAGCGTGCTCACTAGTGCCAGAAGAATCATGACCACAGGCAGATATTTTGAGCCGTAGAAGGAACACATTTTTACAAGGCAGAAAACCTGGGTGCACAAAAAAAATCTCAGGAAACCTTAACAGCATTCCCAAACTGCACTTTATCATCCACAATAAAGATACAATCTGAAGATGTCACAGATTTAACTTCCATGTACACTTACAGAGCATTCATATCTCACACACATCCATATTTTAGCGATTAGTTGGAAATCCCTTTGTATAAAATATAGCATGGGTGTTAGTGGTAAGATGAAGATTTTAACCAGAAAATATTTTTTTAAGACTGCATTCAATTTCAGTTGAAACTGAAAACTGCATTTTTTCTGTTTTAATTTAATTCCAGTCTCCCTAAAGGATACCCCACCTACCTCTACATGTCAAATGTAATGTAATAATTAAAAGCATCATAAATTATTTAAGACTTTTGGAAATTAGTTCTTACTCTGATTTTCATAGTGATTCACATTTAGCTGTTTCATCAGCGGAAGAAAATTTTAGTCAGAGCATTCAAACACAGTCTCTTCATCATCTCTTTACTCAACTCTGATCACTTTAATGTCATTCATTCATTCATTCATTCATTCATTCATTCACTCATTCACTGAACTGCCTAATCCTATTATGGTCATGGGAAGATTGGATTCGTCTCTGGATACACTCTACAGGCAGAACACACAACCATTCAAATTCAAATTCAAATTCAAATTCAAATTCTATTTGTCACATACAAATTATACACAGTACAATATGCAGTGAAATGCTTTAGTACAACTGTCCGAGAATAGAACAAAAGAACAATAACTAGACTTTAAGGGATTTTAAGTAATTTTAAATTACAAGGGGGGGGGGGGGGTGGAAATAATAAAGTAAAATATACATATAACAAAATAAAAACATAAACATAAAAATATAAAATCAAATATAAAATCAAATATAAAATATAGGATACCATATAACATATGCAATTAAGTCTGTAGATCAGGGAACTGCAACCGTTTATAGAGTGCTATCTTTCTTCGGGTTTTATCTCAATCTGACACACTTGTTTTATGAGATCATGAACTTCATATGGCTGCAGTCACATGGGCAGCTGTACAAAATCAGGGTTGGAGGCAAATTCTTCAGGGTGGTTTTTCTCCAGAAACATGGTTGGAGTTTGGTTTTCTGTAGATACCCCAGCCATGAGACGGTAGCTCTACAACAAGCTCTCCTTTTTTCAGCAAGTTCTTTGGTTTGTTCTTTGGTGAATTTTTGCCTGTGCACACTTCCCATCTCCAGTCATTTCTCGGTTGAGAATGGGGGAAGTATGTTTGCTGTGTTCCTCAGAAGAGTGTTTACCAACTTGGGTCTGTTAATTGTATTCTTGTTACGACCTCAGACTGACTGAACCAGTGGTGCTGTAATTGTACATAATGGGCAGCTATTCTTAATTTAAAAATATACAGCAAAAATCCAAAAACCCACCATTTTTTCATCTTGGATATTGTCCTGGTTAAACGGACAGGTGTGGGTAAAGGTGGTGTCTCCATATCTAAGTAGTGCACTAAGCTATTGTCAATGTGTTTAGATTTAACAGGGGGTTAAACCCGTTGAAAGCTAACAAGCATATGAAATCAATTCATAACAGATATATAATTAACCATTTTATTTTATAATTAACCGTTTTAAATTAGCAATAGTAATTTTTCTATTTATCAGAGATATAGATAATTATATTTTGAATATTCCAGAGACAAGGTTCATTGGTAGGCATAGGCAGACTTGCTGCATCAATTTTCTGATGTTTGGATTGAGACTATTTATTCTGAATGACCTGTAATAGTTGGAAAACAGTGTTAAACTTTCATGATGTTTAGATTTCCACTACTGTAACAAAATAATCATTGACCTTTCACTTTATGAGACTGTCTTGTATTTAATGCAAAATCCCTCACTATTTTATTTGGTGTTTCTTTTCTTTGTGTTCTCACAGATCAAGAGCTTCGCAATGTCATTGACAAACTGGCCCAGTTTGTGGCCCGCAATGGTCCGGAGTTTGAAAAGATGACCATGGAGAAACAGAAGGATAATCCAAAATTCTCTTTTCTCTTTGGAGGGGAATATTTTGGTTACTACAAATACAAGCTTGCAATAGAGCAGCAGCAGCGTATGTATACTGAATCAGTAACAGCAATATTTTTGCTGGCATAATGGTCAGTAGAAGCAAACTTGATCTGGGGTCTCATTTATCAAAGTGTGTATTGAACATAATTTGTCACGGTACTTCCTTTTAAAGAGGGCAGCAAGTGGTCTGTGCCACTGCTTGTAGTGGATGATATAGAGCATGTTGAAAGGTGTACAAAGGTAAATTTAAGGCCCCATCAGACTTAGACAAACACCACACTGTGTCCTGAAAACATTGAGTGCAGCAGGATGCGGAAAAGATGGGGAAAGCATGCAGTTTTAAAGTTTATGCTGCACCCCTGCCGAGTTCTTCCTGAATTTAACATTCCCACGTATTGTCTTACCAAACGCGTGACCACGCTTACAGCATGGCCAGTGCTTTCTTGTTACATTCCAACTTCGACCAATCAGATTGCACCACATGTAAGCTGTGTCCACTTCTATGTTCAGCATGTCTGTGCCACACTTGTACTATGTCAGTGAAGTACCTACTAAGATATAGTTATGTTGTTATTACATCAATGTTGTTTTTAAGGTCTTATTGCATCCTGATTTGCATTACCATTTTTTTAATGTGTCCCAAGTTTGACTATATCCTTCACATTTATGGAGACCCTACCACCTCTCAATGTTGTACAAGTTCTTGATGCATTCATCTAAGTTCTGATGTAGTGGGGATGTGGTTGAGTGTAATGGAGTTTTAACCAACAGTAAAGTCATGATGATGTGTAAAGAAAAAAAATGCTTTATTTGGCACATTGATCTGTTTGAATAATAAATAAAGACTCATAAAGGTTTATAACTATTGGATGAAATGGAAAGTTGCTGTTTTACACTGTATCTTGTCTGTTTCCATTTTGGAAATGTAATGTAGCATGACTGATTATGAATGAAGATGAATAGTTTGGTCTCCAATTTCTGTTTGTGATGTTACTGTGGGTAAAAGCTGTAAAGTAGGATAAAAGCCCTTGAATTAGAGTAGATAAACTTTCAGTGAGTAAAGCAAATCAACTGATGATCCACTCTACATAAACCTTCCAGCTGTGCAAAAAAACACCTTCTTCTCTCTATGAAGCTGAGACAACTCTTCAAACAAGGCATATTGAGAGCGGTGTTCAGATGAGCTCTTTACATGATTTTACTTTTTACTACATGTGCTTTGTCTGCTCATCAAGTAAGCACAGAAATCATCACTTACTTTTTCATTGATGCTGATATGCTAGACTGTAGGTGGTACGGAAGCAGAAGAAGAATCAGTCAATTTAACTGCTATCACACTTTTGTAGTTCATACTGTTTGCCTGGTCAGGAGTGTGCGCAGACATATATTCACATTCTTGTGTTCATGCAAACTGTGCATAGAAACGTGCATATGCACAGTTTACACTAGAGTGTGTGTGTACATTTGATAAATGAGACCCCAAGGGATGTGTGCTTTTGATACTCATTTGTATTTTTGTGTTAATGTTCAAGTACAAATATGTGACCCTATTCTTTCCTCATAGATCCAACCACTCATGATGATGAATATAAAATGGAAGGTATTTACTGGATTGGTGATTTGAAGAAGTTTGGTGTTTTTGCATCATCAATGCTTGATGCTTGACACTTTCCTTTTGTATTGAGCTGTTTCAGATATTTTTTCTTATGTTCTGTCCAAGGTTATGGAAAGGGCCAGTCTGTTTTCCAGTTTGTAAAATTTATTTTGTTTTGGACACAAAACTGACTAAACAGTCAGCATCAGGTTTCTCATGTTTTGTTACATGCGTCATTTATTTAATTTTGTATAGTTTAGTTAAATTGTATGACCTAAGTGGTGTCCACACAGGAAGCGATGAGCATTTCTGACTAAAGAAATTTGTGAATCGCTTCAGGATACAAGCAAATCATGCTCATGGCTAGCTCTGGTTGCCTCGATAACCCTCTTGCATGTTTTCAAATGTTTGCGAGTCAAACTGTGAGCAGTGAACAGCTAGTTCTCTACATGAAGTGTAGATCTGTGAGCAATATGTAGCTAGTTCACTTATTAACAGCTTATTATTTAGCTTATAAGTTTATATTTATATTACCATAATAAATACCTTAATAAATACCTTATTATTATTATTATTAATATTATTATTGTTGTACACCAGGAAGAGTTGTACTTGTATAAATATATACAGTAGCGTTCAGTGAAGATCATACACAAAAGGGCTCCTAATAAAAATAAGTAAAACATTACTTTACTGTAATTCTTTTGGTGAAAATGTATTGGACAAGTCTGTTGTAGGCAATGAAAACCAAAAAAATAATAATTCTGACAAGTAGGTCAAAAGGAGGTAAAAGTATGACTAATAAACAAAAACACTTTTTCAGACACCACTATCAGTGCTAGCTTCAAATTCTGTTTGGTTACCACCCGAATCACGTCACATGAAACTTCAGCTCTATTGCTATAAGAGAATTTATCCTCTGATCACTCATTTCGCTGGCGTCCATTGACTAATCATGGTCACATTATCATTGTTCATTGCTTCCTGTGTGAATGATGCTTTACATATCAAACAGTGAGTTTTTCCTCCCTGTAATAATTTATTTATTTATTATGAGCAATTTTTACGTGGTAAAAACAAGACAGCATGTCTGAATATGAATGCATGTTAATACCCCAGATGAATGGCTTTGCTTGACAATGTAAGTTCAACAGAGTCATTTCATTTCTTCCGCGTGTGTCCTAGTTCATAATCTTGGATGTTTTCCTTTTTAAGAGTCTTTACATTCAAGTTTACATCTAATTTTATCAAACAAGATGTTCAGGTTTGTGTCATTTGTGCATTGATTATAATCATTTTGCATGTTTTCATTTGCAGTGCATTGTAAGCCACCAGGTAAAGAAGCTCCTGATGTTCCACCTCCGATGACGATGCTTCCTCCTCCTCCCATCCCCCCCAGCACTCCTTCAGTGGAGGAGCTTATTCAGCAGAGTCAGTGGAACCTGCAGCAGCAGGAGCAGCACCTGCACAGCCTTCGACAGGTATTTGTCCTTTACCTTTGTCATCACAAATGATCATTTTCCATCTGCTTATTTGCATTTGTACGTAATTTATGAGATGCGTGCGGCTCCTTATGATATGTGATATGGTCTTGATGTGGTGTCAACCATAAGGTTATATGAACAAGACATTTAATGCAATTATGATAGTGTATAGTGACATAATATTGTAAAACAGGTCCTAAATAAATATATCGACTTTATTCAGCATTGTGCATCGTGATGCCTGTTGGATTTGAAACAAGACATGCTCAAATGCTGGCCAACTTTATCTGGCATTGCAAAACATCATCAAGTGATACTAAAATCTCACAGGGAGCAAGACAGCTGCAGTTTTCTGAATAAGCTGCTGTTACCGCTGCTCTCCACCTGCCGCATGAGCTGGAACATACCTTCCTGACATCAAAACATCACCCCATTGTTAAATCTCTCTAGGAAACAGGATGTGTTTACTGTTGCTAAAATGCGTGAATGGGGGCAATTTTAAGAAATAACTAGATCTGGTGTCGCAGAACTCAGTAGTGATTAGCACGTCCATCTCACAGCGAGAAGGTCCTGGGTTCGATTCCCAGGCTGTAGTGTTTCTGTGTGGAGTTTGCATGCTCTCCATGTGCTTGCGTGGGTTTTCTCCAGGTACTCCAGTTTCCTCCCACAGTCTAAGACTTGGAGACTAGATTAACTTGCTGTTCCAAATTGCCCCTAGGTGTGAGGGTGAGTGGTTGTGTGTGTTACCCTGTGATAGTCTGACGAGATGATCAGGGCGTGCCTTTGCCCATTGACGGCTGAGATGGGCATCAGCCTCACCACGGCCTGGTAATCCAAGCTGTTCAGTAAATATATGAGAGGGCCACTGAAAACCATTTAGTAAATAAATTTGTAGTTTATTTTGTCAGTTATTATGCTTGTGTTAATTTAAATTAAAAGGGACTTTTATCTACAGTTAACAGTAACACAGATCGCCACAAGATCTGCTGTAAGTCACATCAGTTGCAAGCTACAGCTGCTCTTCAACTGTCTTTTGGATCATCTTGACATTTTGAACATGAATGTGGGGTCTGTGCTTTTGACAAGTTATCATCATCTGTTTGTCCAGGAGCAGGTAAATGCAGCCATTGTGCTTGCCATGGAGCAGCAGGCGCAGAAACTGTTGGTGGAAACACAGCTAGACATGACCGAGTTTGACAGCCTTCTTCAGCCGATCATTGACACATGCACCAAGGATGCCATTTCCGTACGTGCCATCTGACATCATTATTACATTTTAAACACTCAGGCTTCATAATTAAACTTTTATAATTATAATTATGATATTTTTAAATCAGTTGTAGACAGATGTTTATGAGTATTTTATATTATTGAAAAAGATGCTCCACTTATAAGAAAGTGTTACTGCAGCCTAATGTGGCTTAATGAAGTGGTATTAAGATTACAGTTATACTGAATACTGTCCAGGCTGGTAAAAACTGGATGTTCAACAATGCGAAGTCCCCACAACACTGTGAGTTGATGACTTCACACCTCCGCAACCGCATCACAGTGGAAACAGCACACTTCGAGCTCCGCCTACACCTCATCTATCTCATAAATGATGTCTTGCATCACTGGTAAGAGAATTGATGTTATAGCATTTTTATAAACAATTTGCATTGCATCACATTACTATGATGAACATATCAGCACACATTCACACTGAACATGTTCTTGCTTTTAGCTTGCATTTATTCCATAAAATCCTCTCTTGTGTAAACTTGTACAGTGTGTTTGTTTTTTTCTAAGTATGCTTATTTGGGGGGTTGTGTTCTTACAGTCAGAGGAAGAACCAGAGGGATCTTTTGGCAGCCCTGCAGAAGGTTGTGGTGCCCATCTACTGCACCAGCTTCCTGGCGGTGGAGGAAGACAAACAGCAGAAAATTTCACGGGTATGAAGAAGAGTGTGTTTCATGTCCTCAATTTGTGCTTTAATTTTTTTATTTACCATTGAAGTCTTTTGTTTTATTTCCACCCGAATAGACATATACTGATATGATGTATTATTCAGTAAATGCATTAAATAAATAGCTTTAGTCTTATCCATGTTTTATGGTCCTGGAACACTCTTGTCTTTGCTGTTCTCAGTTGCTCCAGTTATGGGAGAAGAATGGATACTTTGACGAGGTCACCATCCAGCAGCTCCAGAGTCCAGCCCTGGGCTTGGGACAGTATCAGGTATACACATCTAAAGAAGCAGACCAAGCATTATCAATACTTTTATATGTGGTGTTTTAGGATGAAAAGAAAAAAATCTAACCTGAATTAGATTTTCTGCTTATCACTTTTTCTCCATTAAAATAAATAAATAAGTAATATTCTCTCCAAATTGCAATTTTTTTTCATTAATGATGTAAATTTCAAAATTTTAAACTATCATAATTTTACCAAAAAAAAGGTTTATTGGCTTGAAGGTTTATTATCTCGTCTGTGTATCGGATTCAATTTAATCAATAACTTGGATATACACTGTATAACATGTTAATTACATTATACCAGTGTATTTTTATTTTTACATAGAATCCAACTTTTTTTTCCCCATTGCCGTGTATATTTTATACACACACACGCACATATACATATACATATAATATTTTCTGTCTAAGGACAATTATCTCTTTATCAAGCAAGACTAATCTGTATTAACGTTTTGTTATATAGTAAATGTTCTTAGAAGGCGATGAGATTTTTAATAAGGAGCTGAATGTTCAATGTCCTTAGGCGTCCCTGATTACGGAGTATGCAGCTGTGGTGCAGCCGGTGCAGTTGGCCTTTCAGCAGCAGATCCAGGTATTGAAGACTCAACAAGAGGAGTTTGTGGCCAACCTGAAGCAGCAGCAGAGTGTTGCTGTGGCAGCAGCGGCAGCTGCTGTAGGCCAGTTAGCATCAGAGTCTGAGGGTAAAGGAGGAAACCAGTCCTCTACAACTGCTCAGCCTGGTGGGTAAATTCTTTAGAAGGCATTGCACTGAAAATTTTGCATTGATTAGTATCACATGGTACTTAAATTGTAGTAATGGACAGCTGTCTCTTTTTATCAGTATTGCCAACTTTTATTATGCAGTGCCTGAATAGCTGTTTATTAATTAGGGGGGGAAAATCCCTTTCTTCCCATTTCTCAAACAGTATGTTATATATTTCCTTTCACTGGTGACTTTATCAGGAGATGTGAAACCTTCAATGACCGTCCCATCTCCGGGTGATTATGATGGTTCTCAGACGATGCAATCTGATGCCAATCCTCCTTCCTCTTCCGATATTCCCTCCTCAAAGCCTGGTTGGTTTGATCCTCAGCATGGAATGCCATCCTGGAATCCTCAGCAACCTGTAGGTGGCTCTCTTATAATAGAACGCAAACTGTTTGAACTAGGAATGTTACAGTAACAGAAATTTAGTAATCAGTATTTATACCAGATAAATGACCTGTTTCTCACTGCTAACTGCTAAATGACCTGTGTCTCACTTTCTCACTGCTAACTGCACTGTTAATTTTTTTCAGCCGCCGTTTGATCCCACTCAAGCCCCACCTCCTTGCCCACCCTGGAACAGTCATGAGGGGATGTGGAATGAGAGAGAGCCCAGCTGGAGTAGTCCTCGAGATGGTGGCCCTGGAGGTCCAGGAGGCCCATGGAGCAGCCAGAACGAGCCCCCACCCTCATGGAGTGGACAGTTTGACCAGCCACCCTGGAGCAACCAACCTGATCAGCCACCCTGGAGCCAGAGAGAGCCTCCCTTCCGCATGCAGCGGCCTCCACATTTCCGAGGGCCCTTCCCCCCACACCAGCAACCACCTCCATTCAACCAGCCACCTCCACCACACAACTTCAACCGCTTTCCTCCACGATTCATGCAAGATGACTTCCCGCCCCGGCATCACTTTGAAAGGCCACCGTTCCCACCACATCGGTTTGATTACCCACAGGGTGACTTCCCTGGAGGTAAGAAAAAATACTTACTATAGCTATGCTGAGTTTGTAGTATTTAACTAAATGTACTTCATGTATTAAATAATAATAATGCTTGTGTGATGCTTGTCTATTGTAAGAAATGGGTCCACCACACCACCATCCAAACCAGAGGATTCCTCCCCCAGGAATGGGTGAACATCCTCCATGGGGCAGTAACCAGCATCCAGACTTTGGGCCCCCACCACACGGATTTAATGGACAGTCACACCATATAAGACGACAGAATCCTACACATGTGAACCAGGATGACCCCAGTCTGGTTCCCAATGTTCCCTACTTTGACCTGCCTGCAGGCCTCATGGCCCCTCTTGTGAAAGTAAGTGTGTCGATTTGGCCTATGATGAGCCAATCCATCAAAGTAAAAAGTCATTTTTATATTCTCTCTCTCTTTAATTAATTTTTTATTCTGTTGGCTTTTACTTGTAATGATGGTCTTTTCTTTACGTCCAGTTGGAAGATCATGATTACAAGGCTCTGGATCCCAAAGATATCCGCCTGCCTCCTCCCATGCCTCCAAGTGAACGTCTGCTGGCTGCTGTCGAGGCCTTTTACAGCCCGCCGTCTCATGACAGACCCAGGAACAGGTCACCTACTTTTTCTGCACTCATTCGCTTGCTTACTCACTCACTCACTCACTCACATTGTTTGTACTCCTGCTCCTCCTGTTTTCTGTCCTGGTTCTACATTAAACTGTATTTGTAATTTGAAGCCTAATATAACATTTAGTACTAATAACATGCAAAAAAATAGTCTTTAGGATCTTTATGGCCTTGGCATGATTAGACATTCTGCCAGAAAAAATATGGAGAATGTTCAACTTTTAAATCTTTCTGTCGCAGCCCTGTAAAGTGAGTTTTGCTGTGGAAATTTGCATTTCAATAACAGTAAAACAAAATCATGGAGCCCGGATAGAAAAATAACTGCATGTCTTGTATTTTGCCTCTGCCAATAACAGCTACACTTTACCTCATGGTAAATCTGTTTTATGCTGTTGTTTACAACTGTGTTTGAAATTCTTGCTGTCTGCGACTTTCAGTGAGGGCTGGGAGCAAAACGGCCTGTATGAGTTTTTCAGAGCCAAGATGAGAGCAAGGAGGAAAAAGGAACAAGAGAAACACAACAGGTGAGCTTCTCTGGGGAGTTTAGGCTGCTGAGTGTTGCATTGGGTCAGTGGTGCTTTAGCTGATTTTTTTTTTATATGCAATGTTAAAAAAAAAAAAAAAGTATTGTTAAGAGTTGCTCCATTTCTATATAAGCTGTGCAATGCAACTATTTTGTCCATTTATGTCAGCACTGATATCAGAGCAGCTGACTCTTTATGAAAGCTAAACTGACATGTTAGTTTATCCTTCCTCACTCATCACTTACTCAATTGCCAAACCGCTAAATCGTAATAGGGTAGTAATAGCCTAGTGCCTATCTCGGACAGTGGGCAAAATCAGAGAACATGTAAACTCTACACAGAAATACTCGAGCCCGGGAATCGAACCCAGGACCTGCTTGCAGTGAGGTGGATGTGCTAACCACAACCCAACCATGCTGCCCTAGTTTATCCTGTATAGTGACACAAAAAAATTCTTACATTTCTTTAACAAGCAGGATACATCTTTATTGTTTATTACCAGCAAAACAAATAACACTTTATTAAAAAGGTTTGAATTAACTGACTCACACACACACACACACACACACACACACACACACACACTTGACTGACCCAGACCCACAAGCCTTGTAAATAATGATTAGAATATTTCACTATTAGTCATGTTATTGTGAATATTTTTAAAATGACAGTTAAGCTTAATTAATATATAACCATGTGTGTTGCTTCTCAGCACCCGAGGCAGTCGCTCACGGAGCCGCTCCCGCAGTCGAGGCAGATCTTCATCGCACTCCAGCTCACGCTCCTCCAAATCGTCACGTTCCAGGTCTTCCAGATCCCGTTCACGATCACGCTCCTACTCCAGATCTCGATCCAGGTAATGGGATTGAAACATGTCTACAGTTGATATTTTTGTTTCCACTGCTATCACTGAACACACTTCACTATTCATATACTTACTATGTTCAAGATAGAAAAGAGCTAATTAGTATTACGTGACATCAGTCTGTTTTTTTTTTTCCTGGGAAGACAAAACCTGTCATAGGTAGTCTGTGAGATTTTCTTTGTTGAAGGTCCAAGCTTACAGATATGTATTTATGTAATGTGTGTATTTCCACCTTTCAGAAGCAGGAGCCGCTCCAGGTCAAGGTCCAAAAGCCGCTCTCGCTCCAGATCACGTTCTAGATCGCGATCACCTGATCGGCGACGACAGGCTGCAAAGTCCCGAAGTCCCACACCACCGTAAGTGTCCACAGCAGTGTTCCACTTACAGAGAGACACCTTTGACAATGCAGAGTTCAGACGTGTGTGTGTGTGTGCGTGCGCACAGGTCAACCTCTGGATTGGGCTCTGGACCCCCGGCTCCACCTATTGATCAGAGGCTGGGCGAGGAGAACAAGGGCCATCAGATGCTCATGAAAATGGGTGAGGGTTCCAGCACTGTGTCTGGCGATTGCGTGAGAAATGAAAGTCTCTTGAGTAATGTGTAGCTTTAAGCTTTTACCTTTTCTAGTTTTCCATGAACTGGATGTTTGTATAACAGAGTATTTACAGCAGAACAGCATTTATTTATCTGTCAGAAGTTCAGAAACAGACAAGTCTGTTTTCATATACAGGATGGAGCGGCTCTGGTGGGCTCGGAGCGAAAGAGCAGGGCATTCAAGACCCTGTTAAGGGAGGTGACATACGTGATAAGTGGGATCAGTACAAAGGTGTTGGAATTCCACTGGATGACCCATATGTGAACTACAGAAGAAACAAAAGCTATAACTTTGTTGCACGGATGAAAGCCAGAGAGAAAGGTAATATCACTCTCAGTCTGCACTCAAAATACATTGTTGGTTCCTTCTTTAGTCTTGCTGTGTAAGATATTAAGCTACAAAATAGCCCCTGGTGAATTTTTAGTTGAGTAAAAATAACTTTGTATGAAAATCAATTTCTGCTAATTATTCTTATCAATCCTTTGTATCCTGTACAAAGTACTGGAATGTTTCCCACCAGAAAACTTTGGCTTTAAAATTCTGAAAATGCTTTGGAAGTATGTAAAAATACCGGCCTTCATTTATGAATTTACACTAGAAGAGTGCACGTCCTTTTGCAGAGATCGTACACCAGTGTTCATGTGTTACTAATAATAATAACTTTTATGACTTTTATACATATATGAAGTGAGAGCTGAGGTGAAATTTATTTGCATCAGCAAGTCATATTGATAAACACCAAACTTTACCTGGAAATGACCGTATGCCCAGATTACTGCTGTACATTAGATTTCTGAAAATTATTGCCATGCTGTTGATAGTTTAGACACATTAAACCTCACCATGTGCACTAATGTATCCATTTTATTTGTCTGGTAAAGAATAGCAAGAAATGTACTTAGAGTAGCAAGAGGTTAGAGTGACAGGTTTGGGACCAAAAGGTCATTAGTAATGGGGGAGTGTTCCGCACCTTTCCCTTGTTCCACACTCATGACTGAAATGCCTTTGAGCAAGGCATCAAACTACCAACTGCACCGTAATGTGGCAGCCAGCATCTCTGTGTGTGTGTGTTTGCATTGGATGGGTTAAATGCAGAGCCTAATTTCCCTTAAGGAATTATAGTATTTCAATGTTAATAAATAAAAGGTACTAATATTTATATTTAATGTGATGTTTGTATGGTTTTTTTTGTTTGTTTAATTTTGCAGCTTCTTATATTTTTTTTCTTCTTTATTTTCAGTGAATCGAGAGACGCAGGAAGCCCCAGCTACCGAATGATTTTCAATAACACTTTTGTAAGATGTGAGAAAGCCCCCCTCATTGAAGTTGCCCTTTTGTTTTGAAAGTTGATCTAGCCTTTTGGCTGTTTTCATTGTAACAATTCAAAATGTCATGTAGTTTGAACACCAGTATCACTGCAGTCCAATGGCTTTAGCTTAGATTTAATACCCAACACAAGAAATAAAGATGTTTTAATCGTGCCTTGATGCAGTTTCAGTTAACGTGAACTACAATGCTTGATTTACAATAACATCCGAGAAAAAATATTAAAATCATGTCAAAATATTTTAATTAACAATTCTGTGTATAAAATCACATTGAGCATCATACATAGTAATAATACTTAAATGGTTGCATCATGATTGCATGAGTAGCCTCTAGTTTGCATCAGGTCTAATGAACACTGAACATCCTGTCCACATGGCACAGAGTTTGTTAGCTGAGTTTTCATAAGAAACTCCAAGGCTGTTTTTAACAAGCAGGCTCCAGGTTCATAATCACATTCAATTCCATGCCAGTGCAAAACAAAATTTTTGATGGATTACATTTTTGGGGTGGCACGTTTGCATAGTGGTTAGCACATGTGCCTCTCATCAAAAAGGTCCAGCTTGTGTTTTCGTAGGGTTTTTCCTCTGTGGAGCTTGCTTGGGATTTCTCTGGGTACTCCGATTTTCTCCCACATTCCAAAGACATTATGCTAATAGGCTGTTCTAAAGTTGTGTGTGAGAGAGAGAGTGAGTTGGCTGAGACATGCTCTGGACTCCCCGCAACCATAGTAGAATTAAGCAGTTTGGCAAATAATTGTATTACATTTTGGGGTATTTCACCATAAAAACTAACCTCATAGAAGTAAACATTTCCATATTGTGCGTTTCACAAAAGCATTGACTACTTGAATGTCAGCTGATCCTTGTAGCAAGTCTGCAAATGGGCACTTCAAATGTAGTGATAGTCCCTCATCTCCTGCAGCACCTCCTCCAGTGCATCCTCCACGGTCAGCTTCGGAGGCCTGTTACTGCGGATAAACTTAAGAGGGAACAACACACACTCCTATGTAGTAATATTAAGATTTAAAGCTAAGCATCATGTCAGAAACATTGTATACCTCATTTATAATACATGAATTTTCATGACTCATTATTTTTAGTCAGTAATAGTTACATTCAGCCAGTAAGAGTCATTTGGAATAAAAGGAGATTATATTCATAGAAAATCATATATATGTATCGACATTATTAATAATATATAGTCAATTATAAAACACATTGTCCTAAAATATCTGTGAAATGCTTAATATTACTATCAGTTAGGCCTGAAAAATAGAACTGAAAACACAAGGCACCTTTATACCGTGATCAACTATAACATTAAAACTTTTTAATGTGACTTCTTTAGAGATCTTTACCTCCTTTGTGTCCTCCAGTGTGGTGTACCTATAGTCAGCAGGCCCCAGGGACTCAAGCATGGCTTGGTGTAAATGTCTGCTGGACTGGATGAAGCTCTTGGTCAATGTGAGCTGCTGCCTCAGTATGTCGTTCAGAGCAAACACAGCAGGACTATACGCCGTTAAAGCTGCAGGACAAGAGAACACGCATATGTTCAGCCTATAGCTGTTATCTTAATAAACTTCACGGGTGATGGTTTCATGGCTAAAACTAGTGTGGACCAGTGTGAACCTCAAATATAATCAGAGTAACAGCAATAAATGGACTTGATGTATGCTGTGCAGCTGAATCATGGAAAACAAGTTCACATGCTTTTAGGGTCTCCTACCTTCCAGAGCTTCAGAGCTGATCACGTGACTCGCCACAGGAGTTGGATCCATGTAGGACATTTCTACTGATGGGCCCAGCACTACATGGTCTGCGCACAAAAGAAATGCTGCCTTTAATATGATTGGTTAAAAGGTTCTGAATTTGGCATAAGATCTGACATTTGTTATATTAATATTATGTTAACTACATAATTAATTATTTCATTGCTTGCCTGAAAATTAACAACTAAAATAATTATCAAAAGGGCAGCACAGTGAAACAGTGGTTAGCATGGCCGCCTCACAGCAAGAAGCCCTGAGTTCAATTCCCAGGCTTCTGTGTGGAGTTTGCATGTTCTCCCGTGTGCTTGCGTGGGTTTCATCTGGGTACTCTGGTTTCCTCCCACAGCCCAAAAACATGCACAATAGGCTAACTGGCTGTTCCAAATCACCTCTAAGTGTGAGTGTGAGTGCGAACTAATATTCATTCATTCATTCATTCATTTTCTGAACCGCTTATTTCTAATTAGGGTCGCGGGGAGGCTGGCGCCCATCTCA